>OZ023208.1:52953135-53554186 GCA_963995525.1 Escarpia spicata
AGAGAGAGAGAGAGAGAGAGATGAGAGAGAGAGAGAGAGAGAGAGAGAGAGAGAGAGAGAGAGAGAGCGCGCGCGATAGACAGACAGACAGATAGACAGACAGACAGATAGACAGTTAGACAGACAGACAGACAGACAGACAGACAGACAGACAGACAGACAGACAGACAGACAGACAGACAGACAGACAGACAGACAGACAGACAGACAGAGAGTCGTACACGCACAAATAAGATAACTACTAAATGGTATCACACGTTTTGTCAACTCTTCTCCGAGTGTTGCTACAATCGCACTTTGTCTGACAGGTGTCACCATTAGAACACATTCAAGACACGTGGTGTTGGTTCCCTACCTTGCTGATGTCAGCTAGGGCAAACCCGCCACCGATCAAGAGAACGACACTCCACGGAAACTTCTCTGTTATGCTCTTCCAATCCAGTAGAGCTGTCAACGGAGAACACGAACGTTACACAGCTATGTCAGTCTGACAAAAGGTATTAATCAGAGTAACCAATATAATCTACTAATTTCACTCAGACATGCTGCCACGTGTTTATCCCGTGTTTTCCTTTTTCGTTCGCAAATTTCAAAACGAAAAACTAATATAGCAAACAATGTTATTTTTAGCTTTGAAATTTGGGAACGAAAAAGGAAAAGACGGCATATACACGACCTATGCTAAACAACGTTCAACAATCGTCTTACATTGAACACAAATAATTAAATGTACCTCACGTAGTTGTATCAAAATGTAATTAATCAATACTACCAGATTTTCAATTAAGGCGATGGAATGCAATGGAATAAGACGACGATTTACCTCCGGTGGGTTTGCTGCCGTCAAACCGTGGGAAGTGTTTGGGGAATGCAAACAGGAAAACACATATGAAGATTGCGCTACTGGCATCAGAGAGAAATCTGTAAAAAAAAATATTCATGCATATATGTATATAATATATATATATATAACTATATACTGTATATAATGGCTGAACGTTAACAGTAGTACATCAACGGGCTAGGTCATGTTATTAGCTGGAGGTCAATAGATGACTCTGCTTAGAACGATAGTTTTTATGCAAACAAATAACGGTTTCATTTAGGGCGCCTTAGAGTATGAAGCATGTACACTAAAGCGTCCACGCAAACAATTTCCATGATGTCCTCAAGCGTATTAATTGCTCTAGTATACACACTAGCAAACACTTGTGTAAGATGTACCTGTGCCAGTTTTGGGTCACGTCAGTTAATACATGTAATAATTGCAGACTTCGCAATAATAGCATAGCACATGTCTTCGGTAGAACAGGGACATTCAACTCATACCAGGAGCAATCAGGCCATTGACTAAACTCACCCCTTCTCGAACAAACTTCCCCAGCCGGGAATAATTCTGGGATTGCGGAACAACCAGAGGGAGGCAAGGAGAATGAAGAAGAATACATTGGCTCCTTCAGCAAACCTGAAAATGTCGAAAACGAACGTGTTATGTTCTGCAAACATCATACTATTATTGTGCGAGTTTCAATTTACAGTTTTCATGCATTTATTAATTTAATTTATAAATTCGAGTTGAATGATATTTTAAAAATAAGTATGGTAAATAAGTTCAGTGGTATTGCACGCTATCAGAATATGGAACACCAATAACGTCACATGCAGAAAAGAACGCGACCTATAAACAAGTAATGAATAATTTGAAATCAACTGAATCAATGAAATGTAGACACAACAAATATTACCAAATTGACATTTAATAGAGACAACCAGTGTATATATGTAAAACAAACTGGGCACTGGTTGCTAGCGACGTAATACGATACGTTTGTAGCTTACCTGAACTGTCCGCAGTTTTCATACTCCTGTTGCACTATTGTTTTGACGGCTTCCTCCACTTCCGGGTCGTCGTCGGTAGCTTTCTTGCCCCAGCAACGTCTGTCGACAACCACCAACGTACATTTCATAATACATATTGTTTAATGACAATGCCTGACACTGGTAAATATTGAGGGAATAAGGCTCACCAAAATATTGAGGAAATGAGGCTCTCCAAAAACCTCGATTTGCACCCACCTTGAGGCTGACCATAAACCACCTTCAAGGCTGTTTACAATACACCCCTCCCCCGCCCCCTTTAGGCTGACCAAAAAACCCAAAACTGCACCCAGAATACACAAACCTTCCCTACACACTCGGGGGCCAATCGTATCTTCAACACCCCCTCAATTATTGGGGGGCTAAGCCCCCCAACACCCACACGCCTATGCCTGAAAACGTTACATCAAAACACCGATCACCTTCAAACAAATCATGAAACCATCTTGGTTTAAACGTATTTGTAATGAGCCATGTGAAAAAGGTAAAGCCACGTTAGGTCAGTTTAGGGAAAGAACTAAATGGCAGACATTAGTGGGAAATGATTGTTCGAAAAACCTGTCGATCGTGGATTGGGTGTAAACTGTAAGTGTTATGTTTTGTTGGGAACTGTGGTTTTAATTATAGCGTTATTACTTTCCCACATATTTGGGCATAACTTTATATAAAACAAGGTAAATACAAAAATATAACTTTACATAAGACAAGGGTGACAATTAAAAAAAATATTATATCAGATATAGGCCCTAATTGCATAACATGTTAAATGGTAATGAACTATTTATAGAAATAGTTATTCTCAGTGAAGAAAGATAGAAATGGACATTAAATAACATTAACACAGGAATAGTGCAGATTAAATAACATTAACAGAGGAACAGTGCAGATTAAATAACAGAACATATTAATTTTCATAGTGGACGATACGCGAATGAACCAAAATATGAACTGATTATAAAATAATACTAGCGGGGGAATGTATACAAGAACATAATTGACAAATGTCTCAGAAGTGCGGGTTACATATGAATGGAAACTATTTGAACTCTAATTACGCCAAGTCATTGTCTAATTGCCATCTGTGTTTTTGCTCTGGATTACAGTTTGGTTAAATCTTAAGTCTTGTTTAAACGTATAGCCTTTGTTTCTAGACACGTCGTTGGTGCGTTCGTGCGACTGGTGGACTACTGACTACAGACGCATACTCAGTACGTCTTGGTGTGGCCACATACCCGAGTTTGAGGTAGAGAACCTGCAGCCAGATCCAAGCGACGGCCAGGCATATAATTGAGAGGGGCACAGCGAACATCATCCAGGACGTGTACGTTATAGGAGACTCAACACCGTGGCTTTCGTAAATGCTGTAAGTAGGACGCATTGTTTTCATATCACACGTAATTTCTCTGTTTAACAGATCTAGGTAGATGCCACAGTCAATTAATTTTAAATCACTGGCAAGAATTTGCGTTAGTCGATTAAGAACAGCTTTGCGTCTGTGCATCATGAGTTATATTGAAAGTGTAAGCAGGCGTAACATATAAGCGGTCGTGGTTCATGTATGGTTGATACTTGATATTATAATTCATGCAAGAAAAGAAAGTTGGTGAGATGGTGAGATGGTGAGAAAGCAGATGCCATGAGAATGGAAGGCTAAACGACGCGAGGACGATTTACACTGCGATGGGAGGATTATGCAAAGAGAGATTTGGAGGGGTTTTGGAGAGGAGTGAAGAATGAGTGCTAATGATAGAGGGGAGTGGAGACAGTTGGTAGAGACAGCAGTGCAAGATCAGCGAGGGGGGAGAAAAAGAAATGAAAACATAAATTGAGGGTTAGTAACGAGGCTTGCTTCACCCCTGACATACAGGGAAACAAGAGGAGAACAACAACTATAATTATGTCACGGTGTTCACCAACAGATAGCGGAACTTACCTGTCGATGGCGTTCTTGAAGACGAGGTTAGGCGGAGAGCCAGTGAGGGTGGCGACGCCGCCGACGTTGGCCGAGTAGGCAATCGCTAGCGCCAGACACTTGCAGAAACTGTTGTGGTCGCCATCTGTCTCGCCCACCGAAGGTTCCACGGCTACCGGGTCGATAGAGCTGCAAACACAGTATGTGTGTACTAATGGTGGTCATTCTTTGACATACCTAAACTGATACATCACAGTTTCGTCTGAACTTAGAGAAGGGGTAAGCATTTGAGGAAGTTCGTGTGAAAGGAGTGACACTATGATGGGCGGTCTACTGCGACAACCTGCGGAGAGATTACATATTGCATGTAGGACTAATCTCTGTCTCGTTTTGCGATCAGATTTATCAGTGTTAGATACGTGATTGTTGAAGACATGTTTCGTTCAAGACATCCGCTCAAGCGCACCTGTATGTGTGCGCGCGACTCGTGTGTGTCTGTGTGCGCGCGTGCCTGTGCGTGTGTGCGTGGGTGCATACGTATGCATGCGGTTAGAATTCTGCATGTATACAGCGTTGGCGTCCTTGTCCGGAAGTCACCCGAAGCTAGTTGCAGTCGATGACGACTAGATTGAACGTGCTCAAACCACTGGCGAATAAAAACTAGCGGTCGTAATTATTTTAAGTAAGTCATGCTATAACTTGTCATGTTTTAAGTGAAACTGCCTACCTTTCGCCTGGGATGACCACTGCCATCTCTATGGACTCTATTGAATCTCCAAATTTCTCTACCGACCTCGCTGAAGCGCCTTTCTTTTCGTCGTATTGGAAACCTGCAAGACAATAGAACATACTGCACGACACGCACCAACGTTCCCACGGTGTCGGTGTTAGAAATGTCAGATTTTTAATCAACCATGTAACAATAATGTCTTAGTGTAAATTCCACCCATAAAAATGTATCCGGTATTATATTTATGGCTATTTACTTCGGAAGGCATTTGCTGAAAAGCTAGGTCTAACTTCATGAAGATAAGACGAATAAAGAATTATGTTACGTGTCAAACTTACATTTACCGTAAAAACAGGCAGCAGTCAACGACGTTGTTATTGCGTAATAGATAATAATAAGGTAAACGTTGGTGTCAGTAAAAACACGGCCAGGTGAAATGTACAGGTAGGACGTCATCACGCATCGCTGCACCTGTCGCGCATGCACAACCGGTTTGATGGAATACGTCAACACCATTTTAGCCCTTCAGGGGCGGTCTAATCAATTCAAGTGCACAAAACTGTGTAGTGTTTCTCATACGTTCAAATCAATACCCGCCCACCCAGAATACATGGTTTCTGATTAGCATACACGATAGCATTAATATGCTTTAATACAAATTTCTCTCATCAGGTGGCGCCATTGTTTTGTTTGCGAAACCTGGTGATTACGAATCCATCACCCGTCATTTTAGTGTGTTTATATGTGTGTGTGTGTGTGTGTGCGTGCGTGCGTGCGTGTGTGCGTGTGTGCGTGTGTGCGTGTGTGCGTGTGTGCGTGTACGTGTGTGCGTGTGTGCATGTGTGTTTACAAGTATGGATGGTTGGGTGTGCGTGCAAGCGTATCCATGTGTTTTGTTGCAAAACATTACTGATCTGTTTGCACAGATATCAGAACTCTTTAACATCTACCCTCGTCTAATGAACATAATTAAAGTTGCATCAACATGTAGTTGTTTATGCAACTATACTTACATTCCGCCTATTTCGCAACGGATGCGATCAGCCATGCGTGTCGAGGCCACCCCACCTAAGCACCTCACTATATGAGACAGATAGTCGTAAAACATCACGACTATAAATCAGACATCTGCTTTGGTTTCAGTCTAATTACATCGTCTATCGAAATGTAGAATACCTCCTGCACATGCTAACTACACGTTCAAAGAAAGGGCTATCACCCTGTATGTCTATGTCCCGTAGACAAGACCCTACGTCACCCTGAACTGGCCCGTAGAGAGTAAATAAGGTTTAAACACACCAGGCACGCTTTGACAAGACCCCCGAGTCGGCGAGAACCCGCACGCCCACCTGCGGTTACCCCTGAACAAAGACTAAGTCATTGCTCCGATGACATAATTGTAAGAATGCGTATCCCGTTTCCACTCAGAATGTTGCCCTTATACAACAGCACGGTGTTGGGCGTGAAACGTCTAGAAATTATGCGAGACGGCGAAGTGATTAAGTAGCTGATTTTTTTTTAATTCAAAATACATTGTTCTAGTTTTCTGACGGTGCTAGTGGCTGATCTATTGCAAGAACATTGAGAAATAATGTCGAAATAATCAACATTATGATGTTTGCCCACAAACATCCTAATGTCGATTTTTTTAATGCAGCGTAGTTTGAAAAAAAGAGGTATTAATGAATAATGAGAAACCAGGTGGTGCCCAATACACTGGTATTCATGCGGCATACATATGACGCAAAAACGCGAACAATGGCTAACATGCAGGTATTCATTGGTTTAAAAAACATGTACAGGCTGTATAGTCGTGTGCCTCACCGTTGTTTTCGACGCCGTTCGTTTCTACCGTCGGTGTTCTGGGTTCGACGGCACGCCGACCTCGCTCGAACTGATCGAGTACCGCCTGAGCGACTGGGAACATCATCGCAGTCGTCGCTGTGTTACTGGCGACAACAACACATATAGTCAAACTCTACTCATAATAAGCAATGTATATATATATATATATGTGTGTGTGTGTGTGTGTGTGTGTGTGTGTGCGTGTGTGTGCGTGTGTGCGTGTGTGCGTGCGTGCGTGCGTGCGTGCGTGCGTGCGTGCGTGTGTATATGTGTGAGGGTGCGCGTGTATGTGTGCTGTATGTGACATCGGATAAGAAAATAATACATTAATCAAAAGTCTGGCTAGTTTATTACGATCTTGATTCGTCCACAGTTCTGATCTGTTGTCTCATTATTGTCTGTACTTGGTAATACACTGTACACAGTTTCAAGAAATACAATGACTAACGAACCCTTCAGAATGTGGTGGAATGTTGGCAATACATTGCCTCTGCAAGTCTTACCTGATCCACATCGACAGGAACCACGTGGGCAGCATGAAGCCCAGCATTAGCCTGGACAAAAGTAAGAGTTCTAATAAGTGACACGAATGACCGGCGCATTTTACGGGAGAACCAAACAATGCTGAAACAGCCCACACAGAAGGACAGTGATGACGTCGAAAGTTGGCGGATGGTAACGAAGATGACTAACAAATTTAGGCACAATGATTAGTGAACGATGAACTCGCAAAAATACAATTGAAACACAACTGATGCATCATGCACGCGCACACACGCACGCATGGACGCATACATACACAGTCCTACACACAAGCGCGCACAAACACATGTGCACACAACGTTCATACATATTCACTCACAACGCACGCTGACATGTGCATTTGTCACACGAACAAAGGCATGTGTTTGCAAGAACTTAGGTGTAAATAAAAGGTAAATTCTTATATCGCGGTATCCACTCTGCATACGACTGATCAAAGCGCATTACACGTCATTCCGTGACAAGTCCTGTTCATTATAGCAGGCCGCCCAATCAAGTTTTCTGGATAGCGTGCACCCACGCTACAATGACTGCGTGGAGATTATTCGTTCACATATATCCATCACTGGCTATAGCCACGTCCTGATTAATACAACTGAGTGAACTTAAAAGAAATTAGGTTGAAACAACATCGAGACTGCAACGAACGCACAAAGGGAGCTTACCATCTACGTTTGACGCCGACGAGTCTGAGAATGCCGAGGGCGATGCGTCTGTGGAGATTGGAGCTTTCGATGGCGACAGCGACCATAAGACCGCCCACGATCAACATGTTAGTGTCCTACAACGTGCCCGAGGGAGAGACTCATATCTAGGACTAAGGCATAATAGTTGAGGACAAATACGTCAACATAATTCTGTAGAATCCAAATCCAAGCAGAAGTGCTTGTGTAAAAAATCGATGCCTGAAATTTACTTTGTCAAGTATTTAGCTTTCTTTGATATGGGCAGTGACGTTTGTTACCAATGAAGATTATGCATGCCACCTCTATGGCTTATCTTATGAAGAGTACTAGGCTATTATAATATTTAATTAAACTTTGTAATGTACTGTGTTTCACGTCATGATGTGTTTTCAGAGCACACTATTCAAATGTTTCTACTTATGTAGAAACATTTGAATAGTGTGCTCTGGACACACATCATGACGTGAAACACAGTACATGGACTCGATACAATACTCAGGAATGCGTTAGCGTTTTCCACCAAGTCGGTGGAAATGGCTACTACTAATACAGTAAGCAGTGGGGCAAAAGGACACTGCAAATGTGTCGTACTGAAATATCGTATTGATTGCGACATGTTCCGCCACGTATAACAGTATTTGTGTGATAAGATTATATTTAAACTGAAATAACTTGTTGCACTGCAAAGTATTATTGCCTTGCAACACGCCATAGCGCAACAATAGACTGCTAATCAACACAGTGTTTTCAGCATCTCAATATCCTAGGGCTCATTGCAATTCAACAGCTTAACAGTATCAGCTTAATCTAGCCTCTGGTTCCCATTCACCGCGTCACTTCATCCATGTTGATGGTCAAGCCCTACTGCATACTGTTTTTGATATTTTAAAGGTGTGCTAGATAACACAGGTGAATGCATACGGAGAAACAAATACGCCTCGTTGTGATAACAACGAGGTGCTCAATAAAAAGCAAATTCCACTTTAAGCACGAGTGTACGTGTGAACCTTCACGTATTCATGCGTGGGTGCGTACACGCTTGCTTGTTATTTAAAACGACAACGAAAAGTAATCGCACACTATAGCGCGCCCCATCCACACACCTCTCGTAAACTACACCGTGTGCTAGACCTATATATATTCTAACCAAAATGTACTGCAAGAAATGAAAGAAATGCTAAGTTAATGTTAAACGCAATTTCATTTCTTGTCTAGCAACCGGGCTAAGAAGGAGCACAACATAACTATTTCTAGACACATACAGTTACAAAGAGTGACGATTTTAGGGCCATGATTATTGATGTTAACAGCACACAGCATCAACATAACGTGTTCATCACAATAATCGCCTACGTTTGCAGAAACTCGATGCGGAAACTGAATATGATGAAACACATGTTAGAAATTGTTTCTGAAAGTTTACTATTAAACTCGTGTCTGTTAGTTTAGTTATTGCTGCAGGTTTAGTTGTAGACATTATACACTGAATGACGTTCCGTGACTTACCTTGAGGTAATTCTTGGCGATATCCTTGGCCGAACTCACGCCCAGCATAGGGAAGAGAAACATGGGCATGAGGGCTGTAGCGGGGAGAGGGATGACCTCCGCCACCCAATACACAGCCATCACAAGCACACCGTAGGCCGCCTTCGCCTCCTGAAGGGGAACGTAATAGAGGTGTAATTGAGTGTGTGTGTGTGTGTGTGTGTGTGTGTGTGTGTGTGTGTGTGTGTGTGTGTGCGCGCGCGTGCGTGTTCGTGCGTGTATTGTGCTCGTTTATTCGTGTATGCGTTCGTTGTGTTTGACCGTGCGAATCTGTTATGTATGCGTGCGTGCATATGCATGAATATAATAACTGATTTCCACAACTATAATTTGGTGGAAGCAAACAGATTTGTAGAACGTGCTCCAGCAGATATTACAACGACACCACAACATAATTTATGACGTTATTAAAAATAATGTTATATGTTTTATGTTGTTTACGAGACATTTCTTTTGAGCTTAGGTAAAGCCAACATTTAAACATGTATATTATTCACATCGGATGGATAGGTTCAAAATTAAATACCTTTACCGCACTAATAGTATAATGTTAAACTCCGGTCTACATTACTTGGTGTGTTCAAATGTGGCTATACTTGTAGTTGTCAAATGTTAGCTTCCTGTTTCAACAGGTAGAGTTGTGATCATCCACACAAACTGGTTGTTGTCAAATGTTAGCTTTCTATTTCAACAGGTAGAGTTGTGATCATCCACACAAACTGGTTGTGTTCAATGGCGATGTATTGCAAACATGATTGAAAGTGGTAACATATCCCGCGATTTTTAATGTAGTTCATTATCCTATATATACCGAACAGATCACAGGGAAACGACGTTCATACATACGAAAACAAGCCTAATTTACATTGAAAGATGCCTGCAAGATCATAATGGCAAAATATAATTTTCCTTTATATTTATTAAAATTCTGCTCAACTTATACATAAAGTGGTCATTCTAAAGGAAAACGTTTACGGTAACACAGTAAACTGCGACGGGTTTGTATGTTTAAACGTGAAAGCATACATTAATACATTGCCACAGAATTTTGGCAAACAATGACTCAGCTTTTAGTCAACGGTACAAATAACATCACCGCATATTTACGGCATTGGTTCCCACAATGCACAGGCCCGAAACCTACCAGACCGTGTGTTGTGTTATGAATTGCGATACATAAAAACTATGACATCAGTCATTGTGCAAACATTGTCGCTGCGATTTCAATAGAACATTGATTGTTCCGCTGTTGCTGTACCATTGAGCGTAAGCAGACATGTTTGGCAAATAACCTGTCCATTATATCGTATTTTGTGCGCAATTTTCCGTTATATAAGCTCCCGACACCAATATATATGATTATTTTTAGCACACTCCTAAGTTTTTTGCATCATTAGAGACCGTCTTGAAGGCGTTTTATAGGTACCCCGTAACGACCAATAACGTAAGTGGCCGTTCAGCATTTAGAAAAAAAACCAAGCTAAATCTAAATAATCAATTTTAAAATTAGAAGTGAAATACTTCAAAGCCTACGACATTCTGATCCGCCTCTTCCCATGTGTACACCGAATCTGACTGGAATCCATACTAGCACACTCTTGTTGAAGAAACAGACAAACAACTTACGGAAAGAATAGCAAGTGAACAAAGAAACAAGTGGTTTGTTGAAAGTAGACGTGGAAGCGTGTCATGCTTGATCGCCCGTAGCATGTAAGCCAGCCAAGTTGAGAAGAAAGAAATATACACTATAATCAATCCTTTGTTCTGGAAGTCTTCCCGATACTCAAGGAGAGAAGAAAGAAATATACACTATAATCAATCATTTGTTCTGGAAGTCTTCCCGATATGGAAATCAATGTCTGCTGCTATCTCTAAAATCCCCATTGTTGTACTTTTTAATGACTTGCTAAAGCAAAGTTTAAACAACAACGACCACTAAGCTTCTTGCGAATCAAAGCAGCCTATCGTAAATAATCTATGACTGTTCGTTGTTTACTGCGTCTAACGTGCCACCGGAATCACTTATCTCTCTACATCACAACACGAGTCATTAGGTACAGTTGTGACACTCTTTAGAGCGATATAATTAATAGCCCGGAACTGCGCTAGGTGCTCGAAAAAGACACAGTTCAGAACTTCGTGTATTATTTACTATGCAGGTGTTGGCATAAATATGTTTACTTTTATTAGTCTGTTTTGTTATGGATGACAACACATATCCAACACAAACACTATTCTCTCAATTGTCAGAAGGCACTAAAAAAGAAACCGTCCCAAAGTCGTAGTAAACAGTCAGAACTGTCATAGCTGCAACCGCAACTGACAGAAAATTAAGAGATTTAATAAGACGTGAAAGCGGTTGGACTATGCGTTAATGTAAAAAATCATTGTTAAAGTCGAACTGATAAGTAAGCGCATACGTTTACGCACAACAACAACAAAACAAAACACACCCGACCAGAAAACGAACCAACGATGTATAACATAAAATAGCCTTCTCGCAATTCCATGATTACATTTCTTTGTAATTAACAACAGTAGCGAAACGCGATGGTTTTACTTTTGATTCACATTGACACTGTTTATAATTTGCGCTTCATAAGCGGGTTTCAAATAGTGTTACACTTTCTAAAATAAATCTTTTAATTCGCACAAAATAAAAACGATGTACAGGTAGTCGCTACACCAGAAGAGGCGGTCGTAATGTAAGGTATATATAACAGTCAATCGCATACTTGTAAAACAAATTACACATTAAGAAATTTGCCATTCCGCAGTAATTATATAAATGTATACGTTCTTAGTTAGAATAGGCCTGCAACACATTCAACAATTTACAGATAAACGATACATCCGAAAATGGTGACGAAATGTTCTGCGTAAACTACATTTGCACGTCGATGCAAATAATGCCAGCTCCTCGTGAATCTTTCGCAGCCCGTTCTCGACCGCATATCAAACATCTTATTGGTTTGCTATTCAACATTCTACTATGTTTCGACCACCGTTTGTTAGCAAACTCCTGCGATACTGTTACAACGATTAGGCCCAACTAATTTTGGTAGACATATTCACCTGCTCATCAAGGTGATAGGGCTAGTAAGATTCCGGGAGATTTCATAAATTTAGCGACAGTTCTCACACAATAAATCCTAGAATAGAGTCATACAATGCGTGAGAGATGTAGACATTTGACTGTAAATTGCACCGACCATAAGACGGCATGGTACAACAATCACCGTATTCTCTTACTAGGCTAAACATATGCAAACAAACATGAATTGACAGCGTGCTCCGAAAAAAAAACCGGCACATTGTAATGCTCGCTGCAGACTTATATATAAGTGGTGTTCGGGCGCGCGAAATGCGATATACGGAATTTTGTATGGAACCTATCATTGGTATGCAACGAAGACCATATCGCCCATGGCGTTGCGTCGCCGTCCGCTCTCGGATTCACTGTCTATGTTTCAAGTTAACCTTCCGAAGTTGACAGACTTAAGGTGCCGGGTGGTCGTTTCTCAGGCTGAATAAGATGTATGTAACCAAAATAGGTGTGTCGCTCCGACACTACGACAAGATCTGAACAGCTACGGGCATTTCTCATATAGCACGGACACGTTTTTTGAAGAGTTCACAAATGTACCAATATAAAAAATAAGCTGTATGGGGTATTCATCGATTAATTCACTCCGACACGCACATCACAAAACACCTATTTTTCGAATAAGCTGACAAAACGTTACATTTGAGATAGTCCAATTTTTAAATGTAAATTTCCAACGAATCAACATGACCGATACGCTGTAAATTATATCACTTTTCTATATCATTATCAAATGCCAAAGTGATAATATATATATATATATATATATATATATATATATATATATATATATATATGATATATATATGTGGTAGTAAGTATGAACAAATGTACGTAAGTATTGTTCATGTTATACATATACTTTTGTAAAAACATTTTAAATGGTAGTTTAACTTAGAACTTTTCCACTAACTATAATGCAACACGGACCTTTGCAAATAATATATCATCGCTGAGGTATGAATTCTCCCAGACATTAACAAGACTCTTATTCGCCACGACACCGTGTTAGCACATACAGCTAGACACCATAGCAAGTCCGTAACTACCACCTGCAGTTGCAATTGAGAATTCTTATTTTAAAAAATTATTGAAGGGAAATGGCTGCGACTTGCTTAATAAAAGTATATTCCACGTTGCGAAGAACATATTCGGCTGTGTTTTAAGAACAAAACACTCACGATGACGACACTCACCATTGTTCCGACGTGAACAACCAGAGGCAGGAACGCGATCGGGGTGATGAGGAACAGCAAAGATCTCCATGAGTTTCTTAACATACGCAACATCCTATCCATGGTTTGTTGCTATGTCTTGTTCTGTTTGTCTGTCGCTTGTTTTTCTCTATGGCTGACGGAGCTCCTCAGCCGGAGTGTTTTCGTGTTCCTGCTGCAGGTGTTTGGTAAACGTAAAGCTGCTGTGACTCCATTATATGGTGGCTTTGCACGTGAGAGGCGGATGACTGTGCAGGCGGCTGCGACGCACCTTTCCCATGTGATTCAGCACACAATAAAGGTTTTTTTCGCCACAAATGCGACACGGCTAGTCGAGGTCGCCAGAGCGTGACGAACCGACACCTCGATGGATAACATAGTTGTACCGAATTCGTCAAATACCCTCATTGAACCGGATGTTTGTTGGTGACAAAGAAAGTACGAAATCTGCTTGTGCATGACACACGATTAAATAATACTAACAATTCGCTAAACAGTTATTGTGATGTAAGCATAAAGTAAAGCTTGATCAAGTGATAGAAGTGTCGTTACGCCAACGGAAGGCCGACGTTTCCGGTTGCCGAAAAAGGTGTAATAGCAATTTGCGCCGGAACAGGCAACACATTGTGCTATAATAATCCAAGATATTACTGTTCGCTAATGGTTGAATGGTAGTTGAATGATATGTGTCTGTAGTTCACTAGTAAAACACAGACTATTTGTTCATGGTTTGTCACCTGTACAACTAGGTATGGTGGCATTGTGATGTTGGGGTGTATGCGTATTTGAGTGATGACCCGCTGAAAATCAAGATGCAATCTGTGACATGGTCACATTATGAACTAAAACTTTTATTACTGCTACTACTACTACTACTAATACTACTACTACTACTACTACTACTACTACTACTACTACTACTACTACTACTACTACTACTATTACCACTACTACTACCACTACCACTACCACTACCATTACCATTACCATTACCTCTACCACTACTGCCACTACTACCACTACCACTACCACTACCACTACCACCACTACCAATACCAATACCAATACTACCACTACCACTACTACTACTACTACTACTACTACTACTACTACTACCACCACTACCACTACCATTACCACTACAATACCACTACCACTACCAATACCAATACCAATACCACTACCACTACCACTACTACTACTACCACTACCACTACCACTACAACTACCACTACCATTACCACCACTACCAATACCAATACCAATACCACTACTACCACTACTACTACCACTACCATTACCATTACCACTACCACTACCATCACCATCACCATCACCACCACCACTACCACTACCACTACCACTAACACTACCACTACCACTACTACTACCACTACCACTACCACTACCAAATGTGGTTTCAGGGAGGATGCGCCAACAACTGGAAGTGACGGTGACGAGATGTAGTAAGATTGCCACGGAGCATAAAGAACAGATGGCTGTTGGACAAGGAAATCTTTGGCTCATTGAGAGTCCAGTATTTTAGTATTTAAATGCGATGTTTGTGAAGAGTAGCGAGGAAATACACACCGATAACACCAGTGTAAACCTACGAGGTTATAAACAGGGGTTTTACAATACTAAAACAATTCAATTCTGATGTATGACATAACGAGTAACAATTGGCTATAGTGTTGGGGTCGGTGCGCAGAAAGGCAGGACCTATATTTGCTGTGCGGACCGCAGGATAGTTTCAGCCTGGATTGTAGACTCGTTGGCGTGCGTCCAATTAAAGACCGTCATTACAAAGAACGTCTGAACTGGTTTATGTGGAGGGGAGACACACTGAAGCACCAATACCAATGGTGCTTCAGTGTGTCTCCTCTCCAAACAAACCATATATATGTATATATATATATATATATTATATATATATATATATATACATATATATATATATATATATATATCTGGCTGACTACATCTTTTGCTCAGTCTTTCAGGCCGATTAAATTTATCAACAGAGCACAAACCCTCCACATTCGTGTCGTATATCTCGCCGTTGGCTTTGCAGGCTGTGGCGTGTACAATTTGAAAGCATGAAGGGTGCAGTTCCTTTATGGCAAGCGTGATAGTGACCAATGATGCAAAAGTACATTCTAACAGGATTGGTAAATAATTAACCGGGTGTTTCGTCAGAACTAGTAATATTTAAACCAATCACGTGGGACTTAAGCTGTAATGCCATACGACTAGTTTCATGAACCGGCAGTTAAAATGTCATACCTTTGTATGATTAAGATCAGTGCAAGTTCTTATACAGTAAGTAAGTAAATTTATATTTATAGCGCAATATTCAGTCCTTGTTCTAAACGTTCTTTACAATTAACGTACTAAGCTGAATTCATTCGGACACCATATCAACTCTCCCAAAACGCATTCAGCCACGCTGGAATTACTGCACGAAAACTATCCGTTCACATGATAATTATACTGCCAACTATTAACTGGACAAGTTTTACCTGTTCGGAACATACGTGTCCGCAAATGTGCCTTTTCTTTGTTCACGTTGTTTTCCAGAGTGCACGACAAATCCTTGAAAACGTATATCGCCTTAAAATAAATCGTAATGTATTCGTCTACCAATAAACGAGAATTAATATAGCCGAATTGTCTATTCCCATATTGTTTCATGAATACCGTAAATGGTAGGCGTAGCTCTATGAGGTTTCGTCAGGTGTCTTTGGGCGTAGCAAATTACAAGTCACGTTTGTGATAGTCTAATAAATAATTATGGAAAAAGACTCGGTGCCGCCCAGGCTACGTGGAATTTAAAAAGGAACGAGTCAACAATATATGACCCCCATTGGCTCGGTTAAATTATATTTATTTAAGTAACGATTAGGCGATAGCTACATAATGACGGTTCGACGCAAATAGCTCACGGTCGTGGAACACCTCCGTGTTGCATAACAACTAACGCGTGTCTTTGTTTTAAGCGTTGACGCATTGTTCACACATGTGGCGTAGTGGTTAGAAGATTGAACTCTCGGTAGAGAGAATCCGGTTTTGAATCCTCTTGCTGCTGTTTCGAAGCTTGGACAATTTCGTTCATTCCACATTGTCTCAGTTTACGAAGTTGTATAAATGAGTACCTGGCTACATATAGTGGTGGCTATAATGTGTGTGTGTGTGTGTGTGTGTGTGTGTGTGTGTGTGTGTGTGTGTGTGTGTGTGTGTGTGTGTCAGATGAACGTATGTATGTATGTATGTATGTGTGTGTATATATATATATATATATATCTGTATGCAGGTAATAGCTTTTATCTATAGGTGGTACCGTAGCATATGTTATCTATCCCGTCACGTATATTTGGATATCAGAGTGTTGTAACATATCATTCGTGTTCACAGCGACAGATGGATGAATGCCAGAGCCATCAACTGGCGAGTCAGTACGCAGGAAAACTATTATTTTAAAGAATAGGTTAACACTCACATAAAGCTAGTAACAGGGCACCTGCTGTCAAGTATGCTCGATATTTTGCAATGCCACCTTTTAATGTCCTATGCAATGGTGTGTCTAACCTGTTCACATTGCAAATTTATGATTTTGTGAATTCCTGCTCTGCCCGGATAAGATGTATATGAAATATTCACTGATTAAAGACACGGAAAAAAATCATCATTTGCCCGGATGGCAAGCGTGCACTGCATGTATGAGTGAAATCTCCAAAAACACTGGTCAAAATCTTTATATAATACTCTTCTTAAAAACCGTAGGTCATAATTTCCAAAATAGAGAGCCACGCGGCGGTTTTTTCTACAAAACAAAACACTACCCGAATGGTGTAGTAAGCGTTTGTTCATTATCCGTGACTTGGTCTGACCCGACATTTCTTAAGGTGTTGTTATACACACGGAACAATAGCAGTATTACAATAAACGCATTGCAAAGCAAAGCCACAACTAGTTCAGAGTCAGAATGCCCGCGCTTTGTGTTCGTATGTGTGCGTGAATGCGTCTGTACATGTGTCTGCATGCATGTGTGCGCGTGCGTGCATGCGTCCATGCGTTCGTGCTACTGCCAAGTGTGTCGGTAGCTACACCGGTGTGGCAATCGAATGAGTTAGTGTTTATGACGCCGAAAATGAAAGATTCCAGGTAAAACCAAGTCGTGAACACAGGGTTAAATTGAAGGGTCCCGGTCTATAAAAATCATACAGGAGTGGCATTCGACAGTATTACTGTAGAAAATACTCGCCCTTTCGTACACTGTTTTTTTAAGCAAGCAGAACAAAATTGTTAAATTGGATGCACACGGAAATGGTTAGTACGTGATTATATGCACATTGGATCAAAGGTATCGTTTTAACTGTTTCATAAATAGACTTGCTTGCACAGGTGGATTCAACAGTCGCCCTACCCATGCCAACAGTTAAGTCAACTGACATTTAGACAACAACACCTTAATATTTACTGAACCATAGCTAGGAACACATTCTTCCCTTTTCTAGTCTGTTTATCTTCATTTACATTTACCACAACACGGTTTGTTGGTTGAAGTATTATGCGTCAGTACACTTGGTAAGCTATTCATCGAAGCATACCATTCGCAATAGCATTTCAATGTTGTTGGTGTGCTGCAAATAATGTGTGCACAATTTCTTCCTGTCTGGTAAACACAATCGCGCACACTTTGCAAAATCTGATTCCTGTGTAACATTATGATAGTGTGCAATGTTAAGGCAAGTGGGTGTTTGTGAAGCACATTTGCTCGTAGAATGAGCGACATATTATTTTCCCTCATTTCCCCCATGTGTAGCCCACGAAGCAAATTCACTCTGAACATTGCCATTGCATACACTAATTTGTTCTGTTTTAATCAGGCTTCTCTACTTTTTGCCAGTAATGGGAGGAAGTGGGGCAAGATACAGAAAATGTAAGAGGATGGCTATCAACGCACTAGTTGAGCAGATGTGTGAGGAAGAGGGCGTGGGATTCATAGATTTATGGGGGTACTTTGTTGGGAGAGAAGATATGTACATGAGAGATGGCCTCCATCTAAGTGGAAATGGGGCAGCAGTATTCTCAGAGAATCTGCTGCGATCTGTTGACAGTGGGACAGGTTGCATCTATTTAAACTAAATTCGCAGGGGGGACTCGCAGAGAAGCCTGAAACTGGAGGCATAGATAAAGACAGCAAAACTAATTCAGCAAAGAACAGTCTGGAAAACTGTTCTGAAGCTGGGTATAAACGTTAATGGTTGGATTAGTTTATCGAAGTCCAAACATAAGCATAGAAGAGAATGAAAAAATACAAAACGCTATAAGGGAAGTGAGCAAACGGGACTGTGTTATTATGGGGGATTTTAACCATGGGCATATAACATGGAAATCTCTACAGAGTATGGGTAGTGAGGACCACAAGTTTTTAGTTTTAGTACAAGATAGTTTCCTTTCTCAACATGTGCTAGAACCAACCAGGGGAGAGAATGTGTTAGACTTAGTTTTGTGCTCACAGAATGAATTAGTTAACAGTGTTAAATTATGTGAGCCTCTGGAAAGTAATGATCACAACCAGATACATTTTACCATCAAAGTAAAATCAGAAAGAAATAATAAAAAGCAGTGCAGGAGAAATTTCCACAAAGGAAGATATAAGGAAATGAGGAAATAGTTAGCATTAGCAAAGATAGACAGGAATAACACACTTAAGAATAAGACAGCAACAGAATGCTGGAATATCTTAAAGAATGAAATAGAGTGCATCGTAGATAAATTTGCTCCCTTCAAAAACAAGGGAAACGGACCTGAAAGAAATATTTATCGAAAGAAGCCATTAGAAAAATTAAATATAAACAAATGATGTGGAAGTCATATAGACGTACTGGAAATGACGAAGACTACAACATTTATAAAGAAGCACTAAACCAAGCTACAGCTGAAATTAGAAATTAAAAGAGAAGCTATGAACATAAATTAGCTTGTAATATGAAACATGACAGCAAGAGTTTTTATGCGTATGTTCGAAGCAAACAGAAAGTTCAGGATAAGGTCGGTCCTCTAGAAGATAGTGCTGGACATATAATATCAGAAGGATTCTTAATGGCAGAAGACCTGAATGAGTATTTTAGTTCAGTGTTTACCAGAGAAGACACTAGTTCACTTCCAGTACCAGAGGCTAAGTTCAAGGGGGCAGAATCAGACTATTTAAGACAGTTAATTGTAACCCGAGAAATGGTAGCTAAGAACATTAGGGCTATGAAGGATAATAAATCACCTGGAGTGGATGGTATTCCACCCAAACTACTATTGGAAATTGTAGAACAAATTAGCATACCGCTTGCAACAGTTTTCAACTTGTCATTAGAAGAGGGAGTGGCTCCTTTAGAATGGATAGAAGCAAACATTATACCGTTATTTAAAAAAAGGTTCGAGAAACAAGTCAAATAAGTATAGACCAGTTAGTTCAACATCGGTGATTTGTAAATTATTACAAAGACTAATTAAAGATCACATGGTGGATTTTCTTGTTAAACATAACTTGATAAACCCATCTCAACATGGGTTTCTAAAAGCGAGGTCATGCTTCACAAATATGTTATGTTTTTTGGAAGATATCACTAAGTGGGTAGATGATGGATCACCAGTAGATATCATCTACTTAGATTTTTAAAAAGCTTTCGACAAAGTGCCACATCAAAGATTACTGCTTAAACTAAAGGCCCATTGCATAGGAAATGGTATAATTAACTGGATAGAAAAATGGCTGATTGACAGAAGACAACGGGTAGTTGTTGATGGGGAGGCTTCAAACTGGAAATCAGTTTTGAGTGGGGTTCCACAAGGATCAGTACTGGGACCTATATTATTCTTAATATATATAAATGATTTCGACGATGATATAGCTAGCAAGGTGTTGAAATTTGCAGATGATACAAAAGTGTTTAGAAATATTAAAAGTGATGGAGATAGACAGCATTTACAAGATGATCTTGACAGGTTGATCAAATGATCTGAAAAGTGGCAAATGTTGTTCAATTTTGGGAAATGTAAATGCCTTCACACAGGACGTAGGAACGAATCTGTAGAATATACAATGGGGGGAACTGTACTAAGTACCATTGTAGAAGAAAAAGACTTAGGGCTGACAATTAGTGCTGACATGAAGGTTTCAGAGCAGTGTGGAATTGCAGCCTCAAAAAGAAATCAAATCCTTGGATTTATTAGGCGAAATATAGCATATAAAGAAAACGAACTAATAATACCGCTGTACAAAACAATAGTTAGGCCTCATTTAGAATATTGTATACAAGCGTGGAGGCCATACCGCAAGAAGGACATAGATATGCTAGAAAGAGTACAGAGGAGAGCGACTAAAATGATACCAAAACTGAGGGATCTTAATTATGAAATATGCCTAAAAGAATGTGGTTTAACAACACTAGAGACCAGGAGATTGAGAGGAGATCAGATAGAAGTGTTTAAAATATTGAATGGTTATAAAAATATTGATAGAAATATGTTTTTTTAGTTAAGAAAGATAGAAAGACTAGAGAACATGAAGTTACATTAGTAAAGGAGCAGTGTAGATTGACATAAGAAAGTTCTCATTTTCACAAAGGACTGTGAATGAATGGAACAGATTATCTGATGATTGCGTGGGTGCTAGTAGTGTGAATATGTTTAAAAATAAAATCGACACATACCTCAGAAGGGCTGGATATATGTAGATAAAAGGGTTGGACTCTCGATAAGTCACAAAGGGCTTCCTTGTCCACCTGCCATCTAGAGTTAATTCTCTGGATGGCAATCTTGTTAAATCGTGTTAAATTTTTTTAAATCACGGGAAGTTCCGTTTTATTTCGAAAATTATGGTATTTTGATTACAGGACGATTTACGACGTTTACTCCAGGAAACGACACCCTTTTGTTTTAAGGTTTAAGTTTTTTTTGGGGGGGGTCCCGTCAGTAAGTTGTCCTTTCATGGCCAATCGTGCCCTTTTGATTATTGAACATGCTCTTTTTGATCCTCGCCTCACCAGTAAACACATTTTATGGGACATGCATTATGATGTTTTTATCACTGAAGCAACACATTTCGGACGTAAAAAACGTTTTAGAAATGGTTTAATCCACCAGAAGTGCCCCGTTGTCTTATCAGCAAATCATCGTTTTATCGACAATTGTGTTCTATGATAATTGAAAGTGTCCCATATTAGTAAAATTTTCTTTTTAAAACAAACGTTGCTATTTAAATCGCCTTTTCTGGACGTTGCGAAACTTCACCAAGCTCTCTGGAGACGAAACTATATTATAAACAGTACAAGGGGCTCATAATTAAAACATGATATAGGGACAAGGTTGGGAACAATAATCGGCGGGAGGGGGGTCATGTTGTGAGGACTTGTGCGGCACACGTAACGGATGGCTACAATGCACCCACTTTATATGCAATAAATGTCCTGTGCATAACTGCTTCGTCATCGTGAGGGTATGTCAGGTCGGATCGCAACATGATAGCCATGTTATGGAGTTCTACCTAACCATAGTACATTTATGCCGTTGCGTCACATGGATGCATGGTGCTACTGAAGGACATTAATCACGTAGACTGTTATGTTGAAGGTGCCTATGTTTACACCCACACGTTGGAAGAGGACACTGCTGTTCGTCGTTTCGCTTGCATGATTTTATTTGGCAGAGACCCCGGATGAAGACGTGGGTCGCATGTATATAGCTTATGGTACGTCCGTCCTATGACTCACCGGATGTTATCACAAGTATGTAGATGGGTATGCTAAGATTACAGCTTCGTTGAGGTAACATTGTTGTCCTGTCTTGTTAATCTTGTTAAGTTGCTCGATTTTCTGTAGTTCGCATCAAAAATGAACTGTTGTCAATGTCAACGTTTACAACAGATCTGGTTCTAAAAAGTGCAACACAAAAATATTAGGGTCTATGTGACTTAACGACATTACATACAATTACTAGGCTTGTAGATCTGCTTAGGCTACGCATCATATATTCTAACTACAGCAATACAATAGCTACGGTTCAGATTACGCGTTGTTCGATCAGAAAGTTATGATATCAGACAGTTTCCATCGGCAAAAGCCAAACCACTAAGCGTCTTATTACCGGGTTTCCTAAACGGTGCCAATAAAGTGTATTTAGCAAACAGGTTCTCGGTCTAACTTGTGGTTATCGTTACACACTATTTCGGGACATGACCTGTTCGCACCAACAGCGTGGGCATTCACGATACACGTAATGATATGCTGGCTATGTTATTGCCATATCTAGGCAATGAAAAGAATAATGGTTGTGCTGTATTGAGCAAACCAAGCATCCCACGCACGCTTCTCTCCAGGGCATTGTCAACAAGGTATACGTAACGTACAGGTAATCTAACTTGCTCAATATAGAGGAACATGGGGCAAGTTGACGAATTGGTCAAGTTGACGAATCCCATGTAGTGTTAAAAAACAGAACACAGGAAAACGGTGCGCAATTTTCCAGTGACGTATAAGTATATGCGCAGTAGACAATATGCGGACATTTGCAATTTCATGAAACCTCGAAGCAGCACAAATGTGGGTTGTTTTTTCTTGACATTGCTATATTGTGTTCATTAAAACAAATAAGATCTGATAGAAATCATGTATCTTCGAAATGCCAGGCACATCAACAACTTAAATGGACACATATAAAGTCCAATAATGCATATTTGTGACACATTCCATTTGCGTATTGCTAAATTTGATGCAGTGATTCCAAAACATGACATATAGGGCAATTTGACGAACTCGTCAACTTGCCCCAGTCACGCGTACTCGTGGAATGCATGGTAGTACTTTATCTTATAGATGATTAATGTGGACGCCGATGACAGCGTGTAGAAACCATCGCTAACATCCAAACATGCATGAATTTAACATGCCAAAATGACATTGTAAAGACAGAAGACAGTCGGCACTTGACGATGCTGACGCGACTGTCGTAATGAAAACGACAAGATTTACCAAACCTCTCTCGCCGTGGGATATAATGCCATTGCCGAAAGCTGACAGGCCGTTTTCAAGGCGAAAAACAGCGAAAAAGTCATCAGCCATAATAACCGGATCTCCAATGAAGAACGCAATGGAAGCCAAGGAACTAGAGAAGAAGGAGAAAGAAGACAAGAGACAGAATGGACGAGAGGGAACGACGAAGGAAAGACATACAGCAACCTAAACTCAAAAAGAAGTATCCACCAATCACCACAACTGATCCACCCCCCAAAGCCATCCATTCCGACAGGTGTGGTCTGCCCGGCATGCAACGTGACATTTTAAGTTCCGCCGATCGAGGACTGGATCCAGTGCCACCAGTGCAACGAATAGAGGCATAAGGATTGCTCCAGTTACGAATGACACGGACAGTTCACTTGTGATCTGTGCTGGAGCAGGAACTAACGGTCAGCTAACCGACTTAGGCTTGCGGCTTTCAGTCGTCAACTTGCCCCATCACGAAAGTCATCTTGTCCCATGCGTGGGGTAAGATGGCGAATGTTGGGTAATTAATAATTGTTAAAATAATTTCTCAAACTCCAATCATTTGCATATTAATTTATATTATATATATTTTAAAGACGGTACATATATGTCTCTGTTTGAGTTATGTAGTTACCAGATTGCCGATGTTATTAAAAATCACATAAATCAGTGATTAATGCTTAACGTCGTCAACTTGCCCCATGTTCCCCTACTAATTACTACTGAACCGTATCCAGGCCCGTAGCGTGGTTGTTGTTGTTGTTGTTGTTGTTTTCGGGAGGGGGACGTTTTTGTAGACTGCCAACAAATTCCAACAGCACCCAATTTGAGACCTCCAACTGCGACCCCTTGACAGTCCCAAAACCTCCTACTGCAGCCCTTGATACCTTCAGCTGCTCCCACTGGAGGTTCCCAAACAACTTCCAACTACACTCCCTTGGGACCTTCGAATGGAACTTCTTTTGTCTAAGCGTGGGTGTACGTACGCACCCACCGCATCCCCTACGCATACGGGCCTAGCTGGTATCGTAGCTATAATCTAGCTTATAATGACTGTTAGTGTACCACACATTCATCGATTACGTATATAGACAGATTGCACTGTTGACAAGAGTATTGTTTGTGTAACGAGTTCAGAGTAATCGACTGACAAACACGCAAACAAACAGAACTAACAAATAAACAAACAAACACACAAGGAAACATACATATAGTATAGTTTAGTTAATACATTAGATATGACTGTCTACCGCCCCACTCGTGTGACGTAGGGTCCCTGACTTTATTTAAATGGCCCAACATCGGATCCTGTCACGAAACCTGATTGATGTGTCACATAAGAAATAACGCCTGCAAGACACAGTCATTGTTATTAACGACGTCAATGCGCATCGAAACACAAACATATAAAATTCAGTGCACACTTATCTAGGTCCGGTTCAACGACGCTTCAGCTACCCTTCTCGCGCACAGGAAACCGCACACGTAATAGCTACAACACTGGCACAGCAATACATGAACACATTGTGTAGGATCTATACAAGCGTGTTCTTTACAGATACTATAACAGCGGTTCTTAGCCATTTTGGTAAGTCCAAGTTTATTCTTGTTGGAAAGCAAAATGTTTTCATGAAGGGTTCCTTCACGGTGTTCACTTCCACGGTTATTTTTGGTCAAAGTTTGACATTAAAATTTGATCTTCAACTTCACTTTAGTTGTGCTTACTCCAGTTCACTGTTGTTTTCCTTTTTGCACCCCTTTACCAAAGTAGCTGTTCTACGTATTTTATTAAGAATAAAGTTGCTTATATTTGCCCTAGTTGGTTCAAAGTAAACTATTTATTCTGTATTCAAGCTGTGTAGACTTAGTAAAGTCAAGAAATGAACATCAGCCTTATAGGATCATCGTGGCAGTTTGGTAACGGAGTGGATATATTATTTTGGTTGACATGTTCAATGGTTATTTCTTTGCAAGAGAGAGAGAAGATTATGCTCGGCTTGACATTTATTTATCTTCCAGAGGGATCAAGGTTACATGTACTTCCCAAATAAAGTTGATTGCTTCATCTAATTTTTCCATCAAACTTAATTCCAAACGTGTCACGTAATTTTACTTGTTCCCATATATCTATACATATATATATATATATATATATATATATATATATATATATATATATATATATATATATATATATATATATATAATCCTAACCCACCATAGCTTACGCTAGCCATACATAATTATAATAATAATAATAATAATGTTAACCCATATGAATAATGACATTTCACATTAACTAGTTATTTCCATTGTCTGATTGGTTCCAACGATTACCCTAACTCGAATCATAACTGGCTCTAACCATAGCTAATAATACTTATAACCTTAACCCTAATGAATAATGACATTTCACATAAAATAATTTAATTCCCGTCATCTGATTGGTTTTAGCGACTATGTTATATACAACCCTAATCCTCCAAGATTGACTCCAACCATTACTAATTATAATAATAACCTGAACCATAATGAATAGCAATTTATTCCAGTCCTCTGCTTTTCCTATTATCTATTCCCGTCGTGTGACTAGTTCCAACGAATATGCGATAACAAACCTTAACTCCAACCACAACTAAATCAAACCATAACTAATTATAATTATGGCATTAAACATACAATTATTAATATGTTATGTCATTTCACACTATTTATTTATATTTAGGCCATGGGCCAATACCTAAAAATTCACATGCCGGTACCATTTTGAAGGACTTTCACCATATTTTTTGGAAAGATCATCACCATGGGCAAATTTTTCAGTATGATGGACATTCCCAAGTGGTAGCTTAATACTTTTTTGTGGGAAAATATGCTTTTTTTGGGGGTAAAATCACGTTTCTTGAAATTGTCCTTTTAAAAAATGGGATGTACAGCTAAAAAAAAATTCCCAAAGTGGAAATTATGACCAGTATTACAAGGGTTGATTTTTTTGCGCCATTTATTCAAAAATAATATTCATACTTCACACGACTGTCCAAAATCTGTGAAACATTGTTGATAATCCTCCTCTTTTCTCAATATTTTCAGAGGTCTAACCTTTCCTTTTCCTGAGAAGGAGCTGATGGAGTCGCAACCGGTAAATGCATGGAAGCCTATGAGTGCAGTGCATAGCTTTTTTTCCTAACGTCGAAGCTATCTTGTCTATGTCTACAATCTTTTCTCGAGTTTTGATTCCTCTCCTTTGGTAGAGGTGGCATGGGATATCGGACTTGAGAGCTAAGGCAAGCACCATTACGTAAGTGTCTTGGGCATTAATAACAACATGGTTGTATCCACTTTTTTCTGCAGCATGGAGCAAGACCCTGGTGTCGGCCTCCTCATGTGTTGATGTGAGCTCATCAATCTCCACGCAGGTGTCAATTTAATCTTCTTCTTCAAATCAGAAAATGTTTTCAACTTCAGCTTGTTAATTTTCTGATGAAACGGCTGTTTCGGTGGATCTGTATCGAGACGGTCCTTCTTGAATTTCGCATAGGCCTCTTTTCCAACTGTGTGCGCTTGCTTGATGTCTTTGGCAACCTCCACTGATTTAACAAGATTTAACAAGATTGCCACCCAGAGAATTAACTCTAGGTGGCAGGTGGACAAGGAAGCCCTTTGGCTTATCGAGAGTCCGACCCTTTTATCTATGTGTATCCCGCCCGTCTGAGGTATGTGTCGATTTTATTTTTAAACATATTCACGCTACTGGCACCCACACAATCAGCAGGTAATCTGTTCCATTCATTTATAGTCCTTTGTGAAAAAGAAAACTTTCTTATATCCAATTTACTCTGCTCCTTTGCTAATGCAAGTTCATGTCCTCTAGTCCTTCTATCTTTCTTAACTGAGAAAAACATATTTCTATCAATATTTTCATAACCCTTCAATATTTTAAACACTTCTATCTGATCTCCTCTCAATCTCCTGGTCTCTAGTGTTGTTAAACCGCATTTTTTTTGGCGTATTTCGTAACTAAGATCCCTCAGATTTTGTATCATTTTAGTTGCTCTCCTCTGCACTCTTTCTAGCATATCTATGTCCTTCCTGCGATATGGCCTCCATGCTTGAATACAATATTCTAAATGAGGCCTAACTATTGTTTTGTACAGCGGTATTATTAGCTCCTTTTCCTTATACGTTATGTTTCGCCTAATTAATCCAAGGATTTGATTTCCCTTTGAAGCTGCAATTCCGCACTGCTCTGAAATCTTCATATCAGCACTAATGGTTAACCATAAGTTCTTTTCTTTTACAGTAGTACTTAGTACAGTACCCCCCATTGTATATTCTACTTCTTCGTTCCCATGTCCTGTGTGGAGGCATTCACATTTCCCAAAATTGAACAGCATTTGCCACTTTTCAGACCATTTGATCAACCTGTCAAGATCATCTTGTAAATGCTGTCTATCTCCATCACTTTTAATCCTTCTAAACACTTTTGTATCATCCGCAAATTTCAACACCTTGCTTGTTATTTCATCATCCAAATCGTTGATATATATTAAGAATAATATAGGACCTAATACTGATCCCTGTGGTACCCCACTCAATACCGATTTCCAGTTTGAAGCCTCCCCATCAACTACTACACGTTGTCTTCTGTCAATCAGCCATTGTTCTATCCAGTTTATTATACCATTTCCTATGCCATGGGCCTTTAGTTTAAGCAGTAATCTTTGATGTGGTACTTTGTCAAAAGCTTTTTGAAAATCTAAGTAGACGATATCTACTGGTGATCCCTCATCTACCCACTTAGTGATGTCTTCCAAAAAACATAACATATTTGTTAAGCATGACCTCCCTTTAAAAAAAACCATGTTGAGATGGGTTTATCAAGTTTTGTTTAACAAGAAAATCCACCATGTGATCTTTAATTAGTCTTTCTAATAATTTACAAATCACTGATGTTAAACTCACTGGTCTATAGTTCTCTGACTTGTTTCTCGAACCTTTTTTGAATAACGGTATAATGTTTGCTTCTTTCCATTCTAAAGGAACCACTCCCTCTTCTAATGACAAGTTGAAACCTGTTGCAAGTGGTATGCTAATTTGTTCTACAATTTCCAATAGTAGTTTGGGTGGAATCTCCCACTTGAGATGCTGACAAGTTCGGGATGATTCCCACTCATTGGATTAATCCATTCTTCTTCCAGAATATGAATTGCAGAATTTACGTCAGAATGGTCCCTCTGAATGCGGTTAGCCTGAAAATCAGCATGGGTGAAATTTGGATTCGGCTGATTTCTAAAAACGTGATTTTACCCAAAAAAAGCATATTGTCCCACAAAAAAGGTATAAAGCTACCACCACTTGGGAATGTCCATCATACTAAAAAATGTGCCCAAGGTAATGTTCTTTAAAAAAACTATAGTGAGCCTTTGTCCCTCAAAATGGTATTGGCATGTGTATTGGCCCATGGACTAATTGTCTAATTGGCTCCAACGATCACGAACTCGACCCTAGTGTATAAGATGATTCTCAAAGGTGACTAATGTAATAAATTTGGTGGTAAAACATACTGACGGTAGTGTTTTGGAATTGGATAGTGTTTTGAGCGTAATAAGGGTCGTGTTTTGAACTTAACAGTAGTGTTTTGAGGGTACGCTGAAAACACCACGGTAGTGTTTTGAGAGTACGCTCAAAACACTACCGTAGTGTTTTCAGCGGGGTAGTGTTTTGAGCGTCCTACACCGGCCCGCAAGACCGGCATACTTTTTAAAAGAAAATGATGGAGCACTTGCATGTCTAGTATCCAGGCCAACCTCGATTTCGTCATTATAACAATACGTTAATTTGCCTAAATTTGATACCTCGTCAAGATCATCCCAGGCATATTTATATGAAAATATTGCGTCTTAGCACAATTTTGAGGCCTTAAAGAGCGACCCGGTTTGTGACAGTCTGTGCCGCTGCAGCCGCGCGTTACCGCCGTGACCGATATAGCAGCGTGCATACTGTTGCAAACTTTGTTGCTATCTGGGCTTCAAAAGTGCGCTAAGACGCTATACTTTTGTAACGCAAATATGCATGGGATGATGTTGGATAATGGTATCAAAATGTGGCCAAAACGTTGTTATAACGACGAAGTCGAGGTGGGCCCGGATACTATATAGACAAGCAGGCACTTCAAAAAAAAAAAAAAATATCATGCTACAATGGGAATGCATGGGCTTACATTAAAGGTAATGGCTTATGGATCACACGACTTTTTAAAATGTTATTAAGGTAGATCAAAAGATATTGCAATTTTAAGACGGCAAGACGAATTTTTGTGTATCTCTTACAATGGCATAATGGACTCATTTTTGTGTTTTCTGTGGATAAATATTTCCTTTAAAATGTCAATGTTTTTATTTATATAGATATTTAAATAATGTTTTCATGGTTTCAAACACATTGACGGGAGCAATAAATCTACAATATTTAATATTTTTAGTATTAATTATATAACCAAATTAATGCAATGAATTGGCTACGTTTAATAATGTAGCATGCAAACTCAACAGACCAACACGTTCGAATTAAAGGCCATACTGCCCATGATTATGAAGACATTTATATATATTATGCAATGTGTATAACCACATTAATAATGGTAATAAATATACATTAACAAATAATTTAATAATTTAATTAATTAGTCAATTATTGTCTAATTAGGGCCCGCCCGAGTTCAGAAGTCACAAGTGACAACAATGGTGACATTTCTGTTCTTCCAAAAGGGAAATCTAACGTAAGCATTGTACAAAAAGAAGTTGGAAACAAAATGTCGAGCTGATCAATGCTGACAGATTGATTGAGTTTAGTTTCGTAGTGCCTGCACTGTAAAAGGATCGAGTGAAGTGTTCGAAACCGCATGAAGCCATACACAGTGTCAGGCAAATCACTACATCCTTGAATTTCGTCTTACCTCTGCGCGCGCAACACTAGTAACATCCTTCCGGTAGAGGCAACTTCCTTCTGGTAGATACAACTGCCTTCCGGTTGGAAGGGCAGATTACCCGTGCGCGCGCACACTTGAGAACTTCCTTCTCATAATAATGCCTTCATGTTAGCGCCCACATTTTCAAATTTATAATTTATTTGAATTGACGAAGTTATTTCATAAAACTGGGGGTATACATACACGTTTCATCTATCAATGTATTAAACACTATAATTTGTAATATCTATTTGCTGAATTACATCGTACGCTTCGTTAATGTCATCTATTCCGATTTTGTGGATACCGAACCGAAGTGTGCCGACTCGATAAATGAGAATGACGGGCGTTATACTTGCAAATTTGAGCCAGAATAGCCGAATTACCATCTATTTTGCACAAAATTACATGTAGTCCATATACGTCTCTCGTAGTAATATCATTCAGTTTATTAATTACTCTGTTAGTGTCGTTAATCTAGCGACAATTCTTGACGTTGTGTACCGAAACGAAGTGTACATAAAAATTATATTTCGTTATGCCTGCATATTCGAATTAGAATGGCACTCACACATCGCTTTTCTCATTGTAGTGACATTCACTACATTTATTAAAACACAACAATGTACATGTATAACCATTTTATTGAACATTCATATGATGGTAGCAAACTCTTTTGTGAATTTTTTATTAACTGGCTCCGGGTCTTACTAAATTACCTCCTGGACTAACTAAGGTACTAACTAAACTACCTCCTTGTATAATTACTAAGCTGGTTGCTGGTCAAACTAAATTTGCTCTTGGTCTAAGTAAACTTTCTCCTGGAATAATATATCTAAACTACCTCCTGGCCTAATTAAACTACCCCCTGGCTTAACTAAGCTACCTCCTTGTCTAATTAAACTACCTCTTAACCTAATTAAATTACCTCCTGCAAATTTGAACTAGAACGGCCGAATTACCATCTACTTTGCACGAACCAAAGTGTCCTGATTCGCTATATGAGAATTATCGTTATGCCTGCATTATTGTTATGCCTGCATATTAGAATGTCACTCACGTACAGGTTTTCTCATTGTAGTCACATTCACTATATTTATTAAAACACAACAATGTACATGTATAAGCATTTTATTTTTGTTGAACATTCATAAGATGGTACCATTTTATTTTTATTGAACATTCATAAGATGGTAGCAAACTCTTTTGTGAAAGAGTTGAGGCTCTGAAAAGAGCCGTTTGTTTTTGATGTTCGATCTGAAAGAGGCTGCCATTTTCACATTTCTTCTTTTGAAGTGCAGCTGCAGTGAGAGTCTCCTGTTCTAAAGTGTAAAACAGTAAAAACTACATTAAATATTAACATTTCTTCTTTTGAAGTGCAGCTGTAGTGTGAGTCTCCTGCTGTAAAGTATAAAACAGTAAAACATACAATAAATATTCACATTTCTTCATTTGAAGTGCAGCTGTAGTATGAGAGTCTCCTGTTATAAAGTGTAAAACAGTAAAACATACATTAAATATTCACATTTCTTATTTTGAAGTGCAGCTGTAGTGTGAGTCTCCTGCTGTAAAATGTAAAACAGTAACAAGTACATTAACGTAAACTATTAATGGTTTATTAACTGGCTCCGGTTCTTACTAAACTACCTCCTGGACTAACTAAGGTACTAACTAAACTACCTCCTGGTCTAACTGCTAAGCTGGCTGCTGGTCTAACTCAATTTGCTCTTGGTCTAAGTAAACTACCTCCTGGCTTAACTAAACTACCTCCTGGTCTAATTAAACTACCTCTTGGCCTAACTAAACTACCTCCTGATAAAACTAAGCCAGCTTCACAATTCCCAAGAACTATGTGATAATTTTTGTTTATTGTATCATTACCTCGCTGAAACATTAGTACAGATTCCAAATTTTTCTCCAAAATTATCTCAGCATTCCTCCAGTCAGAATTTGTGAGTTTGTCCTTAATACTGGACAGACCCTTTCCTAAGTAATGTCGGTCAATCAAACGACACCTATTTGAAATTTGATGTAAATTTATAGACTTTATGGATATGTCAGAGTCACCATGCGTAAGTTTACTAGTGGAATTTTCTGCAATATAAATCTGAGTAGGTGCTGTTTTTCCAGTCATTCGAGCCCGATCAATTTTGTCTTTCATAGTTTGGGACATATGTCTATCGATCTGAGTAGGCTCTGATGGATGAAATACTGTATTTTGTTCATGCTAAAAAAATTCCCAATTATCCAAGTCATCTGTTCTTAAAATAAATTTTTATTTCCAGCCACACATCATGTGTGGATGGTAAATTGCAGTTGGCAAACTGTCAGTGAATATGGATTCTGGCCTATGGAAGTTGTGAGTATTCCTATACCAAGAGCATGCATTACACAGTTTTTGACCTTTAAAATTACGCCATTGTGACGAGTGCTGAGTTTCACAATTTAAACACTGGTTATAAATTGTTAGACTCATATTGCATTCTGGACATTCTATCAATTTTGGTGACATGTCTTTGATTAAACAACCGCATTTATTTCTACAAACAGATGTATGAGATGAACACAACACATTCATAACTACTGCAGTTTTCTTTCCAAAAGTGTCCAAATCTTCAGACTCAATGGGAAGAAAGCTGTCATCAGTTCTGTGAAATTGTTTGCTATCATGTCTGGCTACATTGGAAACAAATAAAATGTCCTCATCGCGTTTAATTGTTACATTCACATTCTTACTCTGTCTGATTCTTATATGCTTGTCAAACAAGATTTTATCAATATAACGTCTGCTGGGAATGCCAGTGGGAACAGTACCAATGCGAACATAATTAACAGATTTCAACCAATTACTGAAATATACTCCATCAACAAATTTTTGAATTTCTGCAATAGCATGCTGATTTTTTTGACCTGAAGTTGAACAATGGAAGTATTTACTTTTCTGACGACCACACTTAAGCAAGCAAATTAGATGCAAGTATTTCCCTAACTGAAAAGTAATTTTTGCATTAACCAAACAATTAGGCCAATCATCACATGTCACCAAACCTGATATAGACCGTTTGTTACCCGTACAAGTCACAGCAGATGTGTATCTCTTCAGCCAAACAACTGCATCAGCAGAACGCACAAAAGATTGTATTTTTTCTACAGCCTGAATATCACCCTTACCATCCTGAGAGCATGGGAACTGCTTAGTAGCGGTTTTTCCATTATGGGTCATTACTGAAAGCCTCAACAATTTAGACTTCACAAATACAACAGCTAGCTTACTAATTATGAGAGTAGCTATGTTTACATAATCAATAGTGAGTGGCATTTCCTTACTGCCCAGAATAGTTAAGGGGAGAATATAAGAGTCCACCTTTCCCTGCTGTCTGTGACTACTAACATTTTTATAACCTGTAAGCCTAGTAATAGTAGTAGTTTCTGTGGGCTTATGAGGCATATTGGTAGTCACATGAGAACTAGCACCTACTTGATTTATCTTTTTTTCCTGCACTAGCATATTCACATCTATTGCTCCGATAATTATCCATTGCATAATAACCCGTCTCAAGAAATGCGAATAGTTAGATACGTTGCACAGATAAGCAATGTCATCTGATAGAAGTTGTGAATTATGACTACCTGGTAGCAAGCCCATAGAAACCTGTCTTATATAAACATGCCAGTGTGGCACCTATTATTACTGAAACACCACAGACGGATGAACATGTCTATAAGGGGTACTTATGAGCACAGAGATTGGAGCAGATATGTGCACCACTATTGGAATTACCACCAGGCTGATGACAGACATTATATAAAGGAACTTGTTTACCCAAAGTTTGTGAGACATTTCTAAAGATGGTCTTAACCGTATCTGGTATTCCCCACCCAAGTGTGTCTGCATAGGTTACAATATCAAAGTCCAATGAATATATTGCCATTGCAAAGTGATTAGAATACACAACCCCTTTAGTTCCATCTGGATTAATTATGTGCAAACTTTCCATAAAATATGTTCCACCATGGCACCCAACTGGTATAATCAAAATCAACTGCCCTTCTTTAATATTTGCAAATTTGTTATAAATCTGTGCATAACAATTTTTTTGAAAAGTTTAATTGTCTCCAATGAGAAAGATCCATAGTCAAGCACAATTTCTGCTCCTTGATTAATCTGAACATTCTGTACAATTTCATCTATCTGACACATGGGTGGCATGCAGTGATAGTTATTGGGATCAGTAGAAGTAACCTTAACATTGGAACCATATGTAATATCAACTTTATTAGATCTGACTACTGTTGGAAATATTGACAGGAATGATTAATTCCTAGAACTTTCCAATTCCTTTACATTCACATCTCCTGACCACTGTACAAAACTGTGGTTAGATCCCAACTAGACTATGTCATAGCAGTATGGTATCCATACAAGAGGAAACATAAAATTGCAATAGGAAATGTTCAAAGGAGAGCCACTAAAGAATTACCCATCATGAGGGACCTATCTTATATAGAAAGACTTAAATTATTAAAACTACCAACACTTGCATACAGAAGGCTACGTGGAGACATGATAGAAGTTTATAGAATGCGATACTGAATCCGCTCCTAATCTCCAGAAATGGGATGATGTATCAATTAGAACAGGAAATAGAGGACATTCCCTTAAATTATTTACCCAAAGACCAAATCAAAATCTAAGAAAAAATGCATTCCCTCTTCGAGTCACAGAACCATGGAATAATCTATCCGAATCAGTTATCCAAGCTATCAATTAACTCATTCAAAAACAGTCTTGGCAAATTTTGGTCTACCCAAGCAATATTATACGATTTTAAACCAGCTTTAACTTTTATTACTGAAACAGGAAACAACAACATGTTAAAAGTAGATAATGAAGAAGATCTGATCATGGAGGAACATAATGGATCCTGCGATCAGAACCATCATAAGGTAAGACAAGCAAGGTAAGGTATTACTAACCAAATAAAATACTCACAATAAGTAAGATGATTGAATCAAGTTGTCAAGACAATCCAAATATTCACAGCGAGCAAGCCACAAACAAGTGTCTCATTCCAAGGAATAAAGAGATTTGTGACAGACCCATTAGAAACACAGATTTAAGTACACAATGAGAACCAGAAAGTTAGCAGACACCCATTTTATGGAACTACCAATGGATGACCTTGTAGCAAGGTTACCACTTAACCTTTCCAGAGAAAAACCAATCAGTTGCAAGTGATCACTGTCAAGGTTCTTTGATTTAAGTATATTTTGCTAAATCTAAGAATGTAACACCAATAGCCATAAAATGTGACTGGTCAAGGATGATCAATTTGAATGAACAGGAAGCACTGCATCATAAAAAGTGGTCCATGGGCAACTGTTGTGCAATATAAGCAGATAACTTATGGGCAGCAGAAGCCAATTTGCCAGCAGAAGTCCTCCCAAGCTTATTCACCTCCCCAGCCAGAGGGGGCAGGGTGGTACTGAATAACAAAGGCTTGTTTTGCATAATCCATGGCACTGCTGTTAGCTACAGTTGTCCACTGGCATCTGTCCCCAACATCAGTGCCATGGATTATGCAAAATATGCAGATAAGGCAAGTGGGGTATCAGGCTGAGATCAGCAGGGATGCACTGAACAAAGGCCAGAAGCTTGAATTGGGATTGGAGTAATTCAAGGTTTTCTATTATTTCAAAGCCCTGTGGCTGGCCAACACAGCATTAGAGATCTAGCTGTTAATTCCTTTCTGAATCCATTTAGCACACTAAAAGTATTGCAATTATATTTTATTTCCTCATTTCCAGATGTTTGAGCTATTCCCTTTCTGAATGCAGTAAAGCACAATACAAACATTTATATAAATATATATACCAGATTCAAATAAATCAGATTTAAGTTTTAAAAATAATTTTGTTTTATAGTTATACAAATTCATGAGTTTTTTCAACCATGATCACTGTTGTATAAAAACAATGGTATGTAACCAGGGCCTATCTAGATGCCTAGCTCAGTAGGTGACAACAGATGGATAATATCAACTTACAGGTGTGCTTGATCCATGCTGTACTCAAAAGCAATAGTACTTCAATCCACTTAGTCTTACCCTCGGGTGTGAATCTACAATAACAATAAAACAAACAAACAACAACAACAACAACAACAACACACCTTTCACGGTTTTGAGAAAAAGAGAGAAGAATGTTGTGTTCAGCATTATTGCAGTTTCATTTTGATGCTACGTAAGATTTGACGCAGCGGTCAAAAATAAACTGCAGACAGCTCAAAACACTGGTAAGATAATTAGGTATCTTTTGAAATATGATTGTAGGTGCCGTATAAATTTCAGTGATTTTTAGAAGTCAAATTATCTAGATATATGGTTGCATGTCCTAAGTTCGTCATCGTCCAATTCAGTGTCTCCTTGATATTGTGTCATATTTTTTCTTTTTTGAATGCTTCTGTGAAACTTTATATTGCACTAGCTGGCAGCTCCTATTGGTAGTTAACTTGGTTGATATGTTAAAATTATATGTACAGGTTTCTGGTTTGAGAAAACTATAACACGATACCGCACTGTCAGGGAATTTTTTGATGTACGGACTTGGGACACTCTGATATAAATGGAAGAGTCAACTATCTAGTTCTTAATGTTTTCAATAATTCAGTACATTTATTTTATATGTTCTTATGCATTGTCTCTTGTAATTAGTTATCTATGCATGTATTATTATATTTTGTTTTATAGGTCTGCTATGCCAATGGAAATAAGAGGATTGCACTTTTGTAATTTTTTAGTCCTATTTGATCAATTATGGCATATAAGTCAGTGTACACTGTGATGTTGTAAATAAAATACTAATGCTTACTTAAATGCTATTGACAGTGCTTTCCTTAATTAGCCCGATCACTGCTGTATACAAAGACGATATATTCCCCACGGGTGTGTATGTACAATTACAGGAACATAATTAAAACAACAAGATTACTGTCAGTGTTTGGACAGCAAACCAAGTTGAAACTTGTTTTGAAGTTCGAAACCGTCTTCGTTTACCGAACACGTAAACAACACGTACAGAGTCGGTAAGAAAGACCGCGACGTCTACAAAGATTACTGCATGTGTTTTGACAGCAAACCAAGTTGAAACTTATTTTGAAGTTCGAAATCATCTTCGTTTACCGAACACGTAAACAACACTTACAAAGTCGTTAAGAAAGACCGCGACATCTAGCCTAAAATTACATCTACATACTATAGCAATAGTAGATCGGCGTATACAACTAGCCTCAATTTATAAAGGAACTGTGGTCAAATTATCTGGCTTTGCTTTGCTTGCTTTGATCATAAACTCAAAATCTCAGTCGAGTTTAGTCCACTAGAATTCACTCCAATGCTCACACTTCGAAAAAAATTTGATTTTTTAAATAATTCACTGCCATTAGTTTCAAGATGTGGCGAAATCATTTACTGATTGCTTGTATAAAGAAATAGTGAAAAGGAAATGATTGTCATTATAACCGTTAAAAATAAAATTCGTTATATTTTTTAAATGCTCTTAGATTCACATTAAAAGTGGGGACGCACACACGAAGGATAAACACAATGACACTTTCTGCCGCTTTTCCGGTGCGCCATGCGTACGCACATTAAAAGTTAATTCCGCTTCCCATTCACTTATTTCCGCTTCCGAAAGGTAAGACGAAATTCAAGGATGTGCGCCTTTGCCAGTGTCAGCTATCATCACCGTCCAGCTGGATTCACCCGACAGTGAGTCACTGTCCGAGTTCAACTCGGATTCAACTGGAGTCACTGTCAGTGACTGGAGCGAATGTTTCTTAGAGCCTGACAGTGCCGGTGCTCATGCAGATGATGGCAACAGTTCAGAGTAGTCCCCTGCATACATTCGTGTTGTGGTGTTAGTTGTAATTGGCAATATTGATGTTTTTCTGTCACAATAAACTGCATGTTGCTATGTTGTTAGTTTATATTCACTAGCTGGTTCATTAATCTGAATATTATAAATATGCAGGGAATGAGGACAGACTTGGCGTGAACTAGTATATAAATAATTAGTATGCTTTACAGCTGCTGATATATAATATACTCGTGTAATTATGTTAATATTTGGACCACCAACTTTGGTGTGGGACCACCAACTTTTGAAAGATGAAGGTCTGACTGACCACCAACTTTTCTGCTAAGGTGTAGAACACTGACTGATAGGCCGTGCGCAAGGCTCGTAGAGCAACCAACATCATTGGCCCGATACCCAGCTGGGATTTGCCGATTATAAATATCAAACAGAAACAGATTACAAAGCTATCACAGATAGCCAATAGGCCTACAATTAAATTGTCCTACGAAAATTCTCTAGGAAATCCCCGGGGCTTATTGCTACAAATTGAATATATTATTAGTAATTAAGAAAGTGGACGCTGTATTCTTTAATTGTAAGTTTCTTGTAAGAGACGCAGAAAACGAATGATTTTTGTCGACGAGTTCAGTAGGTAACGAGTTCAGTTCGTGCAAACGACACCAACTTCCGGCGTCCGCTTGGCGGGAAGAAATCCCAGGGCGAGACAGTGGTGTGATGTGCAATTAGAAAGGTTTGTTTCTCGTGGTTTTATGCGAATCACACAGCGCTTATACATTCAGTAGGTTATTTAACTATTTTGGATGCTTCCATTCGAATAACTGCTTTGACTTGTCATAATAAGTTAAACTTTGTTATGGCTTGAAATGATATAGCATGTGGCGTGCAATGTCTCGTTTTGGCTAAATCTCTTTGGTCCGCATCTCGAAAAGCCACGAAATCAGTCACCTACAATCGCCAAACTTCACATCATATATTTACTACACCCATACCACACGGTTGCTATGTGATCAAAAATTAACATTGTAGTATTATTATCAAAAAGTACTAGAAATTAACTCGTTTTGTATGCGGACATTACTTTCGCTTAATAAGTTAATTTAAATGTTAAAACTCCGATAGGTGGCGTATTTGTACGTGGGGTTAGGCCACAATTGATTTTGGGGTTAGGACACTGTTAGACTTCCTGCTTGGATACAGACGAAAAAAAGTGCAGTATATTTTTGAGAAATGACTACAATATTCACTTGCTCTGACATAAGTGCATTTGAGTAGTCAGATTTCTAGATGTGATTGTAGAAGCTGTCGACAGTAAAATTGTGTCTTGACTTTGAGCTGATTTTACTAAGTGGAAGGGTATCTGGCAGCAATTTGGCTAGTTGACACTTTAGCCGGATTACTGCCTGCATCCATTTGTAAATATTGACGGGTGTCATACATAAGGCATTTTGCAAGAGCTAGAGATATTAGATTTTGACTAAACTCCACCAGCATGTCAATGAGATGATAATAACAGCAGGTGAGAAGTTTAAGAAACTTTATAGGTCACGTTTTCTTATAATCACACAAAACATTAACATGGTCGCCAATGGGAAAACTGACAGTGTGCTGACCCCTTTTGACACTTGTGTTGAATCCGGACCCACCTCGATTTCGCCGTTATAACTTGAGTTTTGCCTAACTTTGGTACCTCAGTGCGTTAATTCCATTATTCAACACCATCACAGGCATATTTATGCAGTGTTTCCCCTAGGTGAAATGATGGGTGAGGTGGTAGGGGTGGGGTATGCGAGGTATGTTTTAACCTTTACTCTTGACTATAAAGGGGAAGATATAAAATAACAAGACACTACTTGTAAATGTAGTAATCATGATTGATAAAAGTCAGTAATCATGATTGTTTCATCATGTTGATGTGTGGTTTCCATTTTACCACTGCTACTCAGTAGAGGTGTGGTTTTCACTTGACCACTGGTACTTGGTTATGGCGTAGAATAGAATGCTATACAATTAATTAAACAGTCATTTCTGGAATGCCACAAAAGTATGTTTCTATTAATCGCAAGAATGTTTCTCAAATTGTGTCCTTTTTATAAAAACAGTATAAGTTGTTTAGTACATCTAATTGCTGGGCAAACATCATTGTCTAACCCAAGTTATTGATAACCCGTTAGTATACACGGTTTTGGGTAGTAGGCATTTTTTTATGAGATGTGAACTTCGGTGGTTTATATTCGTAAGTATTTCACACAACTCGACTTTCCCAAAAGTTTGTTTGCACAACTTTATCGGAATATGTATTATATATTTAGCACAAAGATATCTTACGAATCACATTCCTTATTTTGCTAAAACAAAGCCGCATAGAACATTAGTTGAATAGACTAAGACAAAGTTGTGGACATTTGCGTCGAATCCGGACCCACTTTGTCATTGATTTTGCCGCTTGAGTTTTGCTTAACTTTGATACCTCGGTGACATACACTGTAGTTCCATCATTCAACATTATCCTAGGCATATTTACCTTTAAGAATATTGCGTCTTACGTCCATTTGAGGCGTAAATAGCGCCCCGGTTTGTATCAACATATACTGCTATATATCTCTCTTTTTACGCACGCTGTGTGGTAACGCACGGCCGCAGCGGCACAGACTAGCGCAAACCGGGTCGCTATTTGAGCTTCAACAGGGTCCGGATTCGATACAAATGCCGACTAGTGAATAGGATTAGGATGCACGGTTTTTATTTGGGCTTCAAAAGAGTCCGGATTCGACACAAGTGACGTAGTGCCATCAGCCTGCACTGTTTTCACTCCCACCACCGTCATAAACCAAAACGCAAATTACCGTTTGGGCGCCATTTTACATGAATGTATAGATTTCTAGTGTGTCGAGTCTAGTACTCCGCAAGGTGTCACGATTGGACACACCGGGGATCCCGCAGGAATATTCAGTGATTGGACAACTGACAAGTGATATCTTTCACGTTGTTCAATGGCTGCGAAACGATGTTGCTACAAATCTGTGATTTTGCAGGAATCTAAGTGACTTTTTGGTGTCATTATGCGCCGCTCGCCGGCGCTGAATATACTGTGAAAGAACCAAAAAAAGGGCGTATGAAATAGTACGAGGTGGCAATTTTGGCATATTTTGGGCGAGGCGGTATAGAAAAACGGCGAGGCGGCTCGCCTCGCTTGTTATATACCAGGAGAAACACTGTTTATGTTACTGTTAGAGTCATTCCATGTGAACGCAACCAAAATTCCTGAAATTTGTTGCCCTCATCTCTTAAATTTTAGAATAAATCAGTTTGGTGAAAGTCCTTGGTAAGATAATCAAGAATCCGAAATTTAGTGTTCTAGCGCCAGTAGTTTTTGAGTTACGGCAGTTTGAAATTTGGGACTTCGGGCTTCTTAAAAATAAATAAAATTATTCACATTTCATGATTCCTTCTCAAGAAGAATGGTGACCCTTGGGTATGCCAAATTTATCAATAAATCATTTATAAAAAGGTTTTCAAACATTGGTTGTGAGCTAAACATACATGCCGCTGTTAATATTTGTATATATTTGTATCTATGCATATCAGTGTACATTCTCAGAGTAATATGACTTGTTTGACTGTCGTAATTATGAATATGTACATATTCAAAGATGGTGCAATGTTATATTTCTCTTAAAAATAACCAACTTATGATAAAAAATGGATGTGGGATAGAAAGTATTGCTGCAAACTTTTATTAGGCAAAACCAGTCCTGTTTATAACATAACTATTAACCTTAAAGGGAATAAAAACATCTATTGCTTGAATTCATACTATATTACATCCTACTATCTATTTCTATGTCCACCAAGCTAAAAATAATCAAAAAATTCAATGAATTAGAAATTCCACACCTTATGCTGTGCGTCCGGACATTTTCGAATATGCATATTTTTGGGGATGCTGAGATGTGACGTCACATATGACCCATACTCACATCAGGCTGACCCTTTCCATGCATTCAGAGCATGTTTACAAGGATAGCTTTCGGGTATATGACCTTTGAACTCCAATACCAAAAAATTGTATCCTCCGATTTTTTTAATTTTAATTCTACAGCATACTACATCGTTGCTCAAGAGTCCCTGGAAATGTTAAGATAGGCAAATAATAATATTCAGAGATACAGTAAATTTAGTACAGGTGACCTAATTTTGGTCTGCAGATCACTGAATGTCAGCGTAACCTTTTCAGATTGCATAACAAACATGCTGTAATGTCTCATTTAACATGTTCACATTTTTTACAAGGCCTCTCTTCTGTTTTGGATATCCTGTAGATGTCCTGTAGATGTCCTGTAAATATCCAAAGAGTGTCACTTTGTTACGGGTAAAACCATGAGGTTTGACGTGATGGAAGATTAGTTGGAATAACATTTGTTACATGCGCAAGCCTCCAGTATCCATCATAGATGGCTTTCAGATATCCTTTGGTGTCTGCCAGAATGAGGCCAACACACTGTGCTGTGACAAGTTCATAACCTCTTCTCTTCATTGAAGATATAGAATATGGTGCTACTTCCAAGTGATTAAATGATTATGCCTTAAAAATAGCACTTTCTGTGTTCTTGCTATTTAGTTGTTTACGAACAGCTTGCAAGAAGAGTTGCTTATTCATAACTCTTCTGTGGTTGAAAATACCTTCCAAAGTGCAGAATTTGATAGCAGGAATATATGGACTGACGTGAACTCGCAGGACTACATTGGTGTGGTGGTGTAATGTTCATATAATTATGGTCTTTGTAGACTGGCTTTTGCATCGTTTGTTGACCATTCCATTCCACCCACATCATCACATGTGCCCTTCCTGTGTGATGTTGCATAAAAGTACCACTTCGCATGTTTCCCCAAATCCTGTTAGTGGTGGTAGAGGTTCAGAAAGTGTTCGCAGTCCGTATGCTAACTAGCACAACCATCGGCAAAGTTGATGTTACTTTGCCCAGCTGTACATTTTGCAGTGAAAAAAATTATGCTGTGTTTTGGAAGAGGTGTACAACAATGGTGTCGCGTATGTTGGAGTCAGAAATTACAACATAACTGTGACACACATTAATTTCCTACTTCATGATTGAAGCAATATAATTGGTGTACACAGTGTTGCCTGTGCACAGTGTTGCCTGCGCACAGTGTTGCCTGTGCACACTGTTGCCTGTGCACACTGTTGCCTGTGCACACTGTTGCCTGTGCATCTACTTATCTCATGGCTGTGCTGGTTAGTATAAAAACTGCAAAAACTGTCTGAACCTCTGCCACCACGAGCAGACTCCAGTGTAGCACTTTTCTCGACATGTGATGGTGTGGATGGAATGGTCAAGAGACCAGACCAAAGGCCAGTCTACAAAAAACATAATATTTTATGCAGTTGTTTGAATCAGCCCATATACCAGCTACCGATTTCTGCTTTCCAACCACAGAAGAGGATTCCCGGAAGAGTACTACGAAGCAGCTATCTTCTTACAAGCTGTATTAAAACAGCTAAAACAACAGCAGAAACACGGAATCTACGCATCATCAAGTAATTACCATTGAATCATTTGGAAGTAGCACTATATTCTACATCATCCCTGAAAAGGCAAGAGGTTGTGACAGCCTAGTGTGTCGGCCTCATCTGGCAGATGCCAAACGGTATGTAGCAGCCATCTACAATGGACACTGGAGGCTAGCGCATGTAACACATATTCTGGCTGATCTTCCTTCACCCATATGGTCCAACACCATCAAAGTTTTACCCGTAACAAAGCGACACTCTTCGAGTTAGTATTCTCCTCACCAACGTAGACCCAATGACTGACACTGGTCGCACCTACAGGCTATCCAAAGAGAAAGTAAAACGTGAACATGTTAAATGAGACATTACAGCATGTATGTACACTCATTTAATTATACGAGACCTTTTAGCATGCTTTTTATGTGATCTGAAAAGTTTATTCGGAAATTCAGTGTGGTATTGACTGATCTGCAGACCAAACATAGGTTGCCGGCTGTACTAAATTTACTGTATCTCTGAACATTATTATTTGCCCATCCTAATATTTTCAGGGACACTTGAACAATGATATAGGATGCTGTAGAATTAAAATAAAATAAATCGAAGGTTTTTTTGGGTATCGGAAGTCAAAGGTCATATTATGATAAATGATGCTTTTATATTTACATGAAAAATTAAATTTTACAATGTAAATATGCACATATTTACTGGCTTTCCAATGGTGTCTTACTTTCTTTTCTACCTTTATTAGAAGCAGAGTTATGGATGTTACTGTAACGGCCAGTATGTGAATCGGGTCAAAGTTCAGTGATTTATATCTTCATTAATATTTCACCTAGATTCTTTATAATTTGCAATTTTGATGTTCTCATGGGAACCAACACCTGTGCTAAATTTAATCAAAATTGGAGTCAGGTGATGTTTTGAGTGATTGATTTGACATGGAATGACCCGTCACTGTCACTGCCATGGCATTGGCAATATTGAGCCTAAGAAAACAACAAACTGTCAAGAAAAGTATTCGCTTACCCTCTGGCATTTCCTTTATGATCACGCGTCTGTCAGCTATTTCTATGTCTGTACTTGTAGTGACTCATGTTGACTGTTTCAGAGGACCACAAATGACAGTTTCTGTGTGACACTGTCACTTACTTTGTCTCCACTGGTTATGACTTTCATGTTTCAGGTGACAGTGCTGTCTTCTGTGACATGTGAACCGGTGCCTTTGTCCGAAGTGTCCACAGAGAGATGATAATGCAGCCCCAACCACATTGTAAGATGTGTTTGTTTTATGGCGAGTTTTGCGATTGCTACAATGATGTGTGACTTTTATAAAACTCCGTGGACAAGACCTGCACCATACGCTATGGTTATTACTGTTACTTTGAGTCTTTGATCTTTCTTAATATATATGTTCCATTTTATATTTAAATACCATACTGGAATGAAAGACAAAAGCAGTAGTCAATGCCTCATAACCACTTCAGTCTAATTAAACCACATTGCTCTACAGCTGCTTGGTGGACAGCTAATTATTGGCTCAAGTACAAATACATCAGGATGTTTTTCACACCTGCTATAGTTGAGGCTGAATTGTGTGCATCATGGAGGCAGTCACTAAACCCATAGGCTTATTTGAAAAGGGTAGTTGCTAACTTGGCACTTGGCAGAACTGGCTTCAAAGCAGTGAAAGCCCAGTTTAATCCCTTTAATCCATGCAGCAGTCACACTGTACCAGTGTCTCTTGTTATGTAAACGCTCATGAAACTCTAGGGTAAAACTTCATGAGGGCCATGCTCAAATTAACAAGGGGAGCAACCATAAAACCTGGAGAAACAGATGGAATTGTTATGTAGTTGAAATTCGATTTAAATGTTCAATATTAATATAAAAGTGATAGGTCAATTACTATTACATTGCTTCCTATTACATCGCTTCCTATTAAATTGCTTCCTATTACATCACTTCCTATTACATCACTTCCTATTACATCATGTGTGAATCCACGCATGATATAATGGTGTCCAAAATAATGTGTGAAATGCCAAAAATTGTGCGTATACATGCACGATATGGTAACGGGAGCCCTGTAGAAATAAGTAAATGTGGCTTCATCTGAATTATAATATAAATTGATCTGTAGAAATGTAGCCTAGTTTTGTCTTAAATGGTGCTTCATGACAAGAGATTTACACTGCACTTCAGCAAGCCTGGCCTGTATCTTGTATCTAACTTTGGATCTCGCTTATCATCCGACTTATTGTATATTCACCTTTTCTTGCAGGTTAAGCTGCTGAGCAGCTACGATGACCTCCAGCAGCTACAGTGACCTTCAACAGCTAGCAAGACCTCCAGCAGCTACGGTGACCTTCAACAGCTAGCATGACCTCCAGCAGCTACAGTGACCTTCAACAGCTAGCATGACCTCCAGCAGCTATGATAACCTCCAGCAGCATGAATGACCTCCACATCTTAAACATCTTGGTCCTCTGATGATCGAGGTAGGTGTTTGTGCAACATTCTTCTAGATGATGAAAATCACTAAGATGTGTATCATGCAATAATATTTGTTGTTAACACTTTGATGTGTTTTATAATAATACATTTATTCGTACTAAAATTGTACAATTCAACTAAATCAATGTATATAAATTACTGTGTACATAAAACAGTAAGCAATGAGCGCAGCTCGTCAATGGCTAAAAAAGAAGAGCTACCCACATTATTTATATTATGTAATACATCTTTTGCAAATGAGACTCTACATACTAGTTCATCATCCAGCCCCTCCTGGTAGTGGTCTTGAATCATACCATAAAACTGATTAGACTTCATTCAAAAGAATGTCATGGCATCAAGTTTGAATTTGGACATGATATAGTTAAAACTTTTAGACATATATGACCCACTACCTTGAAAGGCTAGATGAGAGAGCATTTTCAAACTGGAGTTACTGCATTTCAAGCAACTCTGCATAAATCGTACCATTCGATTCATAATTTGAATTTGAATCGGTAAACAGTCTGCTAAAAGTGGCACCATATTACAATGCGTGCAAACTGGTAGATTAAACAGTTTTCTGATACCTTTGCGCCACGTAGTATAAAACATATCAAGATGTTTGTTTTGCAAGTTCCACAGACATACACCATAGAAAGATGTACAGTACGACATATATAATTGACGTTTTATGTTTATATTACAAAACCCAAAATTAGCAGATAATGCATTTACACGCCATATAAAATCATGACACATATCTTTTACCATAGCCTGGTGAGCGTCAGGACCAATAACGTGGCCTAAATGATTCATTCCTCTATCCATCAGTAAGTTAAAAAGTTTAACATAATTTACTTTATCGAATGCTTTAGTCGCATCTAGTAATAACACGTAAACATCCGATTTATTCTGCTGGAAATAGTTCACAGTCTCCATTAACGCAAATGTACATTTAGCTGTAGAGCTTTGAGGTTTGAAACCAAACTGTAGATCACTTGTTTTAAGAGCATCAGAACTTTTTATCATTATAACCCAATCAAATATTTTCGACAGAGGGCTACTAAGAGCAATGGCTCGATAGTTGTCAGAATTATTTGCTGATTTCCTCTTGTTTTTTACCAGAGGTTGAATTGTTGATATATTAAAACCATCCGGGGTATATCCGTGATATACCATTGCTGTGAATAGCAAAGAAAGAAAAACATGTAATTTGGTAGGTGCATGAATAAAGTGGTCGGTATATATAACGCCGTATCCATCACATTTGTTAATCTTAACATGATTAATGCCATTCAAAACATCATGCACCGTAATAGTATTTTCACCTTCGTTACAATGTGCATCTACTTTACTATGTATGTTTTGTAGCAATGACGTCATGTCTGCATCATTATAGGCTACTGAATTATATAAGTCCTCATACTTAGTAGCAAAGTGTTTAGAAATATTTTCGTCTCCTGTCACTTCATCAACCATGTTGGGTAGCATATTATTGTTCTTTGTAACTTTACCTACTTCTTTCCAGAAGTCCCTACTTTTATTTCCAAGTAACGCTGTCGCCATACTTTCTTTTTTAACATTATTTTGATTACGTTTAACAAAACGAACTGCTCTGTGATATTGAGAGCGTGATCTACGCATGACGTCGGCAATAACAGCATTGCGAGGAGAGCCACACTCTTTCCATAGATTATGCCAAAACAGTGACGCTTCTCTGTATGGTTTAACGTGTTCATTCCAACCCGCTATTACCTTCGAATTTCCCTCTTTTGAAGTATGTGGAATGGAGTTTTGACAAGCTCTTATACAACAATCCATTATTGAATCATGAAATATCTGAATATCGTGACAATGCGTTAACCTGCTAGGACAATGTTTATCACGGCATTCTAGAGAATGCCATGGTATAGATATTTCGTCAATCATTCTTTCTAAAACCTTGCTGTACTGACTTAAGTTACAGTCTGACGCTTCTTGCCATTTAGGTCTAGATATGTACCTTCTAGAAGAAGGTGAACAATAATTAACATCTAAACTCAAGGTAAGAACCAGTAGCGAATGGAATGATAAATTTGCACCATCGTGCATAGTATAATATTCTAACATATGGTCAAAGAGTCCATTGTTTAACAAAAAATTATCAATGACATGAGTACCATTGTCCACAGGACTAGTAAATGTATAACATACATTATGTCCTTCAAAATCAATACATGGCTTGATTGTTTCACGTTCACATATGTAATTTAAATGTTTCGTAAAGTTAGAAGACACACGATTGAAAGACGTGTTCATATCACCTCCAATAATGAAATTGGAACAGTTAATTATATTACATGTACTCGTAATTTCTGTCAAAATATTGCAGTACAGATCATCATTACATCTGGTATCACATGGCATGTACACATTAAAAAGTAATAATGACATGCTTTACATAGTTATATTAACTGCACATATTCTATTAGAGTTCATGATGACTGGGGAGACAATACAATTCAAGGAATTTTTCCACAGAATGGAACATCCACCATACCCTCTGCCATTTAAAAACATAGTATTATCTATTCCAGAAACATCATGAGATAAAATGCTAACATTGTTATCACATGGTATGTTTTTAATCCTGTGAAACTGAGATTCCATTAACCAATGTTCCTGGAGTAAAACAAAATCATGTGCTTTGATGAGCTCTGAGACATATTCAGGCTTACCTGGACCAAAGCCAGTACAATTATAACTTGAAATTATAACTTGAAATAGTAAGGTTACTAGCCATATTAAAAATCGTAGATTATGTCGGAAGATAATGAAATCAGAACGTGTTATGCGCATTCTTAAAGCGGAATATACGAATGCTGATGATATTAATGTTAGAGAATGCCATATTATACATATTGCACACTTTGTGTCTTATGATATTAAAGGAAAACAAGAGGGAACGTTGTGGTGTTTAGCACCTAAAAGATTTAGCACAAACTAACCATTTGCATCTACAATCAAAATTTTCAGTTCAGTGGTTTACTCGGAATGTAGTCTTAAAGTGGAAGATTCTAACGAAATCTGCGATAACATGTAGACTGCCATCTTACTGATGACGCGTTCATTTGGCCGAAAGCAACCAATAAACGAGCAGCATTAGTTTTGCTGTGGACACACTGTCTTGTGTAGTTCGCATAGTTGGTTCATGTTCATGGGATGCGGTTCGTTATATTAGTATAAGTTGAGCTTACAGTGAAAACGTGACTTGCAATATGCCATACTGCTCTACATACGGTTGTAACAATAGTACAGCGAAGGATAAGGAGCTGTCTTTTTTGTTTCCCTTTGAAACGAGGCAGAAATGAAATAGTGGATTCACAACTGTGGACGGGCTGGTTGGAAGCCTTCGAAATACAATGCACTATGTTCAGATCATTTTGAAGAAACGTGCTTCAAAGGAAATCTATATCGTCAGTTAATGACACACGATCCGACAAAACGTCGCCGACGTCGATGTTTGAAGCCAGTTGCAGTGCCTACGATATTTAGTCACGGACCTCGGCCGTCGAAGCGACGCATATTTACGGTCAAACGCGCCGCGAAATCGATCGCAAGAAGGTTAGTACCGAGTTACTTGGTATCCAATTAAAATCTGTTGACATTTGAGATGCAAGATATGCTGGAGCCAAGCCAGAACAGTACCAGAATGTACTATATTGAACCACAAAGAGTTTAGACTTTAGAAGATAGCCGAATAGCAAAAGTTAACGGCAATCAAGTCGCGTGAGCGATATTACAATTTACAGTAACGGATTAACATGGGCTGGAATGATTGTCGTTTATAATAACATTGCAAAACTTACTGTATTTTGTGTTAAATGAACAAAAATACGTTCTGCATTCAATAATATTGCATTAGACATTGTCATATATCGAAATGTTTGGCCTATTATATATGTCATGATGTTATATAATTGGACTTCGTATATAATTATGTGTGACTACTGTTTATGTGACAAAGAATATCACTATATACTCTATTGTAAAACGTTTAAAATGGCTTCATTTGTATTTAGTAAAATTCCATAATGTTACTCAATTTTAGTTAAGGGGATACAACCCAGGTGAGTGTTTTTTTATAGAAAAAAATACAAAATTGTTTGTTTTATGCCAGATTATGATAGCTTATTATGTTTACTGTGAATAGATATAATTTTATAACAATTACATACCTTTAAACCACTCTTATCCATGGAATAAGGGTGTCAATATCAAGTAATTTTTATCCATTATGCCACATTTGATGGCCATTTTCTAAAAAAAACCATTTAAATTCTGCATTTGGAAGGATATCTCTGGGAGTAATTATGTGATCCAAATATAGTTATCAATGAGCTCACCAGATACACCATGTTTGTATTATAAAAATACTGGCATCACTCAATAATCATATATTGTTTTCAGCTCGATCACCAACATGATGTGGCACATGGGGAAAGGCATCAACCGCAAGTTTACTGTGAAGGTCCAAGGCAAGGGATGCGAGGACCTCCTTCATTGAATACAGAATGTATCAAACCATCTGTGGTGGTGTTGTGCAACATGCAACGGTGACGCACAGTTGCTGGAGTAAGTACCAAACTTGATATGTATTCATTTTATACCTGAGGCATGTCCAAAGCAACAAGTAACCTTTAGATTTGCAATCAGTAGATGATGAGTAGGGAGTAGTGTAAGGTGAATTCCAGTCACCGACTTGAATCCCAAATACACTAAATTAACTCCTATGCATAACTAACATTATAAGTTTTCGAAATTACTGCATTTCATAGGCATCCAACTCGTTTTTTTCAGGATGGCTACTCAAAAGTACCAGCCAGCATGACTACTACCTTATCAGTAAATGTGTTTATTCAGACTTCAAAAAAAAAGTGATAATGTAAATGCTGTTTACATGTTATGTGTTAATATGTGGACCACCGACTTATGAATGGGACCAAAAATGTTACATAGTCAAAGTTCCTGATGACCAACTTTTCAGTAGTTTAGTTACTCAGATGTGAGGGGGCGAATACTCCACAGATGGATAGTGTCCATTCTGTATCACCCTACCTATTCCTTGTAATCAGTTGCTGTGTACATTTATGAGTACAGTTACTTGAGTGTAATAAATTACATCTCCGTGTAATAATTACATTCCAGAATGCAACTGTCTGTAATGAAATAAATACGAGCACTTGTGTCATTATCACAAATTTTATTAAAGAATTATAAAATCAAAACATGATATCAAAATACAGTGACTGTATATACAGTAGATACAGAATTTAAGAAGAAAAAACAAGTTATAATAAATTATGTGAAGGAATGTTTTTATTTGTTTGTAAGGATCAGTATCGGTTTACTAATGTACCAGTATGATTACCATGATTGGCCATTGTATTGTTACTAAAAACAACCGACACTTTACACAGGAAAAGCACTTTAAAGTTCACTGAATGCTACAGTCATAAGGTAAATAACAGCTGCTTACTAACAACATATAGACTGGTGTGTTACACCAGTTGTTTGCAGACATTTTATTAGAATACTGCATGCACTATTCTTCACTGTAGGAATGAAAGCTAGATTGATGCTATCTGCTCTGGTGTGGAACTACCGACCACGTCCCAGCCCAGACAAACCTGTTGAGACTGGTGTCATGTGGTCCAAAAGACGCAAGCAATGGGTGCTGCATAACAGACCACAGCAGGTGAACCCACGTACCCACATACAAATGCTCACGGATCGAGTGTTTATAAAGAAATATCACACTGCATGCGATCACAGTCACTGGGGCAGATGTCCCAAAACCAGAGAAGGAGGATCTGCTGGCAGCAAGAGTCAGTCAATTTGTAAAGAAACAGTAAATACTGCCACCACCAACCTACACCTTCATAGGTCACATGTACATTGTCTAGTTTAGTTTTCAAGTCCAGCGTGGTATCCCTCGTGTTGTCCCCCATCGGGGGCAGGGAACCTTGATCTTAATCCATGGCTGGCGCATGCTGGTAGAACTCTCTGTACCCTCCGTCCCAGCTTGCCATGGATCCACCAGGTAAACTGTCTGTATGCAGCCCACCTGAGAGACCTGAAATAAATTAGGCTCAAATAAACATCTGACATTGTAAATAAATGACATAAAAATCGGTTCTATGACGACACCATTCCTTTATATAAATTGTTTACCATTAAACATGTGTTCTTCTGGAATAAGGCAGATATTGATAATTTTGCACTACAGAACAAATTATGACAGTGCAACAAACATTGTATCTATACGTTATGATAACTTAAGTGGAACCATTATAATTTGTTCTGTAGTGAGAGTATCACTTTATTCTTACAGTAGAATACAATAAAGTGTGAAACGATAACCCAAGTACGTGTGTGAATACAGTAAATAACTATGTATAGTAGTATATTGTAGCAGGCTTAGGTCAATAATGACCAACGGTTAAGGTAAGTCATATTGAAAATGAACACATTTATGTAGGATTACTTGCTGTTGAGGGGAATTTTATTTTGCAATTATTGTCATATTAGGGTGATGATCATCATATTTAAATTAGTCTTGGGTCAAACCAGTGTGGATAATCTTTACATTTAGAAAGGGTGAATGGCGTCAGCAGAGCTAGTTTAGACAAGCATATGATTGAATTAGTTGTTTTGTTGGTGGTTTTATTCCAAGAGATTTTAAGGAGGTTGTCAGTCTTAGAATTGTTGGGTTCAGATACATAGCCTCTGCAACTTATTTCAATGCATGTTAATTCTGATTTTATTCCGTTATTGTTTACATCATGGATTAGTGCGACATACTTGTTAGTTTTGAATACATGATCTTTCTTGATGTTAGGTTCAAATGGTAGTCAGTTCAATGATGTGAATTTGTTTAGCAAGTGGATGGTAGATGACGTATGGTAAGTCCACTAAGTAATTTCCCTGGAAGATTGTTAATAATTTGGGCATCAGGCATGAGATTGCTGATAAAATTATCTATATATATTTGTATTGCTAGTGCTACTATGATGTTGTATTGTGTTCATTATTAATACATTTCAATAAATATTTAACAAATCATTTCACTGGTCTTGTAACAATGCATGCACATATATACGTACTTGTTTGTTGGACGGCGTAATTCCCATTCTGCAGCATCACCTGCTCCAAACAAAGAATTCTAAATCCCCTGCTCTTTGTAATGCACAACAATCCACCTGTAACAAAGAATTAAGCTTTTAAATAATAGTTTTACACGAATGTTGAGCAAACATGGATTATTATTCTGAACAAATTTCACAAAGAATGCATCATGATCCTCTAACTGTATTCATCCCAGTATTATACCTGTGTCCATAGAAATATCATGCAGATTAAGGAAGGCCGTTTTGAAATGTGTCAATATTTGCACAAAACGGTGGTCATTTTCTTTGTCACCAAAACAAATAGGGGCTCTGGCTGAAAAATGTTCAAGGTATATTTTATTCATAAGAGCCAATGTAAACTTTGGGCAGCAAAATTGCAGTATGCATAAAGTTAAAAATAATCTATCTACCTGCCATGTGTTTAAAAAGTAGTACTGCCACATATTGTTCATACTCTATCATAGCTCTGACCTGTACAATTTTGGTTCACATGAATCATAGAACCATTCAACTACATTTCTTTTAAAAAGTGAAGGTACAGCCATGGGTGGTATTCGAAAATGGACATGCAGACCTGCCTACCATTCCGGATTGTCCGGAATCATTCCGGAAAGTCACCTCAAATTACGGTATTACGGTGAGGGATGAAAATATTACGGACTGACCATGTTGGGCAATCACTCAAATTTAGGTTCCACTATATTCAACAGGTGGCAGCATATGTATGCAGCATGTTGTGACATGGTTTTTCATTCGCTGAGTCTGGTCGTAATGTAACCAATAAGAAACAGCGTTATGACAAATTCGCATTTCCGAGATCAAACAAAACGAAGTCACGCGGCACGAAATGATGGCTGACAGCGAAACGACGCCACCGCCAACCCAAAAGAAATGTGTAATGCAAAAATGTAGTGAGTGTTGTACTTGTAGTGTTAGGCCAAGTGACTGTACTAAGACTAAGTTAGTGTATTTATTGAGGAGTTTAGTGTATCATTTACAGTTACTACAGTCTAGGCGATGTCGATGACAGTGTAATGTAATGGTTTTGGTCCATCGCTACCCCCCCCCGTCTATCATTTATCATACTAGAGTTGAGTAGGTTAGAGTGTAGGTGGTGTTGATGACAGTGTAACTAATGGGTTTGACCTGTCGCATTACTGACAGGAAGCGTATATTCCTGAAAATCAGTGTAAATGGGAAGATGGATTACTGACAGGAAGTTTTTGGGGTAGGCAGGTCTGGACATGTCAAAGTTCAAACACCGAGTCCAGTGGCACCGAGAGTGAGATCTAACTAAGTTAAACGTCAATCAATCCCAAATGTAAGACAAGTGACGTGTCCCAGCACGAGCGATCATCTCTCGCTGTTCATACGCAGCCCGGAACTTAGGCTCATTGGTTATTTAAACAATAAACTGAACAAGTTAATAATTACCTTCACCAACAGCGTTGCTGTCGAGTTGCAACCGCCTCCTGGCAGCAGACATATTCAGTTCTTGTTCCTGAACAAGGAGATCGCTGCGGCATTTTCCACACCGACACCAGTCAATTTCATCTCGGCATGGTATGCGCCTCGACATTTCGACTGCCCGTGGGCCTTCCTGTTCATGCCCACCGGCACCCGCCTCTGCCGTATCTTCCATTGTTTTTGTGGTTCAGACCGGTAACCAGCTGCTTCGAAATCGATTTGGTTTTTGATGTCTCCCGAAGAATTGGAAAGCCATCTTATTTACACAGTCACAGCGCATGCGCACATAGTTTAATTGGTAAACTTACCATAACGCCACCTAACGGAGTTGGGAACAAATAGTACGCAGAAAAGTTACGACAGTGTGATGTCACTTTCTTCTAACAATGGCGTAGTCCGTAGAAATTCGGTAGTTGCGTGTTCAAAAATGTTTTCCTGGTAAACCGCTGACGTTAAAAATTTGATTGTAGTTGGAAATTGTTAGTTTGTATTAACTCTTTTAGATGCTTAACACCAAAACGTTGCCTTTTGTTTTCCTTTAATGTTAGAGAATGCCATAGTATACATATTGCACACTTTGTGTCTTATGATATTAATGTTAGAGAATGCCATATTATACATATTGCACACTTTTGACAGTTTTACATTATCCAAATCCCAATGTACATGCTGGTACATGCATGTAATGAATCCCTTGCTTTGTTTTCTTAGCAAACAGCATCGCACACCATAACACTGTTCAGCTGCCAGTGGGTAATACTGTGTACTGTATCCTACTTGGCAATGGCATATCTCCATGTCTGTACTAAATAGCAATGTCGCTGTTATATAGTTGTACCTGCTGGGGTACATTTCATTTGCATCTGTCATGATCATCTTGCATTTCCATTCAGTGTCAACCCTGCAGTGGTGGCTACATTTGAGACCTTGGACGTGTGGATGTAGGTCCCCACAATGTAAAGAAGGTTCCTTTCCGATCATACCTACTCAATCAGTGTTGACGGATTTTCAGCCCAGTGTCTCCTGAACAGCAGGTCCAAGTGACGATGGTCGGCTGGTCGCCCACCAGTTGTCTGAGAGCCGGCAGGGACCTCAGACCAACAGGGTTTCTACTCTGACTGCTCTGATGATAGCCCTGTATATAGTGTCCCTCAGACATTTGCTATTTAACCCCTTAGAACTAGAAAGCGTTAAGTACAAAAAAGTTAAATGCAAAATACCCATACATTGGTGTTTTTTGCACTTGCTGTAAGAACTTGGACCCTGTGTCATAAAATGACGTAAGGTCAAAAGGATTGCATTTTAAATTTCACGAGCACCTGCTGTTCACAAATTAGATCTTCTAGAATAGTGCTCGATGTTGTCATTGGCCGATCCTAGTGAGATAACTGTAGTTTACAGTTCTTTGATTTTCTCATCCTTCTGTTTCACAGTTTGTTTTTGTTGTTCGTAGCACCGTCACCAAGAGGCTTCCATCTGTCACCAAGTCTGGCAGTGTTTATGTTGAGTTGTAAAAATTGCGTACTCAATGTTACTGCTGTGTCTGGTTTCATCACCGGTGTCATAAAGTGTAATCACAAATGCCTTGGAGGAAAATAAAATAGTAGCCTTTTCTGCTGATGTTGTCATCCCAGTGGAGTTTTGGATGGCGAATTCGTATGTGCATTAGATGAGGAGATGTTAATGCTATGTGCTTTCTGAGTATTGTTTGGCCAAATGATGTGTTGAGACAGGAGGTAGGAAACGTCTTGCACAGTCTTTGTTACAATGCGATGTGCCGGGCTCTGTGAAGTATGAAATTTGTCAGACATTTAATGAAAAATGTATTAGGAACAATGGAGGTTTCTTTTTAATGGCTTCATGTACATCACTATACATTCAGAGAGTCATTGTGGATACTTTCACTTACAAAGTTCATAAATCAGTCAAACTATTCAGACGCAAATTTGTCAGCGGAATGTGTGCTCATCAATCACTAGAAGTAAGTTTGAATGCACACCCGACTTCACCATCATCAATGAATGTCTGTCTTGTCTTCTATGGAGAACAATCATCCTCATGACATAAACCTAGGTTCAATTAACTTATATCAATTATAATTCAATTCCAATTCATGGGTATTTTACAAGGATCAATTCAAATTCAATTCAATTAATTTTATTCAATTCAAATACAAATCTAATTCAAATCGGCAACTGTTTGATTTTCAATAGATTTTGTTCTATATTTCAAGACTATCAAATCCTTCAATACTGACAGTTTTGTACATGAATCATATTATTGACAGGTTCTCTTCTGAATTTTGCTGAAATTGCTGTGGTTTTGTGATGCTGGCTATTACGTCTGGTAGTGAATTCTAGTCTTTTATTGTTCATGGAAAATAAGAAAAATGGGGATCATCGGTGGCATTATGTGGTTTTGTCCAATAGGCGGTGCCACTAGCCACCCCGTCCAAGAGCTGTCCTTATTGCAGAGATTGCTTGTGACAGTGCCTTTATTTCCTAAGTTCTTCATGAACGTCAGAACGAGGATAAAGTAGAAACCCAAGTTCGCCCAGTGACAAAATAATTATTGAGCGGTTGTATGTCCACACAGGCATTGTCAGAATGTTAGCTGTACATTCCAGATGCATGATAATGAATACTAGACTCAAATATATTCAGAACTTTTCAGTTTATTATATATTTTTGAAGAAAGGCAATAGGTGTGCGGCCTAGTACTGTTGCGTTTTTATCCTAAAATAATTCTGTAGTGTCCTGCCTTCTTTAAGTACAGTAATTACGGTTTAATGCTACAAATGGCCTGCACTTGAAAGCAACTGAATATCATCAGGTAATATCGAACTTAACGGGTTTTAATTATTACAGCTTTATAATGTCATTTCACCTCGAAAACACGGTAAGAATTAACTATAAAGCTATATGAGTAATGACCTGATAAGTGTACGATTACCTCATGTAATTTAGTATTTGAGAGTTGGTGAAAATAATTACAATTTACCAACTCAAATTAATTTGCTGTTGATGTCTCATACGACTGGAAGACAGCTGTACCGCGTAGTGATATCAGAGTTACGGAGCTTCACACAACAAAATAGCAGTGAATCAGAGAAACGGTTGACATGTTCAGTAGTTTACAAATATATTTATTAGAATTAATTTAGTTGCTATAATTTGCACAACTGGTAAATCACTAATCTTGGCAAGTTTAACCTGCCCACCGGGTTAAACCCGGGGTTGGGCTAAACCCACATTTTGGGCTAAACTAGGTTAAACCCGGGTTAAACTATTTTTCAATCATTTTTTATCACAGTATGAACGAATAAAGCAGGCAAAGAGTTATATAATTTCATTATCATCTTTCATACACGACAGTTTTGTCGCCATCTTATCTTAAGACAAACTGACAAATGTTCACCAGTCTAACTCCACAGAACCACAAAGTTCTCTGTAATATGTCACAAGCTTCGCTGCTTTCTCCAAACCCAGCCTATTACGAAGTTTGGTCTGGATAGCTGGTTGAAATCCATTTTTATTCGGCACTACATTTTGGTTACAATTCGTCCCAGGCCGGACTACTCGTACAAATATGATACGTGGATACACTGCACATAGTAAATACACACTCGGAAAACTTCTGTAGTTGGTAACATAGTGACGTCCGACAGTATACGTATAACACCGTACATGCAAGACACTCAGAACACCTCAGCAAGGTAACAATTCGTCACATCGGACAATACATGTGATACACATCAATAATATCGAGACACACGGACTACCTCCGTACACAGCACCTGTTCGTCATATCAGACATTACACGTCCGTATTTAATACATGATTACATTATACATACAAAATACATCACCAGTAGTGGAGCAGTTGGAACCCCCTCCACGCAGTTCACATAACAAAAACACGATTACAGTTCTCTCAGTATTAGGGCCACGAGATCGGGCATAATTCGAGTCGCCCCCCCCCCACAGTACTACTTGGACTGTATTCAAACCTAAACACAGCTCATCCTCATGCTCACTGACCAAAATAAGCGGTAGATGCTTTGAAGCTAGCAACACCTCGCTCCACCCTCAAAGAGTTTTTATACTCAAGGTAGTCCAGTGACTCTTAGTTACTCCGTATCGCCCCAGTTCACGTACGGATATTGCTGCTGGGGTTCCTCTCCAGGAGGCATGCTGAGAAGGCGACTACGGTCGCAGCAATTCTGGTTTCGGCCTCGCACCATTATCGAATGGCGGGCTTATCGTAATACACGATCTTCCTTTCGTGCGCGTCGTTCAAGTTCCGGTTGTCGGCGATGATCGTTGTGTCGATGACAGCACACCGGCTGTCATTGCATACCACGAGGTCTGGGCGCCGGATACCCGCTGGGGTAGGAATCGAAGATTCCACACGCGTGGTGAACCCCTTCTTTTCCAACAAGGTTTAGAGGTACTTGTTGACCCCGTCGTGCCTATCGCACCTGTAATCGTGCGATCTTGGGCACATTTGTAAGATGTGTCCTAGAGATTCCACACCTACATGCATCACATTTGGTTGAGGCTTCGGACCTTCCACGAGAGGCGTGCAATGCAGTATGGATGAGATTGCCCTTTAATTCTGATGCAGTTGATAAAGCTACGTCCGGACACCGTGCTTGTACCGGATACCATCCATCTGTTCGTGAACCCAGTGTTGTGACAACCTCGAAGGCCGTGACCGTCAACCGATTCATGGAGGCACTCGGCCATGCCACGCTGAATTCCCGCCCCGTCCCTCAGGGGGATGCCAAACGTGGACCTAGGCGCAGACCATCGCCGTAAGTCTTTTTGAAAATTGTGTAGGTCAGTGACGCCCCGAACCACTGGGTCACTGAGCTGACCAGACGGGCCATGCGTTTGGCTCTGAGGAGGGGAATAACCAGCTCGAACCTAGGAAGTCCTAATCCTCCATCCTTGTACTGGGTGTGGAAGAAGCCCATGGGTGTATCGTGAGGAAGCTTAATCCAGCTTCGAACCGCTGCTCTGGAGACTTTATTCATGTAATCCAATGTGCCCATGGACATGCGGCCTAGTACAGCCTGATGTAACAGGCTAGGTAGAAGGTTACACCGTAGTATAAACATCCTCTGCTCTTTAAGGGGGGCTCTCAAGAGCTCTTCGACCCCTTGTTTCATATTCTCCAAGGTTGTATTAGCCGCTTTCCCTGCTCCAAAACGATATTTCCCAAGTACCGATATCTCTCGACAATGCTCAGGGCTTTGATCGTATCACCATTGCGAGACACCAAGAAATCGGTGGGATTACAGCACTATTGCTTCCGCTTGCCTTGAAGACCAGGCATGAGAACACCTGGTTACCCACGGGGACCCCGATAGATGAGTCAAGGTGTCGGAGGGCTAGGTCGATCACTGCATTGAACAGTACTGGACTGAGGGGTCTCCTTGCCTTACCCCCCTGTTCATGTGAATCTCCTGACTAAGCTCACCGCTCACTCGTAATCTGGTGCTGGAACCCAGTACAGGGAGTGGATGTACTCCACCAGTGGGCCGGAATTTCATCAGTAGCCACTGCTAGGAATATGGAGTCGTGAAATGGAGTCGAACGCCTTATATACATCAAGAAAGGCAATCCCTGTCGACTGGCACCGAGTTTGTCTGTCAGACAGCACGCTCCGGAATATGTGTGTGTTATCACATAAACTGTCCCCACGTCGGAAAGCTTTCTGGCGTTTGCTGATGTTGTAGCCCGCCTCGATTCTTTCAGCCATGATTCGGTGATAAAGTCGACAGAGTATAGGTCCGGTCCCATGGTGATGGGGCGGAACTACCTCGGCTCCACACTCCAGATTTAGGAATCAAGACGGTGACATCGTGACGAAATGATTCCGGTGCGATGCCTGTGAGTAGCCAGATGTTAAAATGGCATCCGAGTGCCTCAGCACGTAGGCCAATCAAGTCCCCTCCGTCCTTCATATCTCTGAAGTTCCTGATTACTTCTGTCGTAGTAATCGGTCGTACCATGTTTCTGTGGGTCTGTATCTGCCGGCGGTACCCTGCTATCCTCGGAGGAATTCGTTTCCATCAGAGGTTTCCAGAAGGCAACTTGGTCTGATAGCGGAAGGGTAGGAGTAACCCCTTTCCATTGACCGTCCAAGACCACTCGAGCGCACCCCGACCTTGAGGTCTTTTAGAGAGCTTGGATACGAGAGTATGCTGCCCTATGTTTGGCGTGTGCGATTCGAGGTTCTAGGCGAGGTGCACCGTGTTTCCGACGCAGACCAGGTCTCTCAACCGGAGGCAGAAGCTCCAGGAGGTCCCGGTCGATGATTCCTTGCAAGTGACCCCGGTCGCCGAGAGGCAAGTGGGTCGCAAGCTGGAGGAGAAAATCCTCTCAATTGAGGCTGAACTTGACGGGAGACGGAGCAACACGACGGCGAGATCACACAGTTTGTGTTCACCAACTTGCATGTTCTCTTGACACAAGTCCACCACACACTTGGCTCCAGCTTGTCTATACAACTGGCATGGAATGTGACTTCAGGATTGGTTCTGCCTCAGCCTGGACACTGCAGAGATGGGTCATGAGATGAGGATCCTTTGTGGGGAGTAGCTCATGAGCTGACTGGACTTGGTCAGGTGTGAGTTTCTGACCCCTGTACTTTGGATGCCTACTGTAGGCAAGGAATTGACCTGGCCATGAGTCAGTGGGGGCTCTGGTAACTGATTTCACTACAGGGGGTAGAGGGGAATCCAGCTGTTGGCAGTGAACACAAGTGCTGCTTCCTGAGAGTGGATTACCATATTCCAGCGTCCAAGCCTCAATATCCCCTCTGTACTCTAACCTGCAAGCTGACACCAGACTCTACTAGTGTGATTTGTCTGATTAGAATCACTACACTTCTTCAGAAGAAAGCAAATGGTCACTAGCACTATAAGATATCTGATGTCTATGACCGCTATGAGATGGGATGTTCGGTTAGAGTGTTTTCTCCCAATGACTTGGCTTACTGGATCATGGCTGCCAACTCTCAATATTAAGCTACACTGTTCAAAACAGTCTTATCTTATCTTATTATATGTGGGAACAACTGGTGAAAATTTCAGGTCGCTATTGTGTGTAGTTTTTTGGAAAAAATTTTCATCAACTTGATAAATATCAAAAAATGAATTTTTGAGAAAACGACAAAAACTAAAACGTAATGTATAACACAGAAAGTATAATGGAAAATCATCACATAAATGTATAACATTGAATATAACTATGTACTGGAGCTATGCAAGGAACAAACACAACTATTGGCAAGACATTTTAATTTTTGCCACAACTGCTTCACGGGTAGTGTTCGAGTGTGTGCACTGTCACGGAGCTGAAGACTGCCTTTGGTGCTCTCCTCCAAATAATTGAATGCAATGACTCATTCGCATTGGAGGTGCCAAGGAACATGCACCGCTCCAAGTCAGGTTTTGTTAAGCGCTCAAAGAGTGGTACCAGACTGTCAGATGCATCTTTCGAAAGGGGTGGGTCATGCTTGCCTTCCTTCCTCTTCTGCTCAGGGTCCACCCCTTCAGCTGTGGCTTGCTGGAAGAAGCACCACTCAGGATCACAATGAGAGTGGTGAGGATCCTCGACTGTCGAGACGCTATGAAAGAAGATCGATAGATAGAAAGATTGTAGATGTAAAACAAATATTTACACTTTTTAGAACAATAACAGGTAAAAGTGTACAATTAATTCGGATATTTAACTGAAAATTAACAAATTACATATTTATAGACATAAGTTAATTATATTTACCAGTGTTGTTATGCAAACCATTATATCAACTCTCCTGAATGATTACGGATGTACAACAAGCATTTCCTCTTCTATAACACAATACAAAAAAGTAGTTATTTTGTAAAATACTTGAAAAATAGACAGTTTATAGATGTTGCTGTATTTACATAATTCAATAGCAGGATCCATTTACACATCATCCTCAACGTTCTCTGGGTGTGGCACCACCCTGTCCGTGGCCTCTCGCACCGCCTCATCGACTTCCTCTCGCTCTCTTCGGTGGTGGCGAAGATTCTCGCTTCTCTGGGGGTCGCTGGGTGGTTGGCCGGGGCACAGTGGGCACAAAGTGTCCTTGTCACCGTCGTTCACAAACTCCCTGATGCTGTTGTACAGATACCACTGTCGCTGTGGGTCTAGTCCAGCTGGCACAACGGCATCAGGGGCAGACTGTGACAGGTGTGTGTCTGGCGTGCACAGGGTAAACGTGTCCTCCTTGCTCTCCGTGGTGACACGGGCGAACACCTTGCCTGGATGATCTGCCTCGAATCTGTTGCAACAATTTTGCTGATAATTAAACAAGTTGTTCAACATGATAACATATGCATCTATTTTATTCATCATGTCTAGAACGATACATATCATATTTAATCCTGTTGTAAATTTGAGCCACTACCTTTGTACGGCTACCATTCTGAGTCCTTACTTGGCTGTACACGTGATCAATTTTCTCAGCTAAAATGCCCCAAAAATATCTGTTGTTTGACTGAAGCTTCCAAGTTGCGTGTTTTAAATTAAATGTGTCATTATGATTAATAAATAATGCGGTTCATTTGACAGGACCCCCCCAATAAACATTGGAGACCTCACAGGGGACCTCCACTCTTAAGACCATAAGACACCCATCGTAAATAATGTCTTAAAACGCATGATGAGTGGTGGTACTTCTTAATGCCACTGAAGGTGTGACAGAAAGGGCTCAGATGGGTCTGGACGTCCCAACTTCACGGCCAACCAGCTGAGCAGTGTTGACCCAGGCACTCCCACAGATGATAAACTCAAGAGTCAAATCCGGGGCGAATTTGGTGTGTCCTGCCACCAGGAAATTGAGTGTAATAGACTGATGGAGACCGATAGCCACCCTCCATGCGAGATACCACAGGACATAGGTTCTTATTCTGTCCTGAACAATTGACGCAGTGGAGTTCAGCTGATACAACCGCACTCGACCCCTTTGAAATGAGATGGGCTTCATCAATGAGGAAGTTCACCTGCTTACGGATCCCCTCACAGCAGACCCCTTATAAGCCACACTTTCTGTGGACAAGAAAGTAAATGGGACCTGGCCGAAGGGGATCACTTGGCAGGTGAACTTATTGTGCATAGTCAAAACTGTATTGCATTTTTACCTGTTGACGGCAGGGTGCACTGCGAACAAAGTTACTCAGCTGGAGACTCTGGCACGTCATCTTGGCTTCAGCCACCATGGATGTGTAGGTGTAGCTCCTGCTGCAGGAGGCGGTCACTCTTCTCTCCCTTCAGGATGTTGGCGTGTATCCCGGACGACGGACTCGCTCATCACACGGAACATGACAAAATATCAGTAACATGGAAAGTTGTAGCATATCAACCGCATGCCGGTGTTTCAAGTTTCAACCGGTCCTCACTTCCTGTGGCTTTTTACAAACAGAATTAATACTGACCAACAATCATTAACTAATATTTATTGACTCATGTTGACCAGCATACTATTTACGCGATGAGTGAATAGCTGACCTAGCATTTGAACAAACAGATCCAACAATAAACGTGTAAAAGACATAGAAGATTTATTGTTATAGTTTCCCAGGTATAAAAGGACACAACATAGTTTTCGTTAATATTTTATCTGTTACTGGGCATATACTTTTGCAAATTACTTTATGCAATATTTCATAAACAAACATTTATTGTTGTAAATGCATTTATGTATTTTGGTAATCATACCGGAATCTTTCATCGTAGCTGAGTAGACAGCGTAGATTTTTGCTTTTGTCTCAGCAGATAGCAGCTGCTTCACATCATCCCTTTTGAAGCCAGGCACTCTGCCTGGTAACAAAAGGGCATAGTGCTCAGCATATTACGTGACGAAAGTCACTGCCCGCTGGACGTCTTCAAAGGAGTGTGCCCTTGAATTGTTGCTATGCCTGTCAGACCTTTTCTCCTTTGGCACCAAACCGTTCACCTTGTACCATTGCAGGAGTCCTGTCAGGTGGTCTTGGCTGATTCTGTTTAATCCACACTTGTTTGAAGGATGCTGACGCAGCTGTGTATCCAAGTCTTCTACAAATACATGTACTCATGCGTGAAGGAACAATGTAGTAAGCCGTGTTTTGGTGTTCCCGCTGAGTTGCTGCTGCCTTCTTCGAACAACATGTCATCTCTGACATGTTGATTGAGCAGGAAATCTTGCCGAGGAGAATGAGCATCTGGTCCCATGCATAGCAAGAACTGCGGTTAAGATAAATGTAAATTAAAAAACAACTAATTGGCAAAAATTTGTTTTCCCAATCATTGGAACAACTTTCCCATTTATTGCACCATGAAATACAGAAAACTCGAATATGTGCTTTATTGAATGACTTACTTGGCACCATAGCTGCCGTGTCTCTTCTTCTCTTCATCATGTCTTCCACACCAAACTGTTGGAAGCACAGCTGGCAGTGACAGGTGCAACACAAATGGCACAATAACTGTTTTCATAATTAAATACTGGGTATAACAAAGTAAATGGTAACTGTGTTTGAAATATGTACAGTTATAATTATGTTAATTGTAATTATAATTAATGAGAAAGCAACGGTGATGTGTATACGTGCCGTTGTCACATCTACGGATGACAGCTAAGCCTAGGCTAAGGCTCTGACAGCTGTCGGTGAAAATGTAAACAACAGTTGCCACTTCGGCTTCCCGGACCAGCTGTCAGCACTACGGCTGATAACAACGGCTAGATTTATTTTGTTTGTCTCATATAAACAACAAGTGATTTGTTATTCAATTATAGGTACTGATAAGCTGACACTTTTTGGCATTCCTCCTCCCCATCACAACTTTAGGCAACGTCATCGCTTTGTCCATAACCAAGTCAAAGTCCCCCTTTGTCATGTCAAACTCAAATGTCGTCGTCATCGTCTGTTGGACAGTCCCTGTCGTTGTCGTCAAGTATCGAGTCATCGTTTCCATTGTCAAAGTTCAGTACGTAGTCAAGCAGCAAATCCTGCAATTTGTCTGCATCCGCACCCAAAATGTTCAAAAGTTGTGCGATTCCCATTGCCATTACTGAAAAGTTGAGTAGTACTCAACGTGTAAGCCGTTAGAATGGCGCTGGCGCATGCTCGAGCAATGAACAGCCTGTGACTAACTGGTCACGTGGTAGCAACTGCGCTCGTTTGTTTACCACAGGTGCACCCTTTCCGATGATAATGATTGGTTGAATTCAAATGTCACATTAATTATATTTCCTATTACGCGGATTTTGCGAATGCCTGCTGGGCACTGGTAATTGTCCATGTTGATTGCCTCTTCATGCCCCATATGCTTGTAGAAGCAATCTGTGTGTGTGCCAGCATACAAGGTTCATATGCGGTGACGGTTTAATGTAGCCGTGACATGTCAGCCAGGGAGCATGCACATCAGACCGCATGCCACCCGGAACAGTGGCTTTTCGGTGCTGTTCAAACACAAATATCTTCACTTGTAAATGGACAGTATCACAAACATCTTCAAAGGAGTGTGCCCTTGAATTGTTGCTATGCCTGTCAGACCTTTTCTCCTTTGGCACCAAACAATTTTACTGCAATTTGTTTGAACTGCAACAAGAGTGGCTACTTCCCACATCTTCTGCATCACGATTTTTTTGACTTCATCCAATTTCGACACATGGCAGCATCGCATGCAGCAGTGGCGACACCCAACATGTTGGATTACTTTGTCTGTAAGGCACAGTTTTCCAGCTTCAGAATCACGAAAACTGTATCATGTCGCAAAATTCACTGTCATCATGTGGCTGACGAATCTTCACCACTGATGGGTGCAATGGAAAACGGTTGGGACTGGTGCAGGTTTCTTTGTGTTGCCAGAAATTTTCGACCAGACACGAATCTCTTGCACTCAGAACAAAGTCTGATGCTGTCTGGATATTTGGATTTCCCCTCTGCCTGGAAATCTTTGTTGGGGATGTGGTCCGATTGTTTCACAGTTTTGAAGATGTTGGTGTTATACCAATAAATTCCTTGCAGATAAACTATTTCATTGAATATAAAAACTTTCATTGTATAAAAAAGTTTTAAAAAAAAACATACAATACAGTATCATTTCGATGTCATTCTGGTTTTGGCTCAGTCAGAAATGCGGCTGGAAATGTCTGGCAATTTAACCACTCTAACAAAGAACCAGAAAATCTTACCTCCATAGCCGCAACAAACTGCTTGAGCCAGAAAATGTGTGAATTGAAGTTCAGCACTGCTGTTGAATTCTGCAATGGCAGAACACGTCGCCGCAATCAACCGTTCTAAGCCAACAAGCCCGGTCTTGGGACATTTTGCCCAGATCTTAGCATGCAGGGATTCATTCGCGTTCTGGGTCTCCCCTCTCATGCACCGACCGAGAAGACTTGGATGGCCGAGCCGCACGTAGACGTCTTTCACGTGAGGTGCCACCTCAGGCGACAGTGGCATTCTGACATTGTCGCGGTGAGGGCTGTCCACACCTTCAGGATACCAGTCATGCCATGGGTGGTCGTCAGTGGAGCAGGCGAGGTAAAAGGTGGCGAACACCGCAACAGTCACCCATAATAGGCGGTGAGTTTGGCGATTGTGGCCTGGGTAAGCTTGCCATTGCCACGACCACCGAGGGTGACAGCTTTCTTCTTGCTCTCCATTGAGAGCTTGCGGAGAGCTGTGCCAAGCCGCTTGGCCACGTGGTTGACAATCGGAGTGTGTCCGTACACTTTCAAGCTGCAGAGGCGGTTGTGCATCTTCACATCTCCGTCAGACAACATGGTCGTGTATCTGAAGCCGAACTTCTCAATGGAGTATTGCCAAAGCTCCTCAGCGGCCTCCACCTCCATCCCCCCGGATGGGCTGACATAATTGATGTTGCAGTTGGTGTGTGCAGCCTTCCAAGTCTTGTACTCCTCCGTCTCTGCACCACCAAAGTGTGCAACGGCACCGGCACGACTGTGGCTGTACAGGGACATGATGACAAAGTCAAGAACAAGGCCAGTCTCAATCTCGACCACACACCCAAGTCCGTATTTAGAACTGTGGCCTTGCGTCATCCAAGTGCCGTCAAAACTGACCGCAAGGTCAGTGATGCTGTCTTCGGTTGGATGGACAGTCCCCGGTCAATGTACATGTTGCGGACCACCTCCACTGCGTCGTCAAGAAGGGATGACGTTGCCATCATGCTCGCACTTGCAACCACCTTCCGTGACTCTTGTATGTCTTGCTGGTCATGGCGCTCATGTCAAGATGGCAACAGAGCTTCACCAACCCGCCATAACCCACTCCCATGTCCATGGTTGCGGAGACGACTGAACGAGACTACAAATGTCACGTTGCTGGCTGCTACACCACTGACTCGATCACTGCTGTATGTTGACTTAAACACTGACTCACACGATGTGCAGTACATCTCCAGCAGACACACTACACCAAGGTTGCAATCAACGGAGCGAACGATGAGGTTAGCACAACCGCTCTGTGTACATAGCAAGTCCTCAACCAGCGCTGACAGCACATCACACCAGAGAATGGTAGTCGTCACATCGGTGGAGGAACCATCACCTTCAGTTGACTCGCTCACGTCCGACACCTGGCGAAACTTCCTCTTAGTTGCCGAAGACAGGGTAGCTGCTGCTGCAAGTGGTAAAATAAGTTCACATTGTACATGGAATAAAACGTGACAACAGCCTTACAAGTGTAGCATTTAGCATACATTATGTGTTATGGTAAACAGAGACAAGTTGTTATTATTGACTTATATAGCGCTCAAAATGTAATGTTATTGCCGAGCTATGTTGCAGCATTGTTCACACCCTACCGAGCACGCTTTGGAGTTGGCCCCACCAGTGCTCTTTCCCTTCACCTGTTCTGCCACAGTTGTAGCAGGTGTTGGTGGCTTAGGGACACCTGGAAGAGGGCACAGAATGTCCTTCTGTTCATCAGACACATACTCCCGGATGGTGTCATATAGATACCAATGTCTCTGTTCACTCATGCCGGTGGCAGGCAAGGCACTAGCCTTTCTCGTCAGCACTGTGAATGTCGTCTCAGGCGAGTCAAGTGTTGCCCTTACAAACACCTTCCCTGGTTCCACAGCATCAAAGCGGAAATGCTGATATCCCTTGATACCTGGTAGTGGCTTGAAGAATGGGCTCAGGTGGGCGTGCCAGTCCCCAACTGGCACGTAGCTTGTGCCGTCCTCTGTTCCAACCAGAGTTGACGCGAGCATTCCCATTCACGACAGTAATGATTATAATGAATTATTATAAATGAATGATAGTAATACAAAGCATCAATGAAGAGGTGAGCATTTCAGTGAAATCTTGTAATAATCGGTGTGTTAAATCAGGCATAGCTGTTGTGTATTTTAAAAGAATGTGCCAAAGGATATATTTACGTTGGTTGTATCAATTAGTCATTCGTCAGATGAATGCCTTTTACAGCTACTATGGGACTTGTCAGACATTGCCTTCCTCAGTTGTTTCATTGCTGAAATAAGCCTCACTTGGAGCACTGTTTCTCCCTTGTCACGTCTTTCGGCAGGGACTTCATGATGAATTCTTCCTCTTGTTTTGTGATACAAAAGTTCTTTGACTTTGTGAAAACTAACATAGGTCGACATACAAGGCGTATAATCACAAATGGGATATCATAAAAATATTATCATCAAGGTATAATACAATTATTGTTGTGTAGGCTGTGTACACTTTCACCTTCGTCTCTGACGATGGCATCAGCCTGATGTCGTCCTGCTTGCAGCCAGGCACTCGTCCAGGCAGAACCAGAGCATGGTGGTCTGCGTAGTTTGATATGAACGTAACTGTTCTCTTGGTGTCATCGAAACTGTATGTCCATAGGTTGTTATCGTGCCCAGCATTGCGCTTCTCCTTGGGCTGTAGGCCATTGTTGCGGTACCACTTCAGCAGTGCTATGAGTCGGTCATTGCTGATGCTATAAACATGCAATAATGTTATTGTAGATGTGAGTATAGTACAATAGTCAAGTTCACAAACAGCATTGTATTGACTTCAACACTGACAGTTACACATCAGTCTTTGAACGATGTTAAATATTAGTTAGACAACTCTGCTAATAATCATGCTATCATCAGTATGTTGATGACTGTGCTGAAATTGACAGATATTCACTTGCAGATAGTATCGCAATTAGGTTGACATACAAGGCGTATAATCACAAATTGAAAATCATAAAAATATTATTAACATAAAGGTATAATTAAATTATTATTAAGTTTACCCGGTTAGGCAGTTATTAATGCGTCAAACGTACAACATAAACATAACAACAATGACTTACGCATGCAGGAACTTGAATGTGTTGACAGACATGTGGCGACTCTCAACTGAGTATGTAGTCCTCGGGCGTACCGTGATACCTTTACACTTAACATCGCATTGTTCTTTGAGTTCACAATATTCGTCCTCAAATTTCTTCAACTCATCTTACTTTCTCAGTGGAGTCGGCATGTCGAATATACTTCATTAAATTGACCTTCCTTGTTTTTGCCATTTTGGCGTGGAATTACCCACAATATTTAAAAAGAATGTGCCAAAGGATACATTTACGTTGGTTGTATCAATGAGTAATTTGTTAGATGAATGCCTTTTACGGCTACTATGGGACTTGTCAGACATTGCCTTCCTCAGGTGTTCCATTGCTGAAATAAGCGTCACCTGGAGCAGAAGTCTTTCGGCAGGGACTTTATGATGAATTCTTCCTCTTGTTTTGTGATACAAAAGTTCTTTGACTTTGTGAAAACTAACATAGGTTGACATACAAGGCATATAATCACAAATTGGATATCATAAAAATATTATCATAAAGGTATAATTCAATTATTACTAAGTTTACCTGGTTAGGCAGTTATTAATGCGTCAAACGTACAACATAAACACAACAACAGTGACAATGCGGCTAATAATTTCTGAAACCTTAGTAGTTGGAACGTCGAGTTCACCAACTAGTTCCATGACACAGTTTTAAATATTATCATGAAATGGAGCGCCTCGACCCTCTTTTCGAGTATTAATGCTATGAGACTGTAAATCTGACAAAGTGGCAACAGTTTCTTTTAATTTTAATTTTTTTATTTTCTTAAAGCAACATACTTATCTTATTTTATTTTCGAAGCCAGGTCATGCAACTCCTTAGTTTTCTTTAACCGACAGGTCAACCGCTTAACCTTGTTTTTGCAGCTAATTGCATCATCAATATCATTTTGCATTTTTTTCTTTTTGAGACAGATGATACGTCTCCTTTGTTTTTTACCGCTATTGTATTGTATTTAGTCAGTTTCAAACAGGTCCAGTGGACCCAATAACAGGACTGATAACTGAAGCAATACATATAAATAATAAAACAATAATATAATAATAAAAACATTAAGGACATAAAAACCACACAATATCAACATCAAATATACCAGGCCAACATCTGTTATACATAGAAATGTCTTTGAATTGAGGATCTAAATGGTTCTGCCCCACTCTTAAATTTTCTCACCATATCATTGGCTTCTCTTAACTTTACACGTAACAGCAAGGTTTCAATAGTAAGGACATTTTATCTTCCAAATCAGTTATACCTTTCGACTTAACATAGCATTCATCTTTCAGTACACCATGCTGTACTTCTAATTTATGCAACACATCATATTTTCCCACCATGACATCTTCACTGCATTCTAACTTTAAATTCAACCTTTCATTTTCTTCCTTTACCTTCCCCAATTCGCTATTGCCCAGTGGCGAGTGCCTTCTGATAGAAACACCACCTGTCAAATCACACCGGGCAGCGGTCTTGCTGGGGCTTCTCGTCTGTTGACGTGGCATGGTAAAACCATGCCCGTAGTGCATCGTTCATCTCGTACTTGCCAGGGTGGGTGCGCTCTGCCATGCCTTAGTAGGCCATCAACTTGATGATGGTGGCCTGTGTTATCTGACCGTAACCTCGGTCTCCAAAGGTGATGCCACCCTTCTTGCCAGATGCTGCGAACAGGGCTGTGCTAATTCGTTTGGTGACGTGGTTGATTCCTTCCTTATGCAGCTCCACGTCGCCATACACGCGCAACTTGGACTGGTTGCACATGGTGTGCGACTCGAGCCACTTGTTGAACTTGGCACGGTTTCCTCGACACTGGTGCCTGGCAGTCGCGCAGCGCTGGCAGTACAGTATCCTGAGGGACAGCTGGCAAGAAAGGGCTGCTTCTTGGGAAAGGGCTGTCTCCTCACTGGGAAGACGTGACTCTGGACACTGGTAGCCTGGCGAGTGACGGAATAGAAAAGCTCTTGGTGTAATTTGAACCAAGGCATGGAATTATGTGCCCGCAGCTTGCGGAAATTTCTGTCATAGTCCAGAAACAAGCTGGGGCGTGTGTCATAAGACATGGTGCGAATGAGCTGCATATATTTCAGAATGTCGGGAATGTCGGTTGGATGGCGTTCAGTATAAATGGCAGTATAAATGAGAAATGCGTCGGTCCACTGTTCTATATTACTAATTTTCTTTGTGGGTTGATCTCTAACCTGGACTACAGGCTTACTAGTGACTGAATCCAACAGATACATGGTTTGCGGGGGCAGAATCCCCACTAACATTTCTAACTTGACAAACTGTTTTGCCCATATTTTGGCCTTGATTTTAGTATCCACTAAGCTACCCAATGGCACAGATGAGAGTGACTGCATTTCACATGGAAAGGGTTCCTCTACTTCCATCTCACCTATAACACAGTCATTGTCTGAGTCTGCCGTGGCAGCGGATCCTGCTGCTGCCGCCGGTTTCCGCGTTGGTCTCGCTCCATCATCTGATGTGGTTGGGGCGGCCGTCGTGGCTGGGACTGCTGCTGTGGACGTCATGCCCAAAACAACGTCACCGATCGACTTGATCTGCTGCTGCATGAGCGCCATCTGCTCATGCAGGGTTGCGATATCCCCGGGTGGTGTCACGGGTGGCAACACTGCCACATCCTGTGCATCCGCCTCGGGTCCTTGGTCCACTGTGCCGGTACGTCTCCGCTTGGACGTCCGCATGGTCGCACCGTCCCCGTATCGTGCTGGTGCCTTCGCTTTTCGTCCTTTTCTGGGTGGCATTCTGTAATGATACGAATACCAACCAGACAGCAATAGTCTACAATCCGAAGTGACACCTGGTCACTTTACTAATTACAACGTCCAGGTTTGAAAGTAATTTTTTGCACCTGTTGCCCCACCTAAGTAGAAAACAACAATGCGGAAATTAAAATGTTTAGTATGTCACCGCGGGATGACATACATTATAACTTAAGTCAAGTACGTTTCAGTGTGTTACTTAATAGCCAATCCCAGCTCGACCAACCACAAAACCAGCCAAACCTGGCACAACCAACCACAAAACCGGCCAATCCTGGCACAACCGACCACAAAACCGGCCAATCCTGGCACAACCGACCACAAAACCGGCCAATCCTTGCACCACCAACAATGACTGTTGCCCCGAGGCTGTCATTAAATGTTGTTAATGCGATAATGTACCTCTTGTAAATGTAATTTTTAATGCAATTATTAACCTCAATAACAGAATAAGAATGACCATTGGCCAAGAGGCTGTCAAACCATTTTTGTTATTGCAATAATACGCCTGCACAATGTGCGTACATCCACCCTAGGACGAAGACAATTCTTAAATTAAGTTAATAATGACTATTGCCACGAAGCTGTCAACAAGTTAAAGCATGTCTTAAATTGAGTTGCCACGAGGGTGTCATCAAATTCTGTCATTGCAATAATGCACCTCTTTTAAATTAAATTATCATACTAAACTAACATTTAATAATAAGGACGACCGTAGCCACGAGGCTGTCATCAAATTTTCTTATTGCAATAATGCACCTGTTTAACTTGTTTGTTCTTATATAAAGTCATGTTAAAACTAATTGTTAAGCTAAATAACCGAATAAGAATTACTGTTATCACGAGGCTGTCGTCCAATTTGTATTCTTAAACGAAGCTACTAGCTGGGTCTTTACAATGTATTCGCAGCTGCGATAATCGCCCCACGAACACTTATAATATTTTCTGTGTCCCTCCTGATTTAAATGGACGCCATCGACAAGGTAGCTGGCCCAATCAGACCACAGACCCCGATGGCGCCAGAAGGAAACAGTCTCGAAGGATTTTACTGCCTCCGTCATATACTGATTATATGCAACGACCCGCTCATTAAAATCATCGCGGACAAAGTAACTAGACTGAGTCGCGCTTCGGAAAAACATCTGCGAAATTATGACTCGCTTAACAGCGGCCATGACAGTCAAGTAGCTCGCGTAAGCGAGCACACTGTCTCCCAGTGGAATTGGGTCAACGGCCGAAATGTCATTAGTACCGATCTCCAAAAAAACGATATCGCTGCTAGCCACATCCTGCATAAGCGAAAACAACTGCTTAACTTTCAACCCGCCTTTCGCTACAAAGTAGGCACTTCAACAAAAAATTAAATATCGTGCTAGATCATTGGGAATAGGCTTAACTTAAAGGCAATAGGTTAAGGATCACATAACTGTTTATTTTATTAAGATACCTTTAATAGATCAAAAGATATTGCGATTTTATGACGGAAAAACAGCATAATTTTTGTGTATCTTACAATGGCAAAATGGACTCATTTTTGTGTTTTCTAGAGATAAATATTTGCTTTAAAATGTAATAACTTTTTTATTTATACAGATATTTAAATACTGTCTTCAGGGTTTTCAAACACATTGACAAGAGTAATAAATTTGCAATATTTAATATTTTTAGTACTAATTATAACAAAATTAATGCAATTAATTAGTTAATTTTAGTTACGTAGCATGCAAACTCAACACACCAAAACGCTCCAATTAAAGGCCATAATTATGAATATTTTATACATATTATGCAATGTGTATAACCACATTAATAATGGTAATAACTAGGCATTAAAAAATAATTTTATAATAATAATAATTTAATTAATTAGTCAATATTGGGTAATTAGCTTGCAACCTCGACAGGCTGAAACATATCAGTAAAAGCCCATAACATCCATGAGTATGAAGATATTTATACATATTATGCAATGTGTATAACCACAGTAATAATGGTAATAAATATACATTAAAAATCATTTAATAATTTATTTAATTAGTTAATATTGGCTAATTAGTGCGCAACCTCGAAAAAACCGACACATTTCAGTAAAAGGCCATAATGTCCATGATTATGAAGATATTTGTATAATTTATGAAAGCAGTAAACCACATGAATTATGGTAATAAATATACATTAACCAGTCATTTCACATTAACAGTAACTTAATTAATAAGTTAATATTGGCTAATATCAGCACACTAACTCGACTGACCGCTACATTTCAATAAAAGGCCATCACGTCCATGATTATTTGTATAATTGATGCAAGTTATAAAACCACATTAATTATGGTAATAAATTTACATTAATTAGTCATTTAATATTAACAATAAGTTAATTTATAAGTCAATATTGGCTAATTAGTGCGCTAACTAAACAAACTGACATATTTATCAACTGACCAATACATTTCAATAACATACAATATTCACACTAGTAGTTCAGTAACAGTGCATCATGGCACGTTGAAGGAATGCTGCAGACCCAGTATATCAGTAATCAAATGTATCTGCTTCGTAATGTAATGTTCTGTATTTCAACATGAACATGATGAATTAATGTAAATACAAATTGTTCACAGTATTCCATTGCTGAACCCGACATCAGTTGTGCCGAATACAAAACTGCTTTCTGCATTACTTCCTGTGGGGGTCAAGTCCCCGAAGAAGACGATTGCTGACAGCACACAGCAGGCATAGGCAGTCCTTTTTTTGTAAACTTCAAAGTTGGCTGTCTCATAAATCAATGCAACTATATGCATATTTCATTGTTTCGTAAAATTGTCATGTGTACTCTTCACCATGATGTGTGTACATAATTTACAAGTCATTTTCACAGTTCATTGTACATAAAGTAGATATGTTCACAATTCATTGTATGATATTCATCCACATGAAGTGTACAGGTGACGTGTAGTGGTCATATGACATAAGCTCTGTATGTTCACAGATCAGAGTCACAGTGTAATCCGTAATATCAAATTCAATGCGTGTAATTGTAAAGTATCTGAAATAGAAAAGCCATAATGTTATAATAAATACAATATTTAATTATTTATATGTGTGACCTGCCATGAAGTCATATAATTAAGAAATTGAGCTACTTCAATAAATAAGTTAACCTCAGCAAAAATTCTAACAATTTGTTTTCAATCAATTGGTTAAAAATATTTTAATAATATCAATAACAAATATTGAATGAAATAAAATGAGTGTTAGGGATTTTGAATACCAGTATTTCAAAACAAATTTCATATTATTATTGAAATTGTTTAATAAATTTTGTATTAATACAATTTATGTCTAGATTATAATTCTTTGATCTAAACGAATGTGCTGTTATCTGGTACATCTAACTTAACAAGTTTCATATTAATAAATATTATTATCAATAATAAATTTTACAATATCAATGAAATTATTTATTTTTTATGAATACAATATTTCTACATTCTATGATCTCGACAAATCTGCCATTAATTATCTAAGTCTAAGTTCTAACTGAACTTATTAAGCCTAACTCTAAATTTAGGAATAATAATAATAGCCATAATATTATAAGCAGGTAGTCTATACTCAACTTCAAGTTTCAACCTACTGCCTAGGCCAGGGCTAGGACTAGGACTAGCCTGGACTGGAGTAGCGGAAATATGTCAGAATTGGTTTGACCCGTATATTAATTTAATCAGTGATTAACAAACAAATTATATATAAAACAGGTAGTGTTCACTGTTGTTTTAAATTAAGATAAACAAGATATGATTATGATCTGATAGACTCCTGTGACGCGCTCTCGGTCTGACAGAGCCAGATCGGCCAAAACAGTCACATTTTGAACAGCGTAAAATCGATATGTTGCTATCTGTTGGAACAACGAAATTTTCAACACTGAATGAATAAAACCTATAGATGTGAATAAACACAAAATCATTTCTGCCAATTTGTGCCAAAACTGTAAAACTTGCAAATGAATCACACCTCTGTCGTCTAATTGACAACAGTTCGCTTAATTTTGGTCAAATTGTAAAAAGAAATCGACGCAAATAAACTTCGACTTACCGTCTACAAGAATCCCGCAATGAATGACGTATACGACCGTTAAAAGCGCGCGAAACGACGGGTTGAAACAAAACGCTACAAAGAAGCCGAGTAAACGGCACAGCGCAATTGCAACAGAAAATGACGCACGCGAAAAAACGGCGCGAGCAGAATTCGTTGAAGTGCCTATACAAAGGTCACCTGAAACCTCTCCGCGTCGAGGTCAAAATCTAAAGATTTATGTTCCAACGAATAGTGGGCTAAACGTCGCACAAAGGAATGACCGAAAACTTTTACGTCTAACAATAACATTGCGTTAGTAGGGAGAAATTATCTCACCCACGTGTAAACAACAGATCTAGATGCAATGTAACCGCAAATTATCGCAGGATATAATAAACTCTCTCAAATCAGAGCAAACGATCAATATGTAAGAGACAAATGTAATACCTTTTCTCCGTGACAATTTCAAAGTGGGAAACTAAAATGGTGTCATGCCTTTATATACGCAGGAATTGTCACGTGACTTAGCTCCCCGGATATATCGTAAAAACAAAATTTAGGAGTCGGGCCAATGCCTACATAAAAGTCATTTGATGTGCATCATAATGTCATACAAATCATATATAAATGTCTAAGGAAAACAACAAGGGAAGAACATTATATAATGTTATACTCCCTACTGAATATTTTGATGTAAATACATATACGATAATATTGAAAATAAAAACAGTGTGCAGGTGTAGAAGACATAATCATGATTGAAATATACCTTATATATTTAAATCATATCAATTGTTTAAATATACATTTGTTTTGATTACATGATTACATACGCCTGGAGGTCATTGCAATCACGGGTCATCGAAAACACAAGCATCTCATTCAAAATATCTAAATAAGTGTTGCATTATCGTAAAATTACAGTTTGACATTACACATTATAACAGGACACACTGCGAGGTCCATTTTGAGTTCTGTCAAGCCCATTTACATGACACGTCCTCGACATGGCCTTCCCTGTGCCCCTCGACAGTTGTCCCTTGCCCGCTTGGACAAAGGCACATCTGAAGAATCCGAGTGAGGAGGAGGAGGATGAGGAGAGATGGAGACTGAGAGTATGGGGAGGGGGACTGAGGAGTGGCTGGTCTTGGACACACAATGTCCCTCTTGTCCTCACTGACAAAAGGTCTGATGTAGGGGTTCAGGTAGGCCTGTCTGTCGCGGGTCAGTCCAACAGGCAGTGTTGATGGCAGCATCCCCTGTGGCTGCTCCCCCTGCAGCAGGACCATCTCGGTGGTGGGGCCGTCCCACTTCAGCCTCATCAGCACCACACCTGGCCTGTCAGCTGGGAAGGTGGAGTGCTGCATTAATTGTTTTTAGTTTTTTAAAACATGATTTAATAATAACCAGTTGGGCAAAATCAAAGCTGTAGTGAAAGGAGATGTCGGCAGAGTTCGGCTGATGTGGTCCGAGGACAAGATTTTAGTAAGTTCATGTAAGGGACATTTGTGTGATTGAATGTCCCTTACATTAACCCAAGCTTGCTTCCCAGAGAGGTTCAGATGGTGCTCGAATAAATGTGTCTGTAAAGCAACATGACCTCTCCTAAAGACTGAGTAAAACTGTAACACTGTAGAACGATTTACCTATACCTTTTTATCCTTATGTTTAATGAATACCAGAAACACTATGGTTGTAAGTCTCCCTAGGCCCTAGCACAGAATATTGATGTGCTAAATGCATACATAATAATATTATTAGAAATGTTAGTTTAAAGTTTAGCAGAAACTCAGTGACATGCCTCACGTCCTCCAGTTTCAACACAGTCTTCGTTCTACTACCTGCAAACAGCATTACATGTATCTAAATTACTTGCTCAGCACAAAACTAATAATTACGATAATATATATATATATAAAATATATATATTATATAATTATATTGATATATAAAAAATAGGTATTAAAACATATTTACCTGAATTTTTGTAAAGTCTTTGGACAAGACCATTTTGCTCATAGTGCCTTTTCAGGTTGTCAGCTTTTCCTTGCTGATGTCGGTCAAGTAAAGGAATGTGTAATGGCAAATGTGGCGATGCTCAAAGTAGAAGCACCTGCATGCATTAAAGGCTTATTCAAGACATTGCCAACTCTGTACGATACGAAGAAGTATTTATAACTACATATATATAGTAATTTATATAAATGAGATATATGATAGAAGTTCCTGATGCGTGTTCAATGACTTCTTCCAATCGTCGTAGCTGTGCTTCGTGTTCAGTGTCTGTTGCGTGGCATTGATAGAGCAGCAGATCATGCCTAGAAGAATCAGGTCTTTTTCCTCATTTGTCTGCTCCTGCATGTTGAGCCTAAAGGAGAATCAGAACAATGTTTTAAGTCTTGTTCAATCAACTCACCAGTCAAAATAAATAAACAACCCGTACTTGACTTACAAGTAAGATAACAAAATCCTACCAATTATTTGAAGAAGTTCTTCATGATTCATACATTCTTTGTGTTTAGAGAAGTCAACTTACTTGCTTGATTTGTGTCAGGTAAGAGAATGGCTTGCCATATACTCAGTAGAAAAGAGGGTGCATAACAAATCGTTGATAATCTTCTGAAGGGTCGGTCTTGATCTTTGAGTGTCCCACTTCTTGATAGAGAACTGCAAAGTATAGTGATCATAGGTTTTTGTGTACGTTAACAAAGTTGTAGACACATATAGAAGTTCGAGAATACTTTCCTTCATGCCAAGGGGTACGTGACAAATTTGTGAGAGTGACCAAACCATGCAAGGCATTACTATACATACGTCAGTGTATTTTATAATTAAAAGTTTTATGAAAAAAGTGTATACTTTGTAAAGTTTATTTTGGTCACCATCATTTCCAGTATGCATTTCGTGAATTTGATGACCCTTGCCTTAGAGGGTATTATCGTGTCCTTCAGCCGCGTGTTTGGGCCATTTGACTAGGACCGACATCTTATTGAGTTGAATGGAAGAGACATCCATCAGCTCCTTGATCCAGGCTACCTTTCCGATGTCAATGGCATTCTCTTCGTAGAAGTCGAACAACGCGAACATTTTCTGTGTCGACATGCATCCTGCACAGACTGCTCCCCCTCTCGATGGCAGCAAACACCCACAGGCTGTTTTGAAGTCATCCTAGGTGGTATTTGTGATGAAAGAAGTACGATTTGTCGATTTTGACAACGACCAGCCCATTGTTGTCGAAACCTCCGAGTTGCCGCGGGTTTCTCTGTGTGTCTTCCATGCACACGTCCAGGACGAAGTTAATCCAGTCGATGGCGGTCTTTGAAGACATCAGCAGATGCCAAGTGCAACGGAATTTCTGTTGTCCAGGAAAACAAAGCCATACCAGTTTTGTTAGGGCGTCCTTGGTTTTGAAGAAGGAGCCTTCCCGGATGTGCCTCTGTTGTCACTGACGACACTTCCATCTCCATCCGCCCTGTGTGTCCTGTTGTGCCACCAACCTGTAAGGGACGAGGCACTGAGGGTAGTTGTACGTGTTCCTCAGCTATCACCATGTTGCCAGCCACTCCATCTAAGCACGTACATTGGTCTCCGACATCAACTGGAACGGGTCGAGTCGCTCCAGGGCCAACGCCACTGGTGCCAAAACTGCATTGGGGTTTACTGTATGTGTTGGGGCTGCTGGTCTACCACCCGTTGTACTTTCTGTAAAAAATATACATACCATGAGAAACATTAATACGTTAAATATGAAAATAAATATGCTATGCAATTAGTAATTTTAATGTAATAAACAATACATAAATGTAAATAAATAAGTATAGATATTAAACAAGAATTACTAAACGAAGTCAAAGTGGTGTATTTACCAAGATATGTAGAAAGACAAATACAAGTGATATTGAACGGAATGAAAAGGCAAAGACTGGTTGCTTGTGTTTTGGACTTCCCCCTACTAGCATACGGATATTTGTCAGCTGTTTTCATGTCTTTGATGTTACTACTAACCTCAAAAGTTTTGATAAGTCTGTCGCATTCTTTTGCCATTCCATCAAATGGATGCATTGCATAACGAAAACTATTAAGGTCCCTTCTAAATTCCTCTCCTAGTTTCCGATCCACTGCTTCATTTCTTTTGCATTGATCTGTCATTGTGTTTGTAATACTAGATTTGATGTCAGGATTGATATCAGAATTGGAGGGTGTTCCAGGCAATGAATTTGTAAGAGTATCTATTGCACGTTTGATTGAATCACAATACTCTACGGCAGTACCGACCTCTTGATGGCTGAGCCCTACCAAAAGTGTTTGTGTTTCTGTAGCTATCTCTGTTCCTACTAGATGACCTACTCATTTTGTTGTTCCATCATACTTTAGGGTCAGATTCGTTTCTGCTACAAGAGTTTCTGCAACCTGCTGGTGAGCAATAAATTTCATTTCTTTGCACATGTTGTTATGAGTGCTGTAACTGGGAAGTGGCCCGTCCATCTCTGCACCCGCGACAGATTTTACTACTGGTCTAATAGCCTCTGATTCATTGGACTGAGCTACGCCTAGATCTTGCAGATGGTAACTTGATTGCCGAATTTCAGATTTGAATGTTTAATGTGTAATGAACATATTTGAATTTTCAAGAGTATCTTTGGCAGAGGTCGTCTCTATTTTGGCAGTACTTAATTAGTTGATGTAAAGAATTCACTTCATTGGGCTTGACGGAACAGATCTGTAGGCACAAATTTATAACCAAGATGATGCTTAGCTTTGAATCGGTCACATTGTTTTCGTTTTGTTAAACTTACCTTCTGCAGTGCATCGTGCAGATTTTTATTGTGCTTCTTTAATTTTGACAAAGCTCTCATTCAGGTTTGACAACACATTATTTGGAGACCAATTTTGCAAACGAATCACCTTACGTTTCAAAGTTTGGTTTATTTTTCTTCTCTTGAACATTTCTAACCGTGATTTCATTTTCACATTCACCTTCGTTAGTCTTACATTTTCATTTCTAAGTTCCACATTCTCATTCGTTAATTTCATGTGATCTTCTTCAGTTAAAACTAATCTGTCCTGAAGATTCTGTATTGTTTCCGTGAGTTTTGTTGTCTTGACCACATAATCAAAAGCCATAGATGTTGTTGGTTTTGGTTTCTGAACAACAGTAACGAATTCCAAGCTTGCTTCTGTTGGTGGTTCTGATTGGCTGGCAGGTTTCTGAGCTACAGACTTCTTGAGGGGAATGAAAAGGCATTGTTTGGACCTACATGTATATATATATTACTATGTTACAGGTTCTGAGTCAAATCACCCGAGATAATTTTGGTGATGATTTCACCAGGCTTCATATAGCAAGGAATGTCATACTCTGTCTCATGAACAAGTTTAAATTGATGGGTGTCATTGATGAACTTGATTATGCAACCGTCTTTTGTAAATATACACTTGTTCTCAACAGCCCATTTGTGTTTGATGGTTAAGCCAGTCATGGTCTCGGGATTTCCTTAATGAAGTTGTAGAGTTTCTCAAATTCTGATGGAATTTCTGCACTGATGAACTTGATGAGATGTTCTTTTAGCTGATCGAGCGTAGAACTTGTGAAGAGGATCTGGCCACCTGTACATTTCAGTTCTTTTGACCTGCTGTTAATTTTTGGCTTTAAGGACTGTCAGAGGTCACATAGAGTTGCCTGGTGTTATCCTCTAATTCATCTTGAGTGGATCACAACCCTTCGTGCTGAAATACTACCTCAGACCACTGCTGCTTCTTTTCGCGGGCACCGATGTCGTGTGCATGGATTCTATCACATGAGAGTGGGAATTCTGTTAGTTATCGTAGCTTTGTATAGGTTAGCAAAGTTGTAGACACAGAAGATCGAAAATACTTTCCTTCATGCCAAGGGGTACGTGACCAATTGGCGAGAGTGACCAAACCATGCAAGGAATTACTATACGTATGTCAGTGTATTTTATAATTAAAAGTTTTATGACAAAAGTGTATACTTTGTAAAGTTTATTTTGGCGACCATCATTTTCAGTATGCATTTCCCTTACCTTAGAGGATACTAATTCGACATCTTGTCGTTCGGCCGTGTGTTTGGGCCAGTTGACTAAGACCGAGTTATTGAGTTGATTGGAAGAGACATCCATCCGCTCCTTGATCCAGGCCACCATTTCCAGTATGCATTTCGTGATCACCTACCTGCAAATTTGACGACCCTTACCTTAGAAGGTATTATTTCGACGTCTTGTCCTTCGGCTGCGAGTTTGGGCCAGTTGACTAGGACCGATGTCTTATTGAGTTGAATGGAAGAGACATCCATCGGCTCCTCGATCCATGCTACCTTTTCGATGTCAATGGCATTCTCTTCGTAGAAGTCAAACAGCGCAAACATTTTCTGTGTCGACATGCATCCTGCACAGACCGCTCTCCCTCGCGATGACAGCAAACACCCACAGGCTGTTTTGAAGTAATACTCGGTGGTACTTGTGAAGAAAGAAGTATGATTCGTCGATTTCGACAACAATGGGCTGTCCGTTGTTGTCAAAACCTCCAAGTTGCTGCAGGTTTCTCCGTATGACGTCTGCGGAATTTCTTTTGTCCACAAAAACAAAAACCATACCAGTTGTCCTAGGGCGTCCTTGGTTTTGAAGAAGGAGCCTTCCCGGATGTCGCTATGTTGTCACTGGCGACACTTCCATCTCCATCTGTCCTGTGTGTCCTGTTGTGCTACCAACCTGTAAGGGACGAGGCACTGAGGGTAGTTGTAAGTGTTTCTCAGCTATCACCATGTTGCCAGCCACTCCATCTAAGCACGTACGTTGGTCTCCGACATCAGCTGGAACGGGTCGAGTCACTCCAGGGCCAACGCCACTGGTGCCAAAACTGCATTGGGGTTTACTGTGTTGGGGCTGCTGGTCTACCACCCGTTGTACTTTCTGTAAAAAATATACATACCATAAGAAACATTAATACGTTAAATATGAAAATAAATATGCTGTGCAGTTAGCAATTTTAATGTAATAAATAATTCATAAATGTAAATAAATAAGTATAGATATTAAACAAGAATTACTAAACGAAGTCAAAGTGGTGTATTTACCAAGATATGTAGAAAGACAAATACAAGTGATATTGAACGGAATGAAAAGGCATACGACCAGTTGTTTGTGTTTTGGACTTCCCCCTACTAGCATACGTATATTTGTCAGCTGTTTTCATGTCTTTGATGTTACTACTAACCTCAAAAGTTTTGATAAGTCTGTCGCATTCTTTTGCCATTCCATCAAATGGATGCATTGCATAACGAAAACTATTAAGGTCCCTTCTAAATTCCTCTCCTAGTTTCCGATCCACTGCTTCATTTCTTTTGCATTGATCTGTCATTGTGTTTGTAATACTAGATTTGATGTCAGGATTGATATCAGAATTGGAGGGTGTTCCAGGCAATGAATTTGTAAGAGTATCTATTGCACGTTTGATTGAATCACAATACTGTAGACATTAATTTATTACCAAGATGATGCTTAGCTTTGAATTGGTCATGTTGTTTTCGTTTTGTTAAACTTGCCTTCTGCAGTGCATCGCGCAGCTTTTTATTGTGCTTCTTTAATTTTAACAAAGCTCTCATTTAGGTTTGACAACACAATATTTGGAAATCAAAGTTTGGTTTATTTTTCTTCTCTTGAACATTTCTAACCGTGATTTCATTTTCACATTCACCTTCGTTAGTCTTACATTCTCATTTCTAAGTTCCACATTCTCATTCGTTACTTTCATGTGATTTTCTTCGGTTAAAACTAAGCTGTCCTGAAGATTCTGTATTGTTTCCGTGAGTTTTGCTGTCTTGACCACATAATCAAAAGCCATAGATGTTGTTGGTTTGGGTTTCTGAACAACAGTAACCAATTCCACGCTTGCTTCTGGTGGTGGTTCTGATTGACTGGCAGGTTTCTGAACTACAGACTTCTTGAGGGGAATAAAAAGGCATTGTTTGGACCTACATGTATATATATATATTATGGTAGAAGTTCCTGATGCGTGTTCAATGACTTCTTCCTATCAGCGTTGCTGTGCTTCGTGTCCAGTGTCTGTTGCGTGGCGTTGATAGAGTAGCAGAACATACCTACAAGAATCAGGTCTTTTTCCTCATTTGTCTGCTCCTGCATGTTGCAGGGGACGAGGCACTGAGGGTAGTTGTATGTGTTCCACAGCAATCCCCGTGTTGCCAGCCATTCTATCTGAGCACATATGTTGGTCTCCGACATCACCCGCAACTGGAACGGGCTGAGTCGTTCCAGTGCTAACGCCGCTGGCAGCAAAACCGCATTGGGATTTACTATGTGTGTTGGGGCTGCTGGTCTACCACCCATTGTACTTTCTGTAAAAAATATACACACCATGCAAAACATTAATACGTTAAATATGAAAATAAATGTGCTATGCGATTATTAATTGGTGAAAATGGTTGTCAACAAAACGATGAAATACAATTGATCTATTTTGTGTCTCAGTGGACACGATTCCTGTGTCTTTCAGATGCTGATGAAGTCTTAAAGTTTTGGCACAGTTATATTTGACGTCAGAATAATTTACTAGTACAGCGTCATGTTGCTTGTTTCGGACACACCCCTACTAGCATACGGATATTTGTCAGCTGTTTTCATGTCTTTGATGTTACTACTAACCTCAAAAGATTTGATAACTCTGTTGCATTCTATTCCCATTCCATCAAGTAGATGCATTGCATAACGGAAACTATTAAGGTCCCTCCTAAATTCCTCTCCCAGTTTGCGATCCACTGCTGCATTTGTTTTGCATTGATCTGTCATTGTGTTTGTAATTCTAGATTTGATGTCAGGATTGATATCAGAATTGGAGGATGTTCCAGGCAATGAATTTGTAAGAGTATCTATTGCACGTTTGATTGAATCACAATACTCTACGGCATTGCCGACCTCTTGATGGCTGGACCAAAGTTACGCTCGCAACTGATGTTAGAAGATTTGCAGGACCTAGCTTGCTGTACTTGCCAGTGCTTGCAGGCGTACAATCTTGGTCAGATTCTTTGTACTCCCACGTCTTGGTAACGTACGATTGAAAAATCAAGGGCTATTGCCCATAAATAACACACATACAGTGGCTAGATGGAGGCTTCGACATCTAAAGAACATTTTGATTTATGACACAAAATCGATTGTATTGATCAAAATAGTACTTTGTAAAGTGAGAAATTGGGTCCTGAAGATACGTATTAGTTCTTTGCTTGTCGGTTTGGCACCTTCTGGTGTTCCTACAACTTGTCAGAGGGCTCAAAAGTGACCATACACCTAGTGTTAAACGGGCGAAGTACGCCAACGCGCGACGTACTATAACAGATTCACTAAATGGACCATAAAACATAAACGAGTGGTGAGAACACCTAATGTCTTATACCATTATTTACCACACAATTATTACCCACACGTGTGATGTACGGCAACACAGTTACCTATCACACTTTGGAGATATCTCCCAGATAATTTTTGTAGCCAGAAACTTATTAATTATGCATATATATTGATTGTCAAATTATAATTGTTATTTGCTTGTAGTTCTTCATGGTTCATACATTCTTTGTGTTTAGTGATGTCGACTTACTTGCTTGACTTGTGTCAGGTAAGAGAATGGATTGCCATATACTCAGTAGAGAAGAGGGCGTGTAACAAATCATTGATAATCTTCTGAAGGGTCGCTCTTGATCTTTGAATGTCCCACTTCGTAAAGTTAATTTTGGTCACCGTCATTTCCAGTATGCATTTCGTGATCACCTACCTGCAAATTTGATGACCCTTGCCTTAGAGGGTATTATTTCGACATCTTGTCCTTCGGCCACATGTTTGGGCCAGTTGACTAAGACCGATGTCTTATTGAGTTGAATGGAAGAGACATACATTAGCTCCTTGATCCAGTCTACCTTTCCGATGTCAATTGCATTCTCTTCGTAGAAGTCGAACAATGCGAACATTTTCTGTGTCGACATGCATCCTGCACGGACCGCTCTCCCTCTCGATGGCAGCAAACACCCACTGGCTATTTTGAAGTCATCCTCGTTGGTACTTGCGATGAAAGAAATATGATTCGTCGATTTTGACAACAACGGCCAGCCCATTGTTGTGGAAATCGACGAAACCTCCGAGTTGCCGCAGGTTTCTCCGTGTGACTTCCGTGCACATGTCCAGGGTGAAATCCAGTCGATGGTGGTCTTTGAAGATATCGGTAGATGCCAAGTGCAACGGAATTTCTGTTGCCCAGGAAAACAAAAACCATACCACTTTTCTTAGGGCGTCCTTGGTTTTGAAGAAGGAGCCTTCCCGGATGTCCCTATGTTGTCACTGGCGACACTTCCATCTCCATCTGTCCCTTGTGTCCTGTTGTGCCACCAACCTGTAAGGGACGAGGCACTGAGGGTAGTTGTACGTGTTCCTCAGCTATCACCGTGTTGCCAGCCACTCCATCTAAGCATGTACGTTGGTCTCTTGACATCAACTGGAACGGGTCGAGTCGCTCCAGGGCCAACGCCACTGGTGCCAAAACTGCATTGGGGTGTACTGTGTGTGTTGGGGCTGCTAGTCTACCACCCATTGTCCTTCCTGTAAAAAATACACATACCATGAGAAACATTAATACGTTAAATATGAAAATAAATATGCTATGCAGTTAGTAATTTTAACGTAATAAATAATACATAAAGGTAAATAAATAAGTATAGACATTAAACAAGAATTACTAAACAAAGTCAAAGTGGTGTATTTACCAAGATATGTAGAAAGACAAATACAAGTGATATTGAACGGAATGAAAAGGCAAATGACCGGTTGCTTGTGTTTTGGACTTCCCCCTATTAGCATACGGATATTTGTCAGCTGTTTTCATGTCTTTGATGTTACTACTAACCTCAAAAGTTTTGATAAGTCTGTCGCATTCTTTTGCCATTCCATCAAGTGGATGCATTGCATAATGGAAACTATTAAGGTCCCTCCTAAATTCCTCTCCTAGTTTGCGATCCACTGCTTCATTTCTTTTGCATTGATCTGTCATTGTGTTTGTAATTCAAGATTTGATGTCAGGATTGATATCAGAATTGGAGGGTGTTCCAGGCAATGAATTTGTAAGAGTATCTATTGCACGTTTGATTGAATCACAATACTCTACGGCAGTACCGACCTCTTGATGGCTGAGCCCTACCAAAAGTGTTTGTGTTTCTGTAGCTATCTCTGTTCCTACTAGATGACCTACTCATTTTGTTGTTCCATCATACTTTAGGGTCAGATTCGTTTCTGCTACAAGAGTTTCTGCAACCTGCTGGTGAGCAATAAATTTCATTTCTTTGCACATGTTGTTATGAGTGCTGTAACTGGGAAGTGGCCCGTCCATCTCTGCACCCGCGACAGATTTTACTACTGGTCTAATAGCCTCTGATTCATTGGACTGAGCTACGCCTAGATCTTGCAGATGGTAACTTGCTTGCCGAATTTCAGATTTGAATGTTTAATGTGTAATGAACATATTTGAATTTTCAAGAGTATCTTTGGCAGAGGTCGTCTCTATTTTGGCAGTACTTAATTAGTTGATGTAAAGAATTCACTTCATTGGGCTTGACGGAACAGATCTGTAGGCACAAATTTATAACCAAGATGATGCTTAGCTTTGAATCGGTCACATTGTTTTCGTTTTGTTAAACTTACCTTCTGCAGTGCATCGTGCAGATTTTTATTGTGCTTCTTTAATTTTGACAAAGCTCTCATTCAGGTTTGACAACACATTATTTGGAGACCAATTTTGCAAACGAATCACCTTACGTTTCAAAGTTTGGTTTATTTTTCTTCTCTTGAACATTTCTAACCGTGATTTCATTTTCACATTCACCTTCGTTAGTCTTACATTCTCATTTCTAAGTTCCACATTCTCATTCGTTACTTTCATGTGATTTTCTTCGGTTAAAACTAAGCAGTCCTGAAGATTCTGTATTGTTTCCGTGAGTTTTGCTGTCTTGACCACATAACCAAAAGCCATAGATGTTGTTGGTTTGGATTATTTACCACACAATTATTACCCACACGTGTGATGTACGGCAACACAGTTACCTATCCCACTTTGGAGATATCTCCCAGATAATTTTTGTAGCCAGAAACTTATTAATTATGTATATATATTGATTGTCAAATTATAATTGTTATTTGCTTGTAGTTCTTCATGGTTCATACATTCTTTGTGTTTAATGATGTCGACTTACTTGCTTGACTTGTGTCAGGTAAGAGAATGGATTGCCATATACTCAGTAGAGAAGAGGGCGTGTAACAAATCATTGATAATCTTCTGAAAGGTCGCTCTTGATCTTTGAATGTCCCACTTCGTAAAGTTAATTTTGGTCACCGTCATTTCCAGTATGCATTTCGTGATCACCTACCTGCAAATTTGATGACCCTTGCCGTAGAGGGTATTATTTCGACGTCTTGTCCTTCGGCCGCGTGTTTGGGCCAGTTGACTAGGACCGACGTCTTATTGAGTTGAATGGAAGAGGCATCCATCGGCTCCTCGATCCAGGCTACCTTTCCGATGTCAATGGCATTCTCTTCGTAGAAGTCGAACAGCGCCAACATTTTCTGTGTTGACATGCATCCTTCACAGACCGCTCTCCCTCTCGATGGCAGCAAACACCCACAGGCTGTTTTGAAGTCACCCTCGGTGGTACTTACTGTGAAAAAAGTACGATTCATCGATTTCGACAACAATGGGCTGGCCGTTGTTGTCGAAACCTCTGAATTGCCGCAGGTTTCTCCGTGTGTCTTCCGTGCACACGTCTCGGATGAAGTTACTCCAGTCGATAGCGGTCTTTGAAGACATAAGTAGATGCCAAGTGCAGCAGAATTTCTGTTGTCCAGGAAAACAAAAAACATACCAGTTTTCTTAGGGCGACTTTGGTTTTGAAGAAGGAGCCTTCCCGGATGTGCCTATGTTGTCACTGGCAATACTTCCACCTCCATCCGCTTTGTGTGTCCTGTTGTGCCACCAATCTGCAGGGGACGAGGCACTGAGGGTAGTTGTAAGTGTTCCTCAGTGTTGCCAGCCACTCCATCTAAGCACGTTCGACATCAACTGGAATGGGTCGAGTCGCTCCAGGGCCAACGCCACTGTCGCGAAAACTGCATTAGGGTTTACTAAGTGTGTTTGGGCTGCTGGTCTACCATCCAGTGTACTTTTTGAAAAAATATACCATGTAAAACATTATTATGTTAAATATGATAATAAATGTGCTATGTGATTAGTAATTTTAATGTAATACATACATAATAAATAAAAGTAAATAAGTATAGATATTAAACAAGAACTACTAAACGAAGTCAAAGTGGTGTATTAACCTAGATATTTAGAAAGACAAATACAAGTGATATTGAAGGGAATGAAAAGGCTTTCTTTGGACCTACATGTATCTATATATTACTATGTTACAGGTTCAGAGTCAAATTACCCGAGAAAATGTTGGTGATGATTTCACCAGGCTTCATATAGCAAGGGGTGTCATACTCTGTCTCATGAAGAAGTTTAAATTGATGGGTGTCATTTATGAACTTGATTATGCAACTGTCTTTTGTAAATATACACTTGTTCTCAACAGCCCATTTGTGTTTGATGGTTAAGCCAGTCATGGTCTCAGGATCTCTGATGGAGTTGTAGAGTTTCTCATATTCTGATGGAATTTCTACACTGATGAGCTTGATGAGATATTCTTTTAGCTGATCGACCGCTGCACTCATAAAGAGAACATGGCCACCTGTACATTTCAGTTCTTTTTTCCTGCTGTTAATTTGGGCTTCAAGGACTGTCTTAGCAGAAGTCACAGAGAGTTGCCTCTACTTCGTCTTGAGTAGAAGACAACCGTCCTGAGAGGAAATGTAGGTAATACTATATATATGCGGAGAATGTGCATGAATTTTATCACGCGAGAGTCCGAGTTCTGCCTAACGAGTTCTGCCTAACGATCTATCTCAATTTGTCTGCTTCTTACCATTTCTTCCTGTGTGTTCTTTCTAGCACAACTAATGGCATGTTGTGTAGACCTAGGGCACAGTCACCACTTTGCCAATGACCCCAAGTGCCCGTGTTGTTACATGAATCACATCCAGCTTCAAAGCATTAAGGACACTTTGTTGGTCAGCATTTGCAGGAAGGTTAATTCTAACGAAGAAATCCTGGATTGATGAGTTGTAAATATAGGGGAGACCGCTTTTAAAGAAGTAAATGTGAAAATGGTTGTCTGTCAACAAAACGATGAAATACAACTGATCTACTCTGTGTCTCAGGGTTCACGATTCCTATGTCTTTCAGATGCTGACGAAGACTCAAAATTTTGGCACAGTTATATTTGGCATCAGAATAATTTACTAGTACAGTGATTGGTTGCTTGTGTTTCGGACTCCCCCCTACTAGCATACAGATATTTGTTAGCTGTTTTCATGTCTTTGATGTTACTACTAACCTCACAAGTTTTGATAAGTCTGTCGCATTCTTTTGCCATTCCATCAAGTGGATGCATTGCATAACGGAAACTATTAAGATCCCTCCCAAACTCATTTCCGAGTTTGCGATCCACTGCTTCATGTGTTTTGTATTTATTTGTCATTGTGTTTGCAATTCTAAATTTGATGTCAGGATTGATATCAGAATTGGAGGATATTCCAGGCAATGAATTTTGTATCTATTGCATGTGTGACTGAATCACAATACTCTACAGCAATGCTGCCCTCTTGATGGCTGAGCCCTACCAAACGTGTTTGTTTTTTGTACATATCTCTGTTCCTACTAGATGACCTATTCATTTTGTTGTTCCATCATACTTTAGGATCAGATTCGTTTCTGCTACAAGAGTTGCTGCAACCTGCTGGCGAGCAATAAATTTCATTTCTTTGCACATGTTGTTATGAGTGCTGTAACTGGGACGTGGCCCGTCCATCTCTGCACCCGCGACAGATTTCACTACTAGTCTAATAGCCTCTGATACATTGGACTGAGCTACGCCTAGATCTTGCAGATGGTAACTTGCTTGCCGAATTTCAGATTTGAATGTTTAATGTGTAATGAACACATTTGAATTTTCAAGAGTATCTTTGGCAGAGGTTGTCACTATTTTGGAAGTACATAATTTCTTGATTTAAATAATTCGCTCCATTGGCCTTGTCTTGGGCTTAACGGAACAGATCTGTAGATACTAGTTTATAACCAAGATGATGCTTAGCTTTGAATTGGTCACGTTGTTTTCGTTTTGTTAAACTTGCCTTCTGCAGTGCATCGCGCAGCTTTTTATTGTGCTTATTTAATTTTGACAAAGCTCTCATTCAGTTTTGATAACACAATATTTGGAGACCAATTTTGCCAACGAATCATCCTTACGTTTCAAAGTTTGGTTTATTTTTTTCTGTTGAACATTTCTAACCGGGATTTCATTTTTACATTCTCATTTCTAAGTTCTACAATCTCATTCGTTACTTTCATGTGATCTTCTTCGGTTAAAACTATTGTTTCCGTGAGTTTTGTGCGCTCCAAGAAACCTGTTGCTTTATGGCAAGGAGCATTGTCATGTTGAAACATGAACTGGTCCTCACAATAAAGCAATCTAGCAGAAGGTAACATATGATTTCTGAGCCTTGAGGTATTGGTCTTGCCTCATGGTGCCTTCATACAGTTGGCCAACCCCGAGCCCTGACATGCACCCCCAGACCATCAGAGAGCCCCTCCATGCTTAACTGTGGGTGCAACACATTGTGGGCTGAATCTCTCACCCACCCTTCTCCTCACAAATGCCCTCTTTGCTCCACAGAAAAGCTGAAAGCAGCTTTCATCGGACCACAACACTTTGTCCCATTGTTCAGTGTTCCAGTCCTTGTGGGCTGTCGCAAACTGCAGCAACGCCTGCACGTTTGCTTTCCTCAAAAGAGGCTTTTTTTGCAGCCACATAGCCACGTAATCCGGCTGCACTCAGGCGACTCCTCAATGTGCTGGAAGACACTGACACCCCGCGGTCTCTTTCCAGCGTGGCTCTTAGTTCCGGGGATGTGAGGTGGCGATCAGCAAGACTGGTCCGAACCAGAATACGATCCAGCCTTGTTGTTGTCTTCTTTGGCCGACCACTTCTGGACTTGTCTTCGACTGATCCAGTCTCCTGATGTTTCTTTATTATAGCACAAACTGTCTTCACATTTAGGCCTGCTCACTTCACGCCGACTGAGCCCCTGTTCCACCAGTATAACAGCTCGGGTTCGGGTTTCCAAGCTCGTCTTTTGGTATTGCAACATGAATAAAAATTATAAAACAAAATTATTAGTGTTTTATTGTATGTATTTATCATAAATATGTTTTAAATAAATGATAAAATTTAGAAATCTACTAATTCACATGATTGAATTGAATATTTATGATCTTTTTCTCATTTGTTTTAAATGTTATTGTTTTTAATATGATTTTTAATTTGAGGTTAAACACAATTTGATACATCATGCTTGTATTAAAAAGTGTCCTATTATCACCCACTATAACAATCCTACAACCTCAAATGTATGATAAAATACACAGTTTCAACAAATAAAATCATAACAGTAGAAGGATAATTACCTCAGTTTTCCGTGGACTGTCTCGTTGGCTTCACTTGTAATTAATTTTTGATAAAAGTATCTTATTAACACACACTTAAGGACAATATCAGATGTATAACACAATAGTAATCCTCTAGAGAGCAGTACATTAAATTTGATTGACAATTAGGAGTGCTGCCACCTAATGGATAGACAATAATGTATAAAAATCTAAGTTAGTATACCAATTACTTTCTGGCAGTACTGTATATATAGTTAATTATTTGCATAAAATACATCAAGATTTATGTGAAACAATTTTGATTGTGTGGATTTTAAATTGTAGGAAATGGCGTGACGTACATTCTGTTCTGAAAATAATGTCATCATTCACTTACAAGTTACAATTTATCATTAAATGTTTACCTTGGTTAGTCGACCACTGGCTGTAGCAGTGTCGTGTCAACCACTAGTAATCCGGCATCCATTGGTGGAGCAGTGGCCACAGTGCAAGTCGGCTGCTGTCTTTGATGCCTCACGACTGCCTGGACGCACGTATCCTTGCGGGGAACTACGGGTCCCTGAGCAGTCAATTCAGGAGGAATACGTTGTCCGCCAAACCGTCTCCCTTAACAAGGGTTCTCTGTTGAGATGTGAACTCCAGGAAGCCAGACAACCTGTCTGCCAGGAGTCGGTGAAATGTTTGACAAATATATGAGGAAATCGAAATGGGTCGGTATTCACCTGGCCCTGAAGGTTCCGCGACCTTGGGTATCAGCACTGTTCTTATCCGCCGAAAGTCAGTGGGGTGGTACCCGGCAAACAGAGATAGAAATGCACAAGGGTCCAGCTCCCTCATTTCGGAAATTTTGTGAAGCCCAACTGCACCACTCCTGGTACTGCGGAGGGATGAATGTAGTTCGCCGATGGTAATAGGGCTGATTAGGTCCCAGAGAACTGGGCCTTGGGTCATGGGATAACGGAGATCCTCACATGACTCTTCCCCGAACACTCGACTCCAGAAGAACACCTGGTCGTCTAGAGTGATGCCCGGGGTCAACTCTCTTTCCCATTCACCTGATAACACCTGGTTAGCGCAGGTGGTCCTATTTTTGCTGTACAACGTTTGTACTCTAGCATAATGCGACCTCCGTCGTGCCCTTCGACTCCCAACCGCTGCCGGGCCAGTCGCCTCCTCCCGACGGGCTTTATGGCGCCTCTTCCTCTGCACGGTTCCTTCTTGTGTGGAGTAGCCAGGCACTCCGACCTCAACCACGCCACATACTGCTCATCTATGTTAGCCTTCTGCCCGTTAGTCCCAACGGCAATGTCACCGACCTCCGTGGAGTCCAGTCTGTAGAGGTATTCCTGGGTCCTGGGTTGAGGCGAGCTCCTCAAATAGATTACGTTGCCATATGGCGTACCTGACACAACACACAATACCCATGACCTCATCCCAGACAGATGTCATGGTGCTGCTCATACCTGACACAACACACAATACCCATGACCTCATCCCAGACAGATGTCATGGTGCTGCTCATACCTGACACAACCCACAATACCCATGACCTCATCCCAGACAGGTGTCATGGTGCTGCTCATACCTGACACAACACACTACCCATCACCTCATCCCAGACAGATGTCATGGTGTTGCTCATACCTGACACAACCCACAATACCCATGACCTCATCCCAGACAGATGTCATGGTGCTGCTCATACCTGACACAACCCACAATACCCATGACCTCATCCCAGACAGACGTCATGGTGCTGCTCATACTTGACAAAATAGTTTTGTACCCCTGTATTTTTGTATAATAACCTCACTTACTACCTAATACAAGTGGGCTGAGGCCAAACGCTCAATAGATATATATATATATATATATATATATATACATATATATATATATATATATGTATATATATACCTTTTGACAATCATGTTATGATATGGCAGGAATTCACTGACCATTCATTACCATTCATTAAAACTAAGCAGATTTACACAAGAAATCCTGGTATTAATGGCTCATAAACGACCGAGTCACTATCAGCACTTGATCAGAATGTAATTTTTGGTTTACTAGTGTTAATGCATAAGTCACACAATGTCTACTCTGCAAAACCAAAAATATGTCATTCAGTGAGAACCATAATGTTAATTAATTTTATACTTAAAGCCTCACTTGTTACCTAAACAATTTTCATGAAAAAAGACTGAATACAACAGGGCCAATAACTGTATTGACTTTGCCCTGAGAACATTGAACATTTACATGGCAGTGCACTTCACGCAGATCCACTGCCGCTTCTTTATCGCCTTTCCACTGGCAGTACATTTCAGGTGGACCCACGACAAACAATTGTCGCAGTTGACACTAGATTCTTGGCTGTAATCAATCTCGCTCTGGCAAACATTACTTATATATGTACAGTTCTGTTGCTTAACACTAACTACACCCAAAACACACTTCCACACATCTACTGTAAAGACCCGTTTGATGGTTGCAAGACACATTATCACTGACACATGCATTGTCCACCTGTTCAGGTATTGTGTCTATCATCTCTTCCGTCAACTTACTGCCAGCAAGGGCAGCAGTGACATGGTTGGGAGACACAAACCATGACCTCTCCTCCTTCCTGCCTTCCTACCAAACAGCGTGCGACAGGCCTGGTTTTCCAGATTGCATGCTTCCACGGAAGTGCACAACCATAAAACGCATATCATATGAAGGTATATGTATTTAAAAATGGCTAACGTAGGCTACTAATGGGATGGATCATAAAAATACGATGTCAATTAATTTGCATAATGTTGCCAAGCAATCTTGGGGAATCCCCCAATCTCTGCGGGAGTCATACTCAATAGAAGCAATGTAGGACGCCTGTCGATGCAGATCAGTTGTCATAGCCCATGTATAGGGTTGGCACCCATGATGAGCCTGTCTTGGTATCATAGCGGTCCCTGCTAGATAAAGGGGGAGGTACCAATTAAATAAGTCACAACAAGATCAAGTAGACTAGAATCAATATTTATTATACTCTCTATCTCTTACCCTATATATAAAATTACTAGCTAACAACCCACCCTGAAATCACATCAACATAGACTCCTAACCAGTTACCACATGGTGTGACCACACACCCACCCTGCAGGATCTCCTCCTGCCTACCTACTCTCTTATTTTCCCTCTACAAATCTCTGTATCTAAACTAACCTGACTACTGAATTTAAACCAACCAATGGGGGGGGGCTTCACCTTTCCCACCAAATACACCCAAAGACAAAGCCATCTACTAGACTATAGATAATTAATAAAGTGGTTTAACATGTGGTTTCTCCAAGACTCCAACATTCCTTAGAGAAATGTAATTACTATTCTTATCTTGTTTATCACAGAGGGCAAGTGCTACTGTGGGTGGGCAGCCCTGCCCCCTGCATGTTATATCATTTAAGTCATCACTCCTCTAGCATCTAATCACTAATGTTCATTCATAACCTAATCCATATAATGACTCCTGCCACATCCTCCATAACAAGTTCATCCTGGAACTTAAATAGAATTAGATATATCACATGGTAATCACTGATATTTAACAGGAATTAGTAAAATGTAGAACAATTATTTGATGGTCCTTTACATGTCACTGCCTTTGCTGTGAATTGGCAGAATGCAGATTTCTGAAATACAAGAAGTATGTTATGCTGTATGTCCACACAATATTTCCAACGTGGCGTTTAAATAAGTGTTCTTTCCTGTGCTGGTGATACAGTTCATCTTTAACACAGTTCATTTAACTTCATTATACAGGTGGTGATGCAGCATAGAGAGAATGTGTCCATTTGGCCATACATAATTCTAATAATAAGACAGTATAACTGAAGAATAGGTTAAGGGTAGCCACTACCCGAAAACTGCCATAGTCTGTATCTCTGTTAATAATTAACATATCTTAATGAAATTTGGGGTGCTATTTAGTATGACTAGTACATGATGTGTGGGATTTGGACTAATTTCCATGTGTATTGCCACGGAAATAACTATTTGTAGTGAGGCGGGGAGGATCCGACCACACAAATTATTCCGAGCAACATAACGTATGTGTGATTGTGCAATTGTCAAGAATCATTTGTAGAAATGTTCATTTGTCAGATAAGGTAGTTTTGGTATAAGATATCTGATGTCTATGACCGCTATGAGATGGGATGTTCAGTTAGAGTGTTTTCTCCCAATGACTTGGCTTACTGGATCATGGCTGCCAACTCTCAATATTAAGCTACACTGTTCAAAACAGTCCTATCTGACAGGTTATATATGTGGGAACAACTGGTGAAAATTTCTCTATTGTGTGTAGTTTTTCGGAAATAGTTTTCATAAACTTGACAAATATCCAAAAATGAATTTTTGAGAAAACGACAAAAAACTAAAACGTAATGTATAACACCGAAAGTATAATGGAAAATCATCATTTAAATGTATAACATTGAATGTAACTATGTACTGGAGCTATGCAAGAAACAAACACAACTATTGGCAAGACATTTTTATTTTTGCCACAACTGCTTCACGGGTAGTGTTCGAGTTTGTGTGCACTGTCTACCAGGCACAAGGGTTGTACAGATGACCCTCATTCTCTGATAGTTTCGCCTCAGCCTGTAGCTTGAGCAGAGATCTTCTCTTTCTGCTTGACTTACTCTCTTGCCCGCCAGCACTAACAACTGACTACTCAGGCTAGCCTGGGGGACAACAGCCACCATTGCATCGATCAGGACTTGTGTGCCCTTGTTGAACTGCATGATACCCACGGCAACAGCAATCTCCACTGTCTTCCTGGAGCTGAAGACTGCCTTTGGTGCTCTCCTGCAAATAATTTAATGCAATGACTCATTCGCATTGGAGGTGCCAAGGGACATGCACTGCTTCAACAAGTTTTGTCAAGCGCTCAAAGAGTGGTACCAGACTCAGATGCATCTTTTGGAAGGGGTGTATCATGCTTGCTTTCCTTCCTCTTCTGCTCAGGGTCCACCCCTTCGGCTGTGGCTTGCTGGAAGAAGCACCACTCAGGATCACAATGAGAGTGGTGAGGATCCTCGGCTGTCGAGACGCTATGAAAGAAGATCGCCCAGAACGCGTGTCGTGTCCTTCGACATCTGGCGGGTTCTTGACGATGGCGTTTCTGTAATACTGCGACCACTTCTTCATTCTCACAGCTGTCAACCTTTCCTTTTCCGCTGAGGCTGGTGGTCACTGATGTTGTGGCTGTCTGCTTGGCCCTGCTGCGGGCTTCTTTTGCGTGGGCAGTCGACTCTTTGAGCACATTTTTGAGTCCTTTGAACATACGCTTGCTCATGTGGTTGATGCATTCTTGGTTTTCTATAGCCACATGAGCACCATATGGCTGCATAGTGTTCAGTGCCGATATGACAGCAGCATCACCATCGCCCAGGATGGAGGTGTACTGGGCATCCATCAGGTCCACTGACCTTCCCCACATGATCTTGCACCACTGGAGCCAGTGTGGTTCACGTCACAGTGGTCTTGGTGCAACTGCTGCCACTGTTCTCTCTCATGTCCCTTTAACGTCTTCCCCACAAGCTCACACTCTACACAGTACTTGGATCGGATGGTGTAGCCAATGACCAGTCCTGTTAACATCTCGATCACAAATCCCACCTCTGGTTTTCCAAGAGCCATCGTAGCTGACAGCCAGCTTCAATGGCCCGTCCTGTTCTCCGTAGACGTCCCTGTGCCACCGGTGAACTATGCTGTGTGCCTCCAGCAGTGTGTTGTAGGCCGTCCCATACACAAGTCTCTGCTGGATTGTGTCGGAGATCCTGCTAAATGTCTTATGATGAATGCCACCCTTGACATTCATCAGCGTCAGTCTCACCAAGCTGGTCTGGTTGATGCCACCCTCACGAGCTGCCAGCTCAGCAAGGCGGTTGATCGTGTAGGGCTGTCGTGTCGGGTTGTCACTCATTGGTAGCTGTGGTGACGAGAACTCATTGACAGCGTCGCGTTGCAGCTATCACATTCCAGTAGTAGGTGCACAGCATATCCTTTCATGCCTGTTGACGTCACACGTAGCTTCGGCTGACAGCACTGTGGACACGCAAGCGGCTTCAGCAGATCTTTCGGCTTGTCCATGTGTAGTATCACGAAGTGGCCATCCGAGTTGGACGTGGAGGCAGTCACAGAAGTATCACGTTGTGGAGACAGCAACACAATCTTTCACCGACTGGCTGACGTGGACTGCAGATCAGTCAAAGACACTGATGCCTCTTCAACTGGCGCTGAAACAGTGAAAGCAGACTGTTATATAATGCACACATGCTAATATATCACTAGATAGTACAACTACCACTGTCACTGATTACAATTTACAATCACTAGTAGTAGACAGTAGTCTAATCATGTCTAATCTAGAAAATCGGAGTTCAGTTGCCTAACAGTTTGTGAACCAAAATGCCCCAAGAAGCATATTTTATTCAATTAATCTTCTTCCTCTTCATCTTTGTCCCACTTTTATGTGGGGTCGATGTATGATGACATTCGCCTCCATGTCGCTCGGTCGTACACTTCCTCCCCCGACAGTCCCTTCTCCCTGAGATCTGCCCTCACACTGTCCAACCACCTCCTCTTCTGCCTTCCTCTCCTCCTCTTCCCTTGCACTTTCATTCCCATCGCTCTCCTTCCTACATAATCCTCCTCTCCTCATCACGTGTCCATACCATCTCCACCTACTTTCTTGGACTTTGTTTGATATTTCCCCCACTTTCGTTTTCCCTCTGATTGTTTCGTTTCTTATCTTGTCAATTTTTGTGGCTCCGCACATCGTAGCATTAACATTTCTGTGACATCCAACTTCTTTTCCTGTGTCTTCTTTGCCGCCCATGTCTCTGCCCCGTACATCAGTGCTGGCCTTACCACTGTCCTGTACACATTTCCCTTGATCTCTCTTCACGTTCATTCTTCTGTCACACAGCACTCCAGATACTCTCTTCCAGTTCTTCCACCCGCTCTGCACTCTGAGTGACTTCCGCATCCAATTCTCCATCATCCGCCAATGTCGATCCTAGATATTTGAATGTCTTCACTCTCTTCACTGTCTCGTCCTGTAACCGGAACTCTAGGTCATTGTTTTCGTTGCACCTCAGGTATTCCGTCTTCTTTCTACTAATCTTTAGTCCTCACTCTTCCATTGCACTTCTCCATTCCTCGAGCTTCCTTTCCACCTCCTCTCTTCTGGTACTACACAGCACGATGTCGTCTGCAAACAGCATACACCGGGGGGCTGTTCTTTGATGCCCCGGCCCAACACATCCATAATCAAGTCAAACAGGTAAGGACTCGGTGAGGACCCCTGGTGCAGCCCCACTCTAACGGTGGTCTTGCCTGTCAGTCCTACACTGCTCTTGACTTGCGTCTTCATATGTGTCTTTTACAAGACGTACATACTTTTCAGGCACACCCTGCTCCCGCATACACCTCCAAACCTCCTGTTGTGGCACTCTATCGTATGCCTTCTCTAAATCAATGAAGACCATGTGCAGTTCCTTCTGCATCTCCCGGTGTTTCGCCATCAACTGCCTTGCTGCAAATATGGCGTCCGTTGTTCCTCTGCCTGGCATAAAACCGAACTGCTTCTCACCTATGTTTGTCTCTTCCCTCAGCCTTCTGTCAATTACCCTTTCCGAAACCTTCATGGTGTGCGACATCAACTTGATGCCTCTGTAATTGCCACATTCCTGGATGTCTCCCTTCTCCTTGAAAATAGGCACGATGACACTGTATTTTATTCAATTAATAAAAGGCATAATAATAACGCATAGTAATAGATGTTATTATAACTCTATGAGGCCTACGTCATGCGGATCATTTCCTTGTCTTCATGGCCTTCCCAAGCAGTCATGATCGCCGTTGTTTACATCGTCCATTTATGGTAACTTTAAGATAATAAACTAAGATTTTCTTTGCAACGATTGTGCAAAGTATATTTACAAACCTGTCTGACATGGTCTTCCTGCTCCAGGTTTATTCTTGTGTCTCTTTCTTGCCAAATGCGGTCATTGTTACTCGTTTTTTCTTACTTACTCGACTCCATCTTGTTTACTATTCTGCGCGTCCCTGGAAGCTGCGCTGATTGGTTGATGATGCTGTCATCCATATACCGCCTGCGCCATTGGATGTTTCGTCTACGCGATATTATAATGAGCCAGAAATAGCGTAACCTGCCCTTATTTGGTCACCGGTCGCATAAATTTAATTCCAGATAGACTCTTAGTATTATAGTCTAGGTTAACTAGGATGCTATATCTGGGAAGCAGGTAAACTTCTGGACAAGACGATATCAAATATGGTGGATTTTATAGTCAGCATGTGCCTGGAATCGGACGATCTTTTTGGAGATTACTGGACATTTAAAAATGGCTGCGACACTCATTTCGGTTCTAGAAGAAAGAGGGGCATGTCACAATGTGTACTAATATAGGTATTTATTGTTCAAATATTGGAAAATGCTTTATATGAAGGTGTATGACAATCTATCGGAAAATGATAGCATCTCAAAACTGACTTTTTGGTCTTATTTTGGGGCGCGGCTACCCTTAAGGAATAGCTGCATGTCATAGTTAATAGACCATTCTCAAACATTATAAATCTGCACTGTGGTCATGCATGTAAAAGATACTCTTGTAAAATATAGTTATCAGAAACAAATTAATGTACTTGGTCTTTCAATGTCTATTAGATATCCATCTTACAGTATCTCAGCATTTTTCGGGTGCTTTCTCTTACCCCTCTATGTATGCCATTTTCTCAGTTATCAGAAGCAGAGCTTTGAACAGCTGACAGCTCAGCTTTTGCCTCTATTGGATAACATCCAGTGTTTTGCGGGTACCTTCTCTGACCCTTTATCTACGCCAATTCCTTCTCTTCAGAAGTTCATCTTTACATCCTACCACACATACCTCAGACTAACAGGTTTAAACAAGCCTCATTTCCATGACTCATTATTTCTTCCTTTTAACATCTCTTTCATCTCTGTACACTGTCTACATACAATGTGATCACTTGCAAACATTCACACCAATATTTTTTTAATTTTCCCTTTGTTTTTCTACTACTGACTCTACCTAACTCCTACTGGCCGGACAGTTCCCTATGTTAACTTTATGGCTGCATCACCTACCTCAGGTCCATCATTGATGTCAAAAAGGTATCCATTTGTCCTTTTTAATTCGTCTCGCACTGTATCACGGCATCTCAGCATTTCATACTGCATCTCAGCATCACGGCATCTCAGCATTTCGCACTGTATCTCAGCATTTCGCACTGCATCTCACATTTGCAGAACTTTGCACCATCAGCACAACTATCATTGCTACCATTTTGGATAGCGCTTTGCCATTTTGGCAACACTTGCCATTTTGGCAACACTTGCCATCTTGTTTGCTGAGGCGTGTGATCGGGTTCGACTGGCCGGGACGTCTGTCTCTTTACCCATAAAATAGTAGTTATATTTCACAGAACTAGACTATACTGAAACACTAAACTATAGAATTTTTGAGAGAACATTTCACCCCCACCCGGATTCTCCACCAAATTATCGTAGCGGTCCCTGCTAGATAAAGGGGAGGTACCGGTTAAATAAGTCACAACAAGATCAGGTAAACTAGAATCAATATTTATTATACTCTCTATCTCTGACCCTATATATAAAATTACATGCTAACAACCCACCCTGAAATCACATCCACATAGACTCCTGATCAGTTACCACAAGGTGTGACCACACACACCCCCTGCAGGCTCTCCTCCTGCCTACAAGCTCTCTTATTTTCCCTCTACAATTCTCTATATCTAAACTAGCCTAACTCCTGAATTTAAACCAACCATCTTTCCTGCCAAGTACACCCAAAGACAAAGCCATCTACTAGACTACAGATAATTAATAACATGTGGTTTAACATTTGGTTTCTCCATTCCTTAGAGAAATGTAATTACTATTCTTATCTTGCTTATCACAGAGGGCAAGCACTACTGTGGGTGGGCAGCCCTGCCCCTGCATGTTATGTCATTTAAGTCATCACTCACTCCTCTAGCATCTAATCACTAATGTTCATTCATAACCTAATCAATATAATGAGCCCTACCTCATTGGCATGCAAGTACACTTTCCTTCATTAAAATAAAAATAGTGCAATTGCTGCATGTGACTACAAATGCAAACAAAAATTCTGAGTAATCAACTTTAATCTAACTGATTCCTTGTTTGTTGCAGAAGATGTGGCTAATATCCATGGGTGTTCTTGTGATGCCATCTTTTCCTCATGGTGATACAACGTCTTGGATTTTGGTGAGTCTTATTGTTTTGTCTGTGGTGTTACCCAGTGGGAACTGGCAGTGCACGCTGCTAAAACTGGAAGGCATGAAAAGCAGAACAAATTTGAGTAATCTCCTATTTTTATCTACAGCTTTGTTTTTCCAATAAGTTTGATACATTGATCAATAAAACACTTTTATTTGTATACAATATATTAAATTAAACAACTTTCTTGGCTAGGCATTTGTTTCCATGCCGAATATTACTTATAAAAACATAAGTGTTTAAATCAGAATGGGGCATGAAAACAAGATATTTATTTCAAATTGATATCCTAAAGACATCATAATATCACTGAAATGTGGTACTTTGACTTAATATCACACATTATTTATTTTCTGATCCAGTGAAGACATGCCTGCAGGTGCCTACTAGGAGAGGCTATCTCAAAATATATTTTAAAAAGTTTATTTTCCTATCAAAGTATAAGTGTGCTCACTTCGAGTGCATGTGAGCTGTTTTGTTTTGTGGCGGCTGAAATTGTCTCGCCTATCAATGTTCAAAGGCTAATACAATTCAAAAATAGAAAAACATTCATAATTGATTTGATGTAAACAATATTGATTACTTTGAGATGGCTCCTAAATACGCCAAAGACTTACATAAGTGTTGCGACGGGTGCCTGTTAATGTGGTGGTGTTTTACTTTTAGTCAGTTGCATAAAAGGGACAACTCGAATGGCAGATGTAGCAATTTGTTTCCATCTAGGTTTATAATGTTAATGGCCTAAATGAGCCTGGCTTTCACCTCATAATATCAGGCAAAACTAAGATTCATATCAAATTAAGCACCAAATTATCAGAACAAACCTTGTTGTGAACCACATTAGCAAGGTACCAGGAGCTTGAGTTTGTTGATGTTATTCCGTTTCTTGGTTGTTGTAGTTAAGTTATTTTGTAGTTAACTTATTTTGCTGCAGTTTGTGTTTGTTTCAAGACACGTAATTGTTAAGTTACGGTAGGTACCTTGTAATTAAGTTTTGGTAATTAAGTTTGGTTTGTTTGTTGGCGTTCAGCACTTGGTAGTAAGCAGGTGGTGCTATGTTATTGTGCATGGACTGCGTCATCAAAGAAACGACACAGCATGACTTCTCATCTGTCTCTGGTGTTGAAGTCGAGAACAACCCTGTTTGGGGGCTTCTGGGTTGTACGCTGTGATGCGTGGGTTTTGTTTTTGATCCCTGGATCAACAGTATTTGGTGTCATCATAGTTTGAAAAGGTTCTGCCAGTAATTCCTTGCCGGAAGTTTATTTGTCTTCTTGGTTGTACATTTTCTTCTGGTTCACAGAATGAATCCTGAAATTTTGATTGTACATCGTTAGTTACTTATATGTTCAGTAGATGCAGAAAATCTGCTCACCACAAAAGATAGTGTGAATGAACACAACATGGTCTGTAGCACAGTGCAGGAGGATTGTTCTCCGTCGAGAGTTCTTGAACTGAAAGTGCACTCTTACTACATGTATGTCTTGCACATTTTCTTGGAAGTTGCATTTCAAGCACCCTTCTGAATCGGCTAAGCCTTCAGTGCAGAACTATCTGCTGTGTCAGGTTTGACTTCAGTGTTAGACGTGTTAATTACAACGCCCCAAGCTGTTGTATTTATTATCTAGCTTACACAACATTTCACCTAAAAAATTGTACCAAAACATTTAACAGATTCAATTCATGAAACTGCTCATCATCATTCTGCTCACCTGTGAATATTCATCATGGACATTGTGACCTGTAATAGTTTGGTATGTGTGTCTCTTGTCAGAGGTTGTAAGTGTAGAAATGCGGACAGATGAAAGTTTTCACCTTTTGCCAGTTTGTAAACGTAATCCATCTTCATTTATGGCCATCATCGACACACCCCATCTGCTAGTGTCATCATCGACACACCCCTCCTGCTAGTGTCATCATCGACACACCCCACCTGCTAATGTCATCATCGACACACCCCACCTGCTAGTGTCATCATCGACACACCCCACATGCTAGTGTCATCATCGACACACCCTATCTGCTAGTGTCATCATCGACACACCCCTCCTGCTAGTGTCATCATATTGCTTCAAGTTGGTTAGACCTTTATGTTGTGTCCTTGTGTCATAAATTCAACAACAAAAATATAGCTACCCCGGTAGATGCATTTACAAAAGTCATGTGCATGGTCCTCAACCAGTTCTGTTATTTCTTCTGCATTCGTAGTCCTGATCTCGTGTCTTCATACATTGGTGAAAGTAAAGACAGAATACCTGAAAATCTATCACTAGCCCAGTTAAGATATTGGTCACAGTAGCAACATCTTAGAGTGATGTGAACCCATGTTTCATCCATGCATCATCACATTAGACACGTATATCTAGTATGTCTGGTTCTTCCTTCTTGCTCTGTCTCAAGATATACCTACTGTATTTTGCTACTCAGTATTTAGATGAAGCCTTCAGCAGCTTCAGTCTTTGCAATTGTGCATTTCTTTTGGTTTAAGGCAGTAGTAATATCTTTAGTGAGTTCTAACAGAGCCATTGAAGTTGACATATTTGTCCTAAACCCATATTGACTGCTGTTTAAAATGTCACTTTTCTATAAATTTATTTAGCCTAGAATTAAATAATTTTTACATTTTTTTTAAAATTGTGGAAATAGACATACTGGTCTATAGTTAGTAAAAACTGTTTGTACAAATTATTTTTCTTTTGAGAAGCATTGCGCAAACCTCTAGTGAACCAGGGTTTGCTCTTCGAGATACAGTAGTACCTGTCTTGTAGGGACACCTGTGGGGCCAGGCAAAAGTGTCCCTACATCGCAGGTGTCCACTCATCAGAGGGACAAGAATTACAGACGACTTTTTGGAACATATTTACCAACTTTATTTACATCCACCACACCAAAACCCACAACATATTTACATACATAATGACAGCAATACAAGTGGCAGTTGTCAACTTCTACACGCTATGCACCCATCTCACTTAACAACAAAAAAGTCTGTGATTGACTTCTGCTTCGCAAGAGCAGACTGCTTAATGCAGTGGTCCTGCACCAGGCATTGCACAGTTGCAACTGCCTCCAGCATGGCTGGGTTGCTAGCATGCATTGCATACGCAACAAGTTCATTCACACGCCCAAGGGCCTCCCTGTTCGTTAACACAGGTGGACGCTCAGTCTCCTCCTTCTCCTCCTCCTCATCACTGCTGGCGTCATCAGCTGGCACCTCTCCCCTTGCCTTGGCAATGAGGGCAGCCTCCCATTCATCACTGACCACATCAGTGGTGCTGGTGGCATCGTCCATGGACACATATTCGGTCCAGGACACAACACCTAGGAGATCGGTGTACCCTGATCCTTCAGGCTGCTGCACAAGCAGCTCCTCCGCATCGTCACTGCTGCCCGAGCCAAACCCGCATTTGGCAAAACACTTGCAAATTGTGGTCTCCGACACACTGGCCCATGCCAAGTGTAACCAGCGGATCGCATCGAGGATGTCCACACGCTTGCTTAGTTCGGTGGCTGTCCGTGCATCGTCCATCTCGGACAGGACATGTCGCATCAGGCGTTTGCGGTAATGCCCCTTCAGGGCAGCGATGATACCGGCATCACACGGCTGCAGGCGAGATGTGGTGTTTGGCGGAAGAAACACCATCTTGATGTTCGACATCGTCACAGCTGGATGTGCACCACAGTTGTCGATGAACAGCAAGATGTTGCGTCCTTGCAGCTTCATCGCGCTGTTGAGCTTGTCCAGCCACTCCTTGAAGAGGATGGACGTCATCCAGGCCTTGCGGTTGGCCCTGTACGTCACGGGGAGCGCTGCCTTGTCAATTCCTTTGAAGCACCGTGGCTTCATTGACTTCCCGATCAGCAGCGGCTTCAGCTTTTCCCCTGCTGCAGAGCAGGCCAGCAACACGGTGACACGCTCCTTCGAAGTCTTAATCCCCTTGCGAGGATCGCCACGAACAACCATGGAGCGTTCAGGCATGGCACGGTAGTACAGCCCCGTCTCATCAGCATTGTAGATGTCTGCTGGAGCGTAGCCAGCAGTCAGCTCTGGCAGACGCATCGTCCAGTCGGTCACCACGTCCTCTGGCACCTCGGCTGCCTCGCCACACAACGTCGCCCACTTGACGTTGTGGCGTTTCTGCCATGCTTGCAGCCAACCGTTGGATGCCATGAAGTCGTTGTGGCCTGGCATCTCCATCGACAGCATCAAGGCTTTCTCCTAAAACACAATTGCAAACATATTAAGTTCATTTAGGGTCGTAAGTAAAACATAATTTTTTACATGTTATAATAAACAGTGCAGACTAGGGTAAACCGGGTCGCTATTTAGGCTTCAAAAGTACGCTAAGACACAATATTTTCGTAATATAAATATGCCTGGAATTATGTTGAATAATGGAACTAACGCTCTGATGTCTCAAAGTTAGGCAAAACTCAAGTTATAACAGCGAAATCGAGGTGGGTCCGGATCCTACACAAGTGCCGGAATTTTTAATCATGGAGGGGGAAATGCAAATGACGACATACCTGGATAAGTTTTCCACTGACTGGAAGTTCCTTGGAGCGTGCGGTACAAAACCAGTCCCACACCAAACCGTTCAAATCGTCGTAGACCGTTTTTCGACGCTTGACGTACTTCAAGTCCGATCGTCCGCCCGACTCCCATTCCCGCAAGATGGCCGCTCGCTCTGAACGAATTCGGCCGATCTGTGTCTTGCCGCAACCAACTTCTTTCGCAATCGTACGACAAGAGTGTCCGTTGTCCAGTCGTTTCAGCACATCAACCCGCTGATCTAAGCTCAAGATCTTTCTCTTCCCTTCGCTTGCCATAACTTCCAATTTTGTACCAATCTATAAAACGCGTATGCTTCTCTCGAATCTAAAAACTGCTGTGGGTTGAACTCGCCGTTACAGTTCGCGGTCTCGTGTGATTGGACAAAAACAACACTCCCAGCATGCACAGTGCTGTGCAAGAAATGGGCGACGCGATCTTTATTATTATTTTTAGCAATATGAATGGCTTATTTTAGGTAAAAACCAATAAATCTGTATGACTGTCCGCCCAAGCAGTGGAATAATAATAAAAAATCGTTGTCCGCGTTCAGTAGGTGTCCGCTGATCTAAGGGACATATCCGTTGACAAACGATCGGGACATTGGAAAAGTGTCCGTACATTGTAGGTGGTCGCTGATCAGGGGGGTCGCTGAAGACAGGTTCTACTGTGGTTGTAGATGTATTTGTGCACATTTTCTTAATTGGACAATTGTTATCATACAGGTGGGTGAATATGTCTATAAAATTAGTGTAGGCTATATCTGCATCTGTTTAATTAAACACCGTATCCCAGTTTACTGCAGAAAGATCACTTTTAAAGGATTCTATACAATCATCACTTATGCATCTTTTTTGGTCATTTTATTTATATGTGAATAATTACAAACACAAAATACAGGTAAATGATCACTAATATAATTTATAAATAACCCTCTAGTAATATTACTATACATTTCTTTTGTGAAAAGGTTATCAATTAAAGTTGCACTGTAATTCGGCTCGGCTTGTCAATTAATATACCGAGACTAAACAACATCCATAAAATGTGTTGTACCATTGTTGGTAGATCTGTATTGAAATCACCACATATAAATATTGTTTTGTTAGTGTTCCTAACTGTCTTGATCATTGATTCAAGTTGATCAGTAAAGATATCTATATTAGTTCCTGGTGCTCTATATATACAACTAATGAAAATGTTTTTCATATTACCTATACGTAATTCGAATGTAATACATTCCAATACATCATCAGTTACCATAGACATGATCTGTATTACGTTGAATTCAATTGATACGTTGACATAAATAGCCACTCCACCACCTTTCTTATTTTGTCTATTTCTGTACTATTACTATTACGAATATTCTGTTTACGTATATTACATGGAGAATCCATGATTAATTTTGATGGGGGTGTTTCATTCACTTTACCCTTCTCTTGATTACGTATACAGTCCTTACTGGCTGTTGTACACACCCAGTCCAGCCATTTTCTCCTCCGTCCACCCAACTCGGAACAAATCGTCTGGTGATTCAATCACCTTTTTTATTTCTCGTCCGTTCTCTTCTTGGATGCACATGATCCTTCCATCGATTGTCCACACTCTCTTGATGGTCTTGTCCCTTTTCAGTTCATGCACAAGTCTGCTTCTCATAGTAGTCAGATCTTTTTTGACAATATATCAGAACAATCTTCAGAATCTAACCATGTTTCCGATACAGCAATAATGTCAAACGGGTTGTTTAGTTCTGTTATATAATCTCTAATGTTATCCAAATTTGCCTTGAGACTCCGAGCATTGAAATGAATGAAGGACAAGTCTTTCTGAATGTTTTTACTCTTAACAAATTGTTCAACAGTGTAATAATAACAGCATGTAGAAATAGTGTTAAAGAAATTGTTGTTTGGGTCAGTGTCACATTCAAAATCACCACAGTTGTACTCGGACATGCTAAAAGATTTAAAGCGGAAAACTGAGCATTGACCATATATATTGTATATATTGACATTACCATTCACACAAGTACTGTATGGAAAACATGTCTGTACACATATCACAATATAAATTTAAAAAAATCAACTTCAAGGTATTCTTTAAGTTTGTTGTGAAGCACATTCTGACACAAGGAGCATTTCAGTGCTTGTCTAGCCATGGCTAATTAGCGTTATCGTCCGATAATATTGTTCGGTTGGATGAAGTTACACCGGTTGAGATGTCGGAGGTCCTGGTCTGTGGTTAAGGTGACTTTCCTGCCACTGGCGAGCAGGCAGACGATATGGCCGTCAGACGTCCAGGTGGCAGTGACGTTGGCCAGCGACTTGGCTTGGAGAGCAGCTTGCTGTGGCATCTAGTGAGGTTTTCGTCGTGAGTAGTTTGGTACCTTTGCTTGGTAGGTTGTGAATTTCACGATAACGGCTCGTGGACTAGAAGTTGATGAGTTGGTGGATGTCTCGAACCGGTGACATCGGTCGATGGTCTCATGTCCAATCGGAACACCGAGCTTGTTTGTGAATATGTTGAGAACTGCAGACTCTGGGTCCGGCACACCGTGGTCGATTAGGCAGTTTCGTCTACTGCGCTGCTCCACTGCGTCTAGATCGCTGTACAGTTTTGTATTAACCGTCTCAAGCTGTGAGACTCAAGCGGCCATGTCTGCAGTGTCAGCAGCAGCATGCATAGTGTCCATCTAGGATGCCTTGTATAGGTCTTGTTTCATGTCGGCGACGATATCTGTTTTGAGAATGGAGTGAAAGATTTGTTTTGTGAAGTTTGTGTTTTTAACCAATCCGCCCCACAGGTGCACTCAGATATAGTAAAATCCTCAAAAGTCATGTCCATTTACAATCATGTAGTACTGCAAAATCCGGGTGCATACATTGAGATATATGTGAAAATTACCGCTGTAAAATGGCTCAAACTTGTATAGTTCACAATATTTACATATACATTATTTAGGTGCAGCCTGGCCACATGGATGTCAACTAAAGCTGTGTCCCATTGGTTCAGTGTCCACCCTTTTCATAAGCATTTCCATCTTCATTATCTTTGTTGTTCTGGAAGTTCTTTATCTTTACTAAATGGACCTTGCAATAGGTTTTCGATGACTCCAAACTTTTGCGCCTTGCATAGTAGATACATGTGTAGTAAACCAAACCAAACCAAACCAAAAGTGATGTAATGTCCAGGCACTGGTATCAGTTCACTGAAAACACTGACCACAGACGTAGTCCATCAAGTAGCTGACTTCACTGTATGTGGCATCTTCAATGACAAGACAGCTTATAAATCTTTCCTTTGGACAAAGGTCTAAGGTGGGCATATTCAAGCATTTGTTGTTGTTCTGGGGAGACACTTCTTCAGCAGATCTTCTGAAGCCAGCTCATCATAGATGGGCGTAACAAATTGCACGATAGCTTCTGGGAGTCCATGAATGTGTCAAAACATGTCCCTGTTGCAGTTATAACCACACCAGCTGTTATCACTTGGACACATGGTGATTTGTGTTTTTGCCAGTGCTGCTCACATGGCACAGACTGGCCATCAAGTTGTTTTGCATTACAAAATTGTCCCCCACATTTTGTTTAATGGCCAGACCAAAGTGATTTTGCAAGGTGTTGATCTTGTCTTTGGTCAGACGACCAATTCCACCTAGAGCTTTACCGTCAGTCAGGAACCCCTGCATTTACGCTTATGTCCAGTGGATTCCATCTTTGTGATGACACAGTTTCCACTGTATGGTTTACAGTCCTTAACTAATTTGAATGACGACGAATCACCATCACCAATGGAAAGGGCCGCCAATGTCGTCATTTACATGGTTTCATATGCAACTGCAATGGCTCCAAGCAAAGCCACAGGTGAACCACAACAAACCAACAACTGTGTTGTATAAATCATCGCAGACACACTACAACATGCATCAGCAAATAAGCATCATCTTTTGTATTGTTAATGACAACATTGCAAGTATTTCATTTAATGTATATACAGTGAAGTGGCACATTCAAACTGTTGTAACATGATTCAAAAACAACTGATATTCTGTTCATTAACTAGATTATCATAATGTCACATCTAATCTACATGTATATAGCCGATAGGAATGAATAAGATTGGTTATAAAATTGGAATTGTGATAAAACGATAGCGAATGAATTAATATAGCAAAATAAATAAGACACATTGAATATTACATGGAACAATATTATGTATAATGTACTTATGTTGTCACTGAGCCATTGGCCGTGCTTCAATGTGTCCATATCCACAGCATTCAACGTGTAGTTGCCAACTACAAGGCGTTTGCGGGCTGGACCACTGTCACTTGCTGTCACAGGCAGATGACTTGGCTTGACACAAAGCGTGTCTATCAGGTCATCAGGTTGTTTCTTCAATCTGAGTCTCAAAGACAGCACCAACATGGCTGACGCGATGTTGTACGCATCCATGGTATAGTTAGGGTACCTTGTCACCAGCTCACATGCGGTGTTAGGATAGTTGTCATCCTGTTCGTCCATCTCACTTAGACTGGATGTGTCATCCGTTGCTTGAGGAAGTGGGCCATGTTCCCTGGAATGACTTTGGCATTGGTGCATCTGGATGCTGCCTCAAGTACACAGATGAGAGATACCTGTGAGAATTCTGATAATGACACTGGTGGACTACTGCTGACTTCAGGTATATCAGTGCTTGATTTGCAGTGCTTTGCCGCCTCAGGAGATGACGACACAAGAGGTGTTCATTTAACAACTTAACGCCATTTCTCTGACGTTCCAACATATTTCGGAGAGCAGTTGCTAATACTGTAGCTCACAGAGATTACTGAATTGCGTGCTCTCTTCTGCTCCGTCAGTGTTACCTGTCTAATGCTTGAGCTAGCTTGACCTCACCTACTGTTTTAGTAGCTGACCAGACCTGATAGCTTGAGAGGGCACGTCGTACGTATGGTTCACCTCGGCAGCTCTTTGCTGAGCTGCATTAACAGCCATCTGGAAGATTGATGGGTGTACGAAGTCACGCAGTGGCCCTTTTTCGAAGACATTAAAAGAGGTCCTAGCTGCCGCATCTTTACACAACTGTAGTCATACTGCGCCTTGTCATTCCTAAGTCTGCTAATGAGGTGGCAGCTATACTGCAAAATTAAAGCATCTTTGACTGTGATTTCCCCAACATCACCCCTTCTCATACCTAAAAGAACAATGCTCAGTTCTCCATGATCATTTTGTTGGCAACAAGCTGGCACCACCTTTGTGTACCCGTTTCACTTGACGGTTTCATTTCCACCGTCAGAAGCAGGCAGAAGGGAACAAGCATGTTTCCATTGCGACGGGTTGGACAGGCATAGCAACATATGCAAGGAACAAAGCTGGTGCATTTAGAATAGAATAAAATAGAACTTTATTTCGGTCACAATACACATATCTGAATATATTTACAATGGATTAAAAAAAACAATACTGCAACCAAGGAGATCCTCTGGAAACCCCAAGAGGCTTATGTCGAGGACTGCGTGGACAATCATCATTATATCTGTCAGGTTCCTTATTCCATAAAATGACAACGTAACATTAAAACAGTATATTCAACAGGAACAAGGTGAATAGTATGTACATCAATAGGTTTTTTATAAATGAAATTGGTTGTCTGCTAAATAAATAAATAAATAAATTTACGTATTATGACGTGGTATAGTTTTTTACTAGATTAAAGTTTAAACATCAGTAATACACTGAATAAAACCAAAATAACTTAATCACTTATAATGCCATGACAAATTATGGTAGGTTATGAGTAGAATATAAAATAAGACATTTCAAGAGTTCAAAGATATTTAGACAGTAATAGCTCTTATGTTCTTTTTAAACTGATTTACGGATATAAGTTGCTGCAGAACATCAGGTAGGGCATTCCAGAAAATTTTGTCCTGAATAATTTATTGTAAGTTTCCTAGTGTTTTTTCTTATTTGTTGCATGTAATATGCACTTTGATTTCTTAGGTTATGGTCATGAATGTTATCAATTGGTAGAAACATTGAAGACATGCTGTCTGGGAGTTGTTTATGCATTGCTATATGCATAACGATACCTAACTGATGTTTGTACAATTTTAATATTTTTAACTTTGAGAATAGTGGATCTGAGTGTGCAATATGGTGTGACAGTGTGATTATCCGTATAGCTTTCTTTTGTAATATTTTTAATTTGCTTAAGTTTGTGTTATATGCGTTTGCCCATAATATAGTACAATACTGCAAATGTGATGAGATTAGTGAGGAGTAAATTATTTTTATAATGTAGATAGGAAGAAAGTGTTCTAATTTGTTTAGCATTCCTAAATTTTTGTTAACAGATTGTCAATATGTATCTTCCAATGAAGGTGTTCATCTATAGTTATTCCTATACATTTTGTGCATTTAACATGTTTTATTTTGTTTCCGTCCTCTTTTATTTAAGCTTAGTCAATGTTGTATTTCTTCCCGTTTGGTTTGAATATAATGAAATTAGTCTTTTGGTGTTTAGCAAAAACTTATTTGTGTGAAACCATGTGTGTGCATGGAAGAGACTTGTGTCATCTGCAAAAAGTATAGGCCTTAGGATATCTGATACATCTTCAATATCATTTATATATAGAATGAAGAGTAATGGACCTAATATTGATCCTTGTGGAACTCCGCAAGAAATTTCCTTATATTCCGAGTCAGTTTTGCTGAATGACAGACACTCTGAAGGTAGCTTTTGAACCAGTTGTAGGCCTCTTATACCATAGCATTGGAGTTTCTGCATTCAGATATTATGGTTTATCGTGTCGAATGAGAGGTTCAGGAATACACCTATAGTGTATTTTGTGTCGTCAATGTTACATGATTGACCAAATCAATTAGTGCCATATACAGCTGTATGTAGAATAATTTTTCCTGAAACCATATTGCTTTTTAGATATTATAAAGTACTGAGAAGCATGGGAGGATTGAAATTGGTCTGTAATTTTTGAACAGTTCAGGGTTTTAATTTTTATACAGTGGTATGACTTGCTATTTTAAGTTTGTCTGAAAAATGCCAGTCTGCGATGACTTATTGAAAATGTATGCAAGTTGATTTGCAATGTGTGGTATAACTTGTTGCACAATATACGGATCAATATTATAAACACCACTTGACTTGGATGAATTTACTGATCTTACAATATTAGTTATTTCAACAGGATCAGTCGTTTCTGTTGGCTATTGTTGGCCTGGTATTCGGCATTGCCAAAGATGATAGCCTGCTTTAGCTTGAAAACTTTCAAAAAGTTGTCGATTTCGTTGGCCGATGTGTCATCCAGCACAACCAGATGAAAAGTTGGCCACTTTTGGGATTAGGTAGCGCTGTCCTATCTTAAGATCTGACTTTATGACGTCAGTATTGTCTTCGTTTGTAGTGACAGCTTCAGTTGCAGATTTCAGGGCTGTGAAATACTCTCTGTCAAACATGTTGGCAAATGCAATTGGTACAGAACGTTGCTTATTAATATGATGATAGAGCAATGCGACTTTCTTTAAGGTGGCATCTGAAAGACAAAGACGGCCAATCTAGTCGTCACGGGATTTATGTAGAATATTACTCTCAAAGTTGTCATTGTCACAGTTGTCTCTAAGCAGCGATACCTTGATTGCTCCATTAGTTGTTTCTTCTCCACTCAGACAGCGTCTTTGATAAAGATAGAATGATTTTCTGGCGTAGAACCCTTTACATCTTGTGCAAACAAAAACATCTTTGTGTGGCAGAGGTCGCTCAGAAATGAGTGGAGGCAACTCTTCACTTCCACCAAGAGTAGCTTTGTTTTGGGAGCAAATTCCCCTCTTTTTGAACACTACACATTTTCGCAACCTTTCATGTCTACACATGGCCAGAGCCACTTTGACTTCTTTGTTGTGTTTATGTCGAGTTGAGATGTGCTTTGTTAACTTGCAATGGTTGATTCAGTCATAACATAAAGGTATGCATGACTAATAATAAACAGTAACACAAATTGTCCATATGTAGGTACTGTTATAAGGTCATCCATAAATTACATAACACAAGGGGTGGGGGTATTTTGGTAAGCGTGAAAAAGCATTGTATGTATAAACGTGTTAGCTGGCTTAGCTGTCGTTACTAGCCCGATAGCAAGCATTGCTGTGTCAGCTGGCAGTTGTTATTAGCAGTAATTTAATCTGTTATATAAGCTCCAGACGGCATGCGCTGGACAGCTCTGGACAGCAATCATGTTAAATCTACAATAAAATACAATAAATAAATATTATGCATTCATAATATTAAGACGCAAAGTAAAGATTGTGTTCATGAGCCACCAATCTATTATATAAAAGGGTTGTCACCTTTTTTATAAAACTAATTTTAGATCGACATTGTTTTGTTTCGAGTGGCAAGTTGTTCCAGTAGCATATGCCCGTATAAAGGAAAGAAGTTTGTCCAGAACCCTTTACTCTGGGAATAACACATGCCAATTCACTGTCTCTTGTGAGGTATCTATAATGAACCATTTCAACATTTGCTCTTAAATATGCTGGTGCATTACCATTTATAATATTGAACATGTGGCCCAACTGTTCTACTCTATATTCAACAGGGAGTATTCCAACGGTTTTAAATTCATTTGCACCAACATGGAACCTCGGTGGAGCATTTAACATAAATCTGTTAATCCTATTCTGTGTACACTGCATTCTGCACTTCATTTTTTCGGCAGTCCACTATACCAAGCTGAACATGTGTAATCAAAATTATATCGAATCAAAGCAGATAGTAGTAGTTTTTTGTTTTGATACTAAACTTTCTGGCGTTCCTGTACACACTTTATGTTTATTTGAAGTTTTAGAAAGGATATTAAAAGCTATGATACCACTAGAAAGGGACTGATTTAAATAGTTCCGCCTGCTGTCTCGACCTCTGACAGAGAATTAGTCAACAGCTGCTTCTTCCTGGTGCACATCATGTAGCTGTGTGCATCTCTGCAACTTACCTTGTGTCCCAATTGGCGGCATTTAAAATGGATCAGTCACAACACCCCAACTAATCTCCAGTTTTACAAATCTTGTTTGGAGTGCAGTGATGCCGCTCTATATGTGTGTTAAACGAAATCGGTTTGCTGTAGATTTTGACACATCGCACTTCAAAGACTCGGTCTCAACATGGGACCATTGCCTGTGCCTCATTAACATTACGAGGTCGTCCACATATCCGTACTTCTTTGAGGTTGTTTCGGGCAGATCATAGATGTAGATATTGAAGAGAGGTGATGCTAGGATAGAACCTTGTGGAACACCTTACTTTGGTCGTCTTTGGAGTCTGCTTCGCTGTCTATCGCTAGTCTTCATTACAAAGCCTCGGTTGGAGATCATTTGTATGATGAAGCTAACCATTCGTTTGTCTGGTATGATCTGCTGGAGCTTGAGTTGCAGGCCTTGGTGCCACACAGTGACACGAGTAGTAAGGGAGGCTGCGCTGGCCCGAGACATGGTGCAAGATCAAAGGAGATCAAAGGCACCGCGGGTCACAAAGATCAACACAGGTCAAGAAATTTGACCCGCACCAACGAAAAATCTACTTATAAAAAATTAAATATCTTAATTGGTTTTGACAGCTTACTTATAAAAAATGTTATGATTGATGAGTTGCGTTAATTAGGTGGAGACAGTGCCATTTCACTGCTGCCCCCTAGCGGCTATGCTTGTTACCTGCCCCCTAGCGGTTATGCTTGTTACGATAAGTGGTAGCGTGCTCTAGCGACTATGTTTGTTATGATAAGTGGTAGCGACTCCCTAGCGGTGGTTATACTAACCTTTCTGAGACCTATGATGGTTATGCTAGTACGAAAGAAGGTTATATAGCGGTTATTTACCCTAGCGGTGGTATACTACTCCGAAAGAATATTACAACAGGACCCTCGAACGCACCCCCTAGCGGCTATGCTTGTTACCTATTCTTTTGCGCCCTTTTTTACAAACCTTCAGCCGGTATGACGCGTGGTCTTGTTGTTGTTGACAGCGCCCTCTAGGTGACGGTTCTAGCACTTTGTATATTACAACAGGACCCTCGAACGCACCCCCTAGCGGCTATGCTTGTTACCTATTCTTTCGCGCCCTTTTTTACAAACCTTCAGCCGGTATGACGCGTGGTCTTGTTGTTGTTGACACCAAACGTAATTGGTAACAGGCGGCCAAAGTCCATTGAACGACGCTGGTCTGCATTGGAGAATAATGCTACTGTATTATTCATACCGTAACCTAGGTAATTGTAAGCTTCTCTTTATAGGGGATTCAGGACAACTAGTTGGAATATAGAGCTCAAACGGATAATAACGGTGTGATCATAAAGACAACGAGGCGGTGAGCAAACTATTTATCACATTCTACTATAGGTAATATTTCTTAATAATAATAATAATAATGCTAGGCCCATCGCATACCGTAAGCCCTGGGTGTACCACCACCACCACCACTAATACTGCTATAGGGGGGTCGAGAGGGGCCCGTATAAGGTCCGAAGCCGTCGCCTATCTGTGCGTATCGACGAGCCTCCAACAGCGAGGCACGATCGTCGGGACGTCGTACACCAGTCACGACGCCCGTGCGAGCGGCCGGTACCGCGGGGCGTCGATATAGCGGCGGCGGCGGTAGTTGCGTGTCCGGGTCGACGGCCGCCTTGAGCGGCTGTCGGGGCGGCGGTGGCGGTAACGTAACCACCGTAGGAGGTGCCTCCTGTCGTAGCGGCGCGCCTCGGCCGACCCCAGGCAACCCCTTGCCCCGGCTAACAGAGGACGATCGGCATCGCCTATCGCAGCGCCCAGCGCCAATCCACCGAGGCGCCTCATCAGGGTTCTGCCTACTAATGCCACGGTCCATGTACCGGACGTCCTGGATAGGAAACGTCGGTGGTGGTGATATCATAGCGCATTTGTCCTGTAAGAAAACAAAGTCTTAAATAATAAAATATAATATTAGTGGTTAAAAAAGGTCTACAGTTTAAATAATAAAATAGGCCCACGGTATCGAAGGAACTGTAGTTTTGTAAATATCGCTTAAATATTAAAAAGAAAGTGCGCGTATAGAAGAATACTGCGTGAATGTTAAAAAGGTATACGGGTAGTTACGTACCGTTCGTGAATATGCCATGGTTTAGACTAGTCGAAAAGACCGTGTAGTTTCATAAACGCCTTGTAACGGAATGTTGTTTACTGCAGAAGCTTCTAGAAGGTTCTATAACACCTGACACGCGGCACGTAGGCCTCGTCACGTAGGCCGGGTTGCGTAATGTTAAACATTTTAATAAAAGCTTAAAAGTATAAAATAAACGATCTATAAGGGACTGTAAGGACTAGAGAATCTTATGGTAAACATATATTTGAAAATAAGACTAAAAGCAATGCGCCGTTTGTGCACTCCATAGCCGAGCCCTTTTTTCTAGTTTCAATAACCTTGCCAGACTCGGCTGTTTTGTGGTATACGTGTTTATGCGCACGCACGCTATTCACCGTCCTCTTATAAGTAGTTAGGCTAAGAGCGTCTATGTATTCACTCGGTTTTGACTGTCTTAACGTTTACGCGCTTCCTCATCCGCAGCAGCAGTCATGTCTTCTCAACCGGCGAAAGGCCTATCCGTGACGGTCTCATCACCGCCTATCAAGCGAAAGAAGAAGGCGAAGGCGGCCGCCGCAGCAGACCAGGCGTCGCCCGTCGTCATCAGCGCACCCGGAGCCCGGTCGGAGCCCGGTCGTCGCCCGCCGCCGGCAGCAGCCGTGGCGCGCCCGTAGCCCGACCGTCGTTGCCGGTATCTGCGCGCCGGTAGCAGCGGCAGCGGCGGCGAGCCCCGAGCCTAGCGTCGCGTCGTCGTCGCCACCCCCGCTACTCGTCGTTCCACCTTCGGTGAGTGTAAGCGAGCTTCTACAGGCGGACGACGGTCTCTACGCGCTAGCGACAAACGTAAGGGTATCCGCTATCGCATGGAGAAACAAGTGCACTTACGAGATGCCGTCATAAGGTGTTTCGAACATCGAACGGCGCTATGGTGTGCTTATCCCACGGGGCGCAGCACGAGCCGAGACAGTATTTCTCGGTCCGGATGATGGTGAGGGAAGACCCGGAGGGGCCTGACGATCTATGGATCAGCCTATTCGTCAACGTGATGAACGACCTCGTCGCCTACAAGGCCGACTATCTCGCCTCGATGAGCCCCAGCACACTGCGCGACACCGTCCTACAGATCGTCGGCACGGTCATCGAGGAGCTCGTCGTACGAAAGACAACGTGGAGGCCCCTGTCGACGTACACCGTTCGGAGTGTGGCGCCTAAGAAAAGCGACGATGACGACGACACCCCTCGCCCTACTCGAGGCCGCCACCGCTCCATGGACGCCCTTGTTGGTCGAGCCTACCTATCAGCCGCCGCTGCTAGCCGCTTGCGCCTCGCCGCCGGCGTATTCGAGCTCGACAGCATCGCCGCCGCCGCCGCCTACGTATGCGAGCCTATACCCGGTCGACATACCGGCGGAGGCGGCATCGACCGTGATAATTTCATCGGGGTCCTCGAACGCGCAACACGGGTCCGGTCCGGCGTCACCGTTTTTCGAGATGCCGTCGCGCCGGGTGCTCTTCACGCTACCTCGGGATGAGGAGTTGATGTGCAGTGTGATGAAAAATTTCGCCGAGGTGATCGGGGAAAGCATACTCGAGCGTGCCCGCCATTACTGCGGTGAGTGCGAGTCCAACGAAGGGTGCCCGTTTGTACATATACAGGGGTACCGAGCCGGGCGACCTAGCCGCCACTATCGGCAAATGTTCATGGATGTGGGCACTATGTGCACTCGCTTCTTCCGAGTCGTATTGACCGAATACACGGGTCGGTCGTTAATACCGTGCTTGATGCGTATGATCCTGAACGTGCACGACCGATGCGACCCCCACGTGGATCGACAAGCCGAAGCTCGCCTCGTAAACCAGGTAACCGCTTGGCTACTCGAGACCGACTGGCTCAACGGCGTCTTCAACTTCGTGAGACTGGAGACGGCGGTAACGGCCTACTTGCTGTGAAGAGCCGGCTTCTGAACAGTGCTTAATAAAAACGAACTTTAATGGAGAGAATTGCTTAATACATCTACGAACATTAGATCAAGAACTTTATTTGATATAGCCGAAAAAGAAGAACTTTAATAGAATAAAGCACGCTTGTGCTGAATATCACTTAATAAAGCACGCTTGTGCTGAATATCACTTAATAAAGCACGCTTGTGGAGAATATTTTAATAGAAAATATGCCTGCTTATTCGAATATGTGGTGCTTAATAAAGCACGTTGCTTGTTGTACGAGGCTTAATAAAACGTTGAAAACGTATAAACACTCTTGTTGTTTACTATTACGAAATCACCTCTCCCGTCCGCAACCCATTCCTATACTTACTCGCCTGTGATAAAGGCTGCAGCATACACACACTCATCGTAGTAGAAGGCGGCACTTTATTTTTTGCTCCACCGTTCCGCCTCACCGTAACTAGGTCAAAGATCACCATAGTGTCAACCCCCGGTAACCAGTAGTAGTAGTCCTAGCGGCGGCGAGTGACGGTAACAGTCATCACCACCCCACCCACCCATATATAGAGTGTAGAGCTTCGTTTCAACTAATAACGTATTTGCTGTCACATGCCTACTGTTTGCCCCGTATGCAATCGAGTCGTCGTTAGTTTGGTGGGACATACGTGTAGTAGTAAGCCGCAGGAATACCGATGCCCGAATTGCGATCAGACGTATAACGTGCCTAGGGGCCTAGTAAGACATTTAAAGAAATGCGTTAACAGAATTCGGGATGACGATATCCCTTGCCCGAAATGCGGTAAATATTTTCTTCATCGGCGTACTCTGCTGAACCATATGAGATTTTCGAAAACCTGCGGCACTGAAAAAAAGGTAGTACCACCACCACCACCGTCACCGCCACCGCCACCGCCACAACCCGATGATGATGATGACGCGGCGGATGAGGAGGGGTGGTCGGCCGGTGTACGGCGTACAGTGCAAGAGCACTGGTCGAGGATACGGACGTCGACATTCCGGGGCCCTCTCCAGTCGAGATACAATCACCAGCTGACTCATTGCGTGGACACGTCCGTCCTCGAACCGCGACTAAGACAAATGTTTGAGGAACAAACTCGAGCGTTCAAGATCAACTTAAGTTTTGGGTTTGTGTTAAGACACAAAGAGACGGGCCGTTTCCGGTATTATCACACATCCTGTAACTGTTGCGGCCGCTTCCTCGAAGCCCCGATGCTCGTTACCGACGCCGCCTCGTTCGACCGCTTCCTCGAGACCGTCCGACAACCCGACGTTCTGCAGTACGCAATAATGCAACGACCCGACTCGGGGTGGGTCGTCGAATTGGTAACAAATGTTACCTACTTCCTCAACGCCATCATCCACCACCCGATCGGGTGTGTGAACGCTCAACTGCCCGCCTACATGTACGTGAACAGGTCGATCGTCGTGCTCGCGAAAGACCGTCAAGGTAAGCCGTACACCGACAATTTATGCCTCTTCCGTTGCCTGGCCCTGCACCGAAGAAGACTACTGACCGCCCCGACCGCCCTGATAAACGCCATCCGTTTGACGACCCCCGCTTTACGGCTCTACGCCGACTACAACGGCGGCGACGGGGTGGTGAGTCCCTACGCGTTCGCCGGCGTGCCGCTGAACGACCTCGACCGGGTGGAGACGTGCTTCGAAACCAACGTCGTCGTGTATCGACTGATGGACCCGACGACGACGACGACCGACGGCGGCTCGACCGCCGAATTGGTCCGTCGTTCCCTCTATCGATACCCCACTACCATGAACGTCAATCTGTACGACACTCACTACTCGTATATACCCGCCGTCTCGCGGTATATGCGATCGTACCTGTGCAGTAAGTGCGGTGACTCGTTGTGGCGAACCGCCTCTAAGCTACGGCGGCACGAAGAGACGTGTGAGGGCGGCGTTCGCCACGTCTTTCCCGGCGGCGTCTACCGGCCGACGCCGTCCGTGTTTCAGCAGCTGGACGACGAGGGCATCTGCGTGCCCGACCACCTCCGCTACTACCCGTACAGAGCGATATTCGATTTTGAGTGCTACTTCGACGACAGCGACCTGCCGGCGGACAGCCCCAAGTGCCGGTGGATAGCCCGTCACGAGCTACTCAGCGTGAGTATCGCCTCGAACGTCCCCGGCCACGAGGCGGCACAATGCTTCGTTACGACCGGCGATTCGAACGATCTCGCGCGGCGCCTGATCGTCGCCCTGGAGGCCGTGAGCGAAGCGGCGTGCGCGGCTCTGCGACCGTCGTACGACGGAGTCTTCGAAGCGATCGAGGCGCTCGACGCCGAATGGCGAGCCGCCGCCGGCACCGACAACAAGACCCCGTACACCGCACTCGCCGAGCGCCTGTGGACGCATCTACGCCAACTCCCCGTCCTCGGCTTCAATTTGGGCAAGTACGATTTGAACGCGGTCAAAAAGTATCTCACGCCCCTCCTCCTGATCGACGGTCAGCCTACCTCGCCGGCGTTCGCGATTAAACGGCAGAACAATTTCATGTGCCTGTCGACGGAAACGCTCAAGTTCCTGGACATCACTAACTACCTGGCGGCTTACGGCTGCAGCGTAACGAAGGGCTACTTCCCCTACGAGTACGTCGACGCATTGGGCAAACTGCCGCCACGCGAGGCGTTCTACAGCCACCTGAAATGCGAAGGGATCTCCGCCGAGGCGTACGAGGGTTGCGAGGCGGTATGGCGCGACGAAGGGATGACCACGCTAAGGGACTTCCTCGTGTGGTACAACAACCGAGATGTGGTCCCGTTTTTGGAGGCCGTCGACAAGCAGTTCACCTTCTACCAGCAGCACCGCATCGATATGTTTAAGGACGGCATCAGCGTCCCGGGTCTAACGCTCCTCACCTGTTCAACGATCTCCCGTTGTCGATTCACTTCACGCTCTTCAACGAATCGAACAAGGACCTGCACCGGCTCATACAGGCGCAGATCGTCGGCGGTCCCTCGATCATCTTCGCGCGCTATCACGAGGCCGACGTAACCGTTCTACACGGCGGCCGCCCGTGTCGCTCGATCGTGGGCTTTGACGCAAACGGTCTCTACCTATGGGCGATCACCCAAGAGATGCCGACGGGGTGGTATACGCGCCGGCGGGCGGAGACCGGCTTTCGGCCGGAACGCGTGCACCGCTACGGCCGTATGGCCGTGCAGTGGCTAACGTGGGAGGCCGAAAGGACGGGGGTGCGCATAGGACTGATGCTCAACGGGCGCGAGCATCGCGTCGGCAAGTACCGGGTCGACGGCTGGTGTCGCGAGACGCGAACGGCGTACCAGTTCCAGGGGTGCTTCTTTCACGGCTGCCCGTGTACGGGGCGCGAAATGAACGACCTTAACGGGCGGTCGATGAGTCGCCTCTACGCCGAGACGAACGCCGTCACCGCCTACCTTCGCCGGTTCGTCACAGTCGTCGAGATGTGGGAGTGCCAATGGCGCGAACTGCGACCACCGGCGCCACCGTTGCCCCCCGAGGAGAGTCGCTAGACGGCCCCCGGCGCCGCCGTTACGACGTCGACGATCCTGAAGGGCGTTCGCGACGGCACCCTCTTCGGGCTGGTAGAGTGCGACATCGCCGTCCCGGACGCGCTGCGCGACGTCTTCGCCGAGATGCAGCCGGTGTTCAAGAATGCCTACATCGACCGCGACGATCCCAGCCCGTTCATGCGTCGCTACGCCGAAGCGCACGACCTCCTGAAGCGGCCTCAACGGACGCTCGTGGGTAGCTTTTTCGGCAGCAAGATTCTACTCGCGACGCCCCTACTACGGTGGTATCTGGAGCACGGCCTCGTCGTCGACCGCGTGTACCAGATCGTCGAGTACGTCCCGGTCGCCTGCTTCCGCCGCTTCGGCGGCGCGACGCGAGGGCGACGCCGACCCCGACAAAACCATCATCGCCGACACTTTAAGCTAATGGGCAACAGCTCCTACGGGAAGACTATCACGCGCGTCGATCTCCACAGGGACACGAAATACTGCACGACGACCGGCGCCTCGACGCTCGTCAACGACCGCCGCTTCCGACAGCTCGACGTCGTCGTACCCGGCAGCGTCTACGAGGTGGCGCTGAACAAGTGAACCGTCCGATACACACTACCTAACCAGATCGGCTACTTCGTCTATCTGTACGCGAATCTACGGATGCTCGAATTTTACTACGATTTTATCGCATTCTACATCCCGAGACCCCTCTTCCAGTACTGCGCCATGGATACGGACTCGGCGTACATAGCCCTCGCGGGCCGGAACGTCGACGAACTGGTGGAGGAGGCTAAACGCGAGCATTACTTTCGCCATCGCGGCGACTGGTTCCCGTCCGAATGCTGCGACGTTCACGCGGATGCGTACGCGCAGTGCCGACTCGCCGGGCGATCGTGGGACACGCCGCCCTGTTGCGCTCGACGACGCCTGTACGACAGGCGAACGCCGGGCCTCTTCAAGGAGGAGTGGTCCGGGCGCGGAATCGTCGCGCTCTGTAGTAAAACCTACTACTGTTTCGGTCGGGACGGCGACAAGTACAGCACGAAGGGGCTGAATAAGCGTCAGAACGACATCGACAAGGACGTCTTCCTCGCCGTGCTGCGCGATCAACGGAGCCGCGGCGGCACGAACCGCGGCTTCCAGGTGCGCGAATCGTCCGTGCTGACGTACATTCAGGAGCGCGCGGCGTTGCGCTATTTCTACGCTAAGCGTCGCGTGCTCGACGACGGCATCACCACGGCGCCCGTTCTCGTGTAGTAGGCGAGGCGAGCGAATTACCCCCCTAAGGGGGCGGCGCCTCTAAGGCGAACTACCCCTCTAAGGGGAGGGCCCCTAAAGGACTACCCCTCTAAGGGGTAGAGGCGGCGGTGGCCCCTCTAGGGGTAGGGGTAGGTAGGTAGGTAGGGTCCTGCTACGAAATAAAACAAGTGCAACACCTACAATACGTTTCGTCTTTTATTCGTAGTAGTAGTAGCGGTAACAAGCTTGAAAGCGAAAAAGCGATGCTAGTAGTTAAGAGTCTAATGCGGCTTTAGCCAGTCGAATACGAGACAGTCGTTAGTACAACCGTTGCCACACGCTCTCCTGGTTCGCGGCGTTGACGCTCGCCGGCGTCCTACCGATGCTTCGGTGATAGGTGTTGTTGTACGACCACACAAAGTTCGGTAACGGCTCTACGTAGCGCAGTGTCTGATACTTCGTAAAGTACCTCCACATGCGCGTCTTTAGGTTCGATTGAAGCGTTCGACGACACTCGCTTTAGTTTCCTCGTTATGCGTCACGAAATGGTGGACGCCGTAGTCCTTCAAAAGTTTCTGAAAGGGTCTGTTGAGAAACTCCGTCCCCTCATCGGTCTGCAGCGCGTTCGGCACACGCCGCCGCTGTAGCAGGTGCTCGAAGGCCTTAACGAGCGCCGGGCCGGCTTTACTCTTCAACGGGACGCACCACGCCACCTTCGAGAAGACGTCGATGACCGTCAATAGGAACGTTACACCATCGTTGTGCTTTTTCAGTTTAGCGACGTCGACGAGGTCGGCTTGCCACTGCTGGTTTCGACCGCCTACGATAACGCAACGTCGCTTGAAACGTCGTTTCACCGGCTTGTGTAGCGTGTAAGCATCCTGCGCCGCTAGCCACTGCTTCACGGCCGGTTTGCCTACCGCCGACGCCACCGCCCGATGCAAGGCGTCGACACCGCCGTAACTGCCCGCCTGCTTCGGGTTGAAATAGGCGCGCTTCAGGCGGGTGTCGTCTCGTTGTCGAGTACGCCGCTTTCGTTGCGTACCACGAGGCCGCCGGGACACCATGACCACGACGACGACGACGATCGGTTTACGACGAATAATATATACACCAAGGCCGCCGCACCGACGACGAGGACGACGCCGACTACCGTCCTTCGTAGGTACATTGTGAATGGTTCGGACGTCGACGTTTCAAGCTCTTTAATACGTCTCCTCCCATTTGGGCGGTAGGTCCCAGGTACGTCGACGACGATGATACCGGCCCCTACCGGAGGTCTTCTCCGCCGCCGCCTCCTCCTTCGGTCGTTTCGGCTGCTGCTTCTGTATGTACACTCGATGCCGGGCGTTACCGACGAGCTCCATGGGCACGTTCAGTCGTCTCATACCATCCCCGAACGCTTCCCAGCCGACCGGCGGCACCCCCTTCTTCCTCGTCCGCATAAGATCGTTCACGAGGTCGACCATGTTACTCCCCGCGATAGGGCGACCGGCGTACACGAACTCGCCGCGATCGTTCCATTGACACAACGGGTCGGTCTTCATTTTCACGATCAGGAGGAGGGCTTTCCCTCTCAGCGTTTTCGGCACGCTTTCCACGATCTCGCGCTCTACCCTGCAGCGGCGCCTGGCCGCCCGTCGGCTGAGGAGGCTGTACCTGGCCGTCCTCGGTCGGCACCACGGACACGCGTACCGGCTGCGCCGCTCGAATCGCCTCGATCGAGTTGTAGCGACTCAACAGTCGATTGTACGACGCCACCTTCTCTCGTTCGGATAACTCCGATCGGTCTAGCACGTCCTTCATGTCGCTGTCCAGGCTGCTCATCGCACGCGAACGGATCGTGCTCGGCGGCTGGTCGATCAACGGCAGGAGGCTCTCCACCAACCGCGGGTCTACCAACGCCATCTTCTTGGCGTACTGCATCAGCCGATCACCTGTCGAGTAGCGGCAGCAGGACGGTGCTCGCCAACGGCGCTAGCAGCGCCGCCAGAAAGGCGCCCGAGCCCGTTTGCAAGATTTGCCGCTTCTTAAGACCCACCTTTTTGTTCACTAAACTTCGCAGATGTTTCTTGTATTTTATCAGTGTTTTTTTCTGCGCCACCGTCAATTGCACATTCCCTTTCAATAGGTTGTACGCGCAGTCACACAGGCTACAAATGAAGTCAGAGTCCGCGTTTCTGATGATAGCCTTGCTCACCTTAGGATGTTTATGTTTATTCAAGAGCTCCAGCATGAGGACGTGCTTCTTGATACGCTTCAGCGTCATCCTGACGAATGAGGCCCTCCGTGACGCTCACCTCTTTTATGATCTCGTCTCGTAGACGTACTGAAGACTATCATCGGGAAAGATAGAAGTGCGTAAGCGCATATTTTCTGTTTTATATCTACTAGCAGATACCCGTAAGGTGCTGACGTGGCATCTTTGAAGGCTTCCATCATAAATTCAACTCGACCCGGATACATCTGCTTCGCCAGGTGACCTACTTGGCCGGCGTCGCGTGGGCTCTTGAATAACACCATATATTGCGCATTTAAGCTGATTGTGCGGTTTTTGTTCCCTTTCGGAAACATTCTGCACAAGCTGTACGACGGACGCGTTGCAATGATGGCTTTTTTAGTGAACAAGGTCGTGACCCGGCTATTAGTTTCCTCCATAAGGTCATCGAGTACTAGAAGGGTCCTCTTTTTTCCGTCTAGAAGCTTCGGATCCGGTAAACCGTCTATGAATTCTATATTGGCTGACATAGCGGTGTAGGCGCTTTGCCATTGGCCGTAACACCATAGAAACTTCTCCGGGGGCGGTTCGATCATAGAAGAAGCAAACTGTAGCAGGCGAGTAACGAAAGTAGTCTTACCACACCCCGTAGGGCCGGCTACTATACACGTAAAAGGGTGCTTCCACGTCCCGCTCATATCGACGACTGGCGTGTACGAAACGAACGATGAATTATTATTCATTTATTCTATACGCATCGCGCACCTCCATCAATAATTTACCAAGCATATTTTGTCCTACTTTACCGTCTTTACCGATACCCCAGAAGCCTTCGGGCGACGGCACGCACTCCACCAATTCGACTTTCCCGGTAGCCAATAGGAGGCCGTTCAACCTTTTTGAACCTCTGAATTTACTCATCAGCAGCGACTTCATGCACCCAACCCTAACTGCATTCCATTCGGCGCTCGTTCTCTTCACGATTCTGTAACTTCGACGTTTCGCTATATAGGACGTCCGCGCCTCTGATGTACACCGCGCTTTTCTCGTCTTCATTAAACATTGCTTTTCTAAACTGGTAAGCGTGCTCGACGGATTTGAAACGCCTTGACTCGACAAGAATAGAAATTCGATAGGTACGATGCCGAACCGCCGAACTGTATAGGATACTCCATCATACTGTCGACTAATGACTACCAGACCTCGTAAATATCCTATATATATATATAGACTGAGGTGTATAGACGCCAGGGAGGCTATATATAGAACGCCAGGGGGCGCTACCACTTATCACATAACCACTAGGGAGTGCATAGCCGCTAGGGGGCAGCAGTGAAATGGCACTGTCTCGCCACCTAATTAACGCAACTCATCAATCATAACGTTTTTTATAAGTAAGCTATCAAAACTAATTAAGATATTTCATTTTTTATAAGTAGATTTTTCGTTGGTGCGGGTCAAATTTCTTGACCTGTGTTGATCTTTGTGACCCGCGGTGCCTTTGATCTCCTTTGATCTTGCACCATGTCTCGGGCCAGCGCAGCCTCCCTTACTACTGACACGGCGTTGGTGTTTGGATGCTTGCTTACAGCCATGAAGCCGTCTCACAGGCCAACCAAAATGACGAGCTGCTGTTTTGATCGCTCCAGTTTGAGGACCAACGACTCGAGCACCGACGTCTTCTTAAGTATTCGTAGCACGAGTGTTGCCAACATGCGGCACGACGTGCAGGTCCAGATACCCACGATGCCTTTGTTGTCCTCACCCACGCACTCCGGGTGAATCCACGTGTGGCACAAATGACATTGCACCAGCTTGTTGTTTTTGTTTTCCTTCCCGCCGTCGATGCTGTTCTTTATGCAATACCATCGTTGGTGTCTCTGACGCCCTTCAATCTCAGGATGGCTTCGTAACTAGCCATGGCGGCCGTCTCTTCGGTCGCCCACCTACTCTTAGTTTGGGCTCTCATCACTGCCGCGATGTCGGCTGTCTTCCTCGTGTGGTAGGCCTCTGCGTGGGCGCTTCGCGAGTGGATTGCGAGGCCCCTCGCGCCCTTACACTGTTTGCCACAATGAGGGCATCGTCCGTCTGGGTAAGACTCGGGAGCGGCAAGGCGTTGCCGGTTCTCCCTCTCCGGGAGGGGACCCCCTAGGGGGGGACCTTCTGTATTATTTCGTTGTATAACCCAGAGACTGAGATGAACGGCTGGTTGGGCCGTCCATCCCTGGGGTTTTGACACCCCGGTGAGCAGGGCTGCTGCTCCGGTCGCCCCCAGAAGAACTCCAGGGACGACCATTTGAGGCTGTCTCTCGACTGACGGCTCAAGAGGACGCCCCCCTTCCCGGGGCCTAGCGGTCATTTTTGTTTTTGGTTTTCGATCCGCTGGGGGACGGGATCCCACTCCGTTGGCTGCGGAGCAGGATAGAGACTCTGAAGGGTGTATACACTGTTGGCTCCCTTCGCCAGGGCCGGATGGAATGCCATAGGCAAACCTATAGAGTCCTGCCCTTACCCTACATAGGGGTATGCACATGGTACGGTTTCACGGGTACCCCACCCGGCAACGGATAGGTAAGTGGGCTGGCTGCTCACTTCCTTTCGTGGGGGCCGTTGCTCCTCCCAAAGCCCCTGCCTCGATGGTGAAGAGCAGGGGGTTGGCCACTGACGATTCGGCTTCCCCCGACGTGGGTAAATTTCTACGGGCGCGTCGAAGACGCACGTCAGTAGTCTTGGGACTCCAGAGGCTCTTGTACTGGAAGGCTGATGCCCCAAGGCTGTGCCTTTCGCCCCCCCCCGGAGGGAAGGCTATCCAGCTGAGGAGACAGGGGGCCGAGGGACCAAGCTCGGTCTTATCTCGACATTCGTGTGTAGCCCCTACGGCGAGTAACTATTGTTAAAAAAGGAAAAACGGTCCGACTCCCATTGGGTAACCGCACGCACATGTTTCCATCCATCATTGGCTAAAAAAAAACGAAAAAAAAACAATTTATTCACTCGACAGCCAAGTTATACATCGAACAAATGAGAGTGCAGAAATTTAATTAACTTAACAAACATGTGCTAGTGTAAACTTAACCCGAGGATTCTGATTAACATAATTACGCTTATGTGAGGCGTCTCGACGCGGAGAGCGAGCGTTGCGGTGTACGAACTAACCACAGACAAGCAAGTGGTTATACTGAGAGTCTATCCACTGGAGTCAAATTTAGTAGTCATTTTCGATGCCCTAATCTTCAGCGAGATTCGGCTTGATTTGTCCTAATTGCCGATCGCTTTCTCGGCCAGGTAGGTCGACACCAGCTACCCCCTCGACCCCCCAATCCACGAAAACCGTGGGGTCGGGTGGGTTCCGCGAGTAGGAAGTTGGGCACTCTTCCTGGACAGGTACTGACGTCAGCTCAGTGAAGTCATTATAACGAGTCTTTTCATTGGAGTCAAATTTAGTCTGTCGTAATTGCCGATCGCTTTCTCGGCCAGGTATAATAATAATAATAATCTTTATTGATACATAATGTTAAGTATAGCACAGATGTAGCAGTAATATGAAACATGTATACATTACGTAACAAATGGAACGAAGCAACACATTGCTTGTGTTCCTTATTCATGTCATATTTGCAATGAAAACTATGATTCGTGTCAAAAGGTAGGTAGCACCAGCTACCACCTCGCCCCTAGCCCACGAAAACCGTGGGGTCGGGTAGGTGTCGCGAGTAGGAAGTTGGGCACTCTTCCTGGACAGGTACTGACGTCAGCTCGGTGAAGTCACTTTCGGTTTCCTTGCGGAGGCAGACGGGTCCTCTCGTTACGGGTGGCTGGATCGTTCCGGTGGCAAAAATACGCTCGTCCCAGGAACAGTTGGCACTCTGTCCCCAGACTGGCGCAAGCACACCGGGCCGGTCCTTAGTCCTTCTGGTGAGGCAATTCTGCAGCAGGCTGGCCCACAACAGGCTGTGTCAGATGCGCACACCCTCGGTCACTCTCCCTTGTACGCTTGGAGAAGCAGTGACTTCTCTTCTTCCTTTGGGTAGACATCTGTCTCCCTTCGTGGTTACGTATGCGCGTACGCTACAACAGCTGGGATCCCCGCCCAACGGTGAGGGGCAGAACTCTTAGCTACCGGTCCTTACGGACCGGCACCCAGGTCGGACCACGCGGAGGTAGTTCTGCCATCCCGACTCATAGTTACTCCCGCCGTTTACCCGCCGTAGATGCAGTTCTTTATGCAATACCGCCGTTGGTGTCTGTTTTCCCTTTCAAAGTTTTCTGGCGCCCTTTTTTGGAGATCTCACCTGCCGCGTCACAGGTGGCAACAACTGGCGGTATGTTTACAGTTAACACTGGTGAACAGCAGTCACCACAGACACTGTCAGCCACTTGACTAGCCTCACTGTGCATCACAGCATCAAGTGCATCACAAGCCAATATATACAAAGATAATTGCTTAGAATCACATTTGGCTAACAAAACAAGTGGAACTTTATAAATATGCTAGAAATTGTATAATTCACATGACTCTGAAACAAAATACTGGTAGACATTCACCTGTTGTCACTGCATTTGAACTGAGGGTTGACCACAATGGCACATGCCTAAGGGAATAGCTTCTGTAGGCGGAACTTGTGCAGGTCAATAGAAGACAGAAATGCATCCCAACTGGAATGAGTCTAAACAGTGTGGCACATCATGTTTACTTTTCTGCACAACAAAAACATACAGATGTATGGTAGATCATACAGCATAGATACAATTGATAATGATACATGAATCCATCCCATCTGGACAATATCATTGTCCACTACATCCTGCAACAACTGGATGTTGCCCAGGGATGTCGACTCACAAGTGTCTCTTTCACCTACTTGATCGAGTATCACTATATGGGCCACTTCATAGTAATTCTAAAGATATAGACAAAAATATTGTTAGACGTGGAAAAAGACAACCTTCTGGCAGAATGATGGGCATGTCTATTCGCAGTTAGAAGAGAAGATGATGATTAGGTTGCTGGAGTATAGCAACGGGCCCAAGATCAGCAAATGGGGAGTGGCTTAAAAACGCCTGTGAGTTTTGTATAAGTCAAATGCAAAGACGCTCTCGGTACCACTCAACTACGAGGTCATCACTCAACCATACACGAAGAAATGAAAAGTGTGTTAAGTCTGCCATTGACGATCGCATGTGTGCAACAATATCTTTCGAAACGTTTGACAAAACTGTCACCAATGAAAACGACACAAGTTGGTTCCACTTGGGAACAGGTTTCGCCAGCAAACTGATACATTGATAGGCCAATTTATGATATTTTCAAGCTGCTAATTCTATTCAGATCTAGACTTAGAAGCTCAATACATGAATAAAATATTAGCAACCGATGGTGCACAGCAAAATTAAAACGGAATGATAAAAAAAATTTGATAGATGCGAAAAACGGACAGAGACAGATTGTAGATCATTTCCCATGATGTCATCAGCTGGGCTTAGATCACATGGCAAAATAGGCGAGAAGCTGTTTTGTTTATAGAAACTATTATTAGAAAGATGCATGTTAAAACAGATCACCGCCAATGTCATTTTTGTTCATCATGTCATCTGTTCACAGATTCATTACTAGATTGTATCAATTAATCTGACTCTTCATGGTGATAATGTCCCCTTTGGGACCAAAGTTGAAGAGAAGGAATGGCTCCTTCAGTCTGTCCGTCTTCCAGACTTCTAATCGAAAATCAGTGTCCAAAAAATGTGGTAGCTACAGATCGTTAAAACATACCTTGTTATTCTGCACCGTCAATGACTTCTTGGTTTGTGTTGCCAAGTGTGATGTATTCTTCGTCATATTCCCGATACGCTTCGCTTTAGGTTTGTGTCCTTTGTCCCAGTAGTTCTGTGTCTCCAAGAAGGATTGCACAAGCCAGCTCCAGCTGCCCACTTGTATTGTGTATTCTTACGCAGTATTTAAGGTTTCCTCACCTTTGACCGCTACAGCAGGGACAGGGTACTTCTCCCCCACCCTCAGTGCCGCATACCTGGTCCTTCATCAATTGTCTTCCCTCTAACTTAAGGGACAGCGATCTCCTCAATTCTACTTTTGTTATTTTTCAATCCAGCTTACTGAAATGTTAGGATAACATTAGTTATACATAAAAAGAATTTTACAGATTTATTACAATTTGGTGTCCACCAGCTGGCGGTGGGGTCACCCCCCAACTTGTATTGATTCACCATGATGGACATATCTGGAAAATGGATTGACAAAATTCATTCAAACTTGGCACACCAATAGAGTACATCAAGTGACAGATTACGACAGTCTGGTTTTTGTTACTTTCCAAACAAAATTTATATGAATTTTTCAATCTGTTATTTTTTGAAAGTCAATATTTAATCAAAATCATGATATTACACGGCATCCAAATGCTGTATTTAATAACTGTCATAATGTAGCGCATTATCTTGGTGGAAAATGCTGAAAATTTCAAAGGATTCTGATGATAAATTAGACAAGACACCAGAAATATATGACTGTTATCACTACACAATGATACTGCACGACTAAAACTACAAACTTTCTGTTTTAGTTCATTATCTTTCTAATAGTTCAAAGTTCAATTGAAACCACAATAACAGTTGTTTCAACACCATCACAGCTGCCACACATTTTCCACTAGAATTCACCAGCAGCATAGTCGTTGGGTGTAGCTTCAGCGTCGGCTGCACGAGTGATCCTGCGAGCCCGTCGTACAGTTTTTGTCGAAGCCTCGGTCTGTCCCTCAGCCTCGTGCAAGCGTTTTCAATCGATCAGTCGCTCTCCTGAAGCGATGCCCATGGCATCACACAGACGCATTTGGATTCTGTGTTTTGTAATCCAAGTGGCAAGACGTTACTTTTACATATCATGTCTTATATGTTGTACCCAAATTATGTTGTCAGAACATACCATGAATAATAACCTGATGCAAAGAATGATAGCTTGTACGTACATCAAGTTCTGTCGACGAGGGCATCTGCTCAGCCTCAAGCTGAACTGGGCCAGCACTGTCTCCAGGCACGGGTGCTTCACTGTTGCCCTTCTCCTGTTTGCGGATCACTGACCATGCCAAACTCAACTACCTGCGTCTAGACATCGGTTTCGTACCAAACTGCTGCTTGGCTTTCCCGTGTCTTCCGGTTGCCCATTTGTATGGTGTATTGTTAGGCAGTATTTAAGGTTTCCTCACCTTTGGCCGCTACTTCTTCACCCTCCCTCAGTGCCACATACCTGGTCCTTCATCAACTGTCTTCCCTCTAACGTAAGGATGAGTATTCTGCTGAGAGAAAAGTATATATATTTGTATACAAACATTAACACAGAAAGTATAATTATATAATAGACAATTTCCACCAGCAACCTGCCATCTGGCTGCAGTGGCAGGAAGTAACGTTGCGGGCTGCAGCCAGCTGAATGGCTGAAGCCACTGTTTTTATATGCTATCGATCTATGTGTGCCCTTTGAAAATATGAACAAAATGCTGTTCATTAGATTCATTACAAAGATAAGCATGTTATATTTGTGTTTTCAAAACATTGAAATGCGATTTTCAGACTTTTCATTTTTGAAGTGTCGGAATTGCCCAACTATTGTATGTTCTAGAGTGATCACGGACATTCAGATATAATTCTCTATATGAATATGACAATTATTTTAAAAATAAATAATATAGTATTCAGAAAAAATAAAACCCAAAAGCTATGATTATGTCGGCAGAAAACGAGGCAACAAAGTTTCTGTGTTTGTGATCACTGATGTGACCACAGCCATTCATTGATATGAATTTGTGAGGGAGACTTCATTTTTACACCAGACTGTCCAACCTGACGGCTCAGTTTCGTGTATGCTGTTAATACATATACATACATGGAGACATGGAATAAATAACACTTGACATTTATGATATCGATGATACATATGCTAATTCATTGTATCTATTTATATTTTTCAGAATGCTGGAAGATGGATATGACAAAGCCGTTGAAGAAGAATAATAAAAGTAGAGTTGTGTTTCGGACTGCAGCACACCAGGATATGTGATGAACAATGGGAAACTCTTACATTCCATCTTCTGCCAGATAATGCAAAATGGCTCAAAACGGATTAAATTGTACTCTTGAATTATCGATTTAGTTTTCTGTGAGTTAAATATGTTTTCTACCTTCCTGGACCTACTTTATGGTGTATAAAAGGTGCAGTACACGTGTATTCAAGACTTCATTGTTGCATAAAATGTAATACATTAATTACAACTACTGTAGCTAACACTCTGTTAGGCGACCGAAACATAAATACGTATACATACATTCAATGGAAATGATTCCTCTGCTTGTACAGCAGGTTGTATTTACTTGTGTTTAGTGGCACCATTCAGAATTCTTACACTGCACACATTTCTGTACACATTTCTTATACTTTAGCATATACTAAGTAGATCTTGAAATAGAAGGTATTCAATTTGTTCAACATGTTGCCACTGGACATTTCATTAAATTATTCCTTCGTGAGGCCTAATCAATGACCTTTCCTGTCAAAGTCACATTGTTAATGTTTAAAGAAGTCCTGGAAAAAATGTATTAATTAGTCTTATAAAAATATATGTAACATTTACACAGACACATACATGTATTGGTGTGTGGAGTAAACATATCACAGTTTAATGTAAGGGTGTCAGTTTACAAATAATACCCAAACTGTCTGATGTGGAATTATTACATACAGTGTATTGGGCCACACAGACAACATGAAGCACCCTGAGCCATGCCGCTGCTGGCACCATGTGCTAGTAGTATATTGAAAACAATCCATGTTGACGATATAATCTCGTTATTTTGTATAGATTTTATATATATTAATTGCATATATTTATCATATGTGACACCTTCATCTATATCCAGATTCAGTTGTATAGCTTCATCTATTCAATTTTTCTAACACGAGTGATTCTAGCATGGCTATTATCTGGAGACTCATCTGAATCAATGTAAAACTGGCATTGGCAATTGAGGTTAACCATTTCCTTATGTCTAAATTCAGTTGCCTTTCATCGGTCCATTTCATCAAAGGTGCAGCAAATTCATCAATAGTTGCACTGCACATCTGTCTCTTGCTGATAGGTAATAGCAGTGCGGGTAATCTCAAAAGCATGACACAGGTTACGTTGCTCATCTCTCTTGTTGACAGCTAATACAATACAATACAAATTTATTGTCCAATAATAATAGACACATCGGATAATTTTCTTCTGCTTGCTGTGCATAAAGAGAATGCAAGGCATTGTTAGTAAACATAGTTAAACGTAGTGCATACAAGAAATAAGTTTAAACTAGTAATACAAACGTGAGAGTAGTTGGTGCATATATATTTTAACGGTCGGCTTACATGTGGTGATTTGTTAACGCAAAGTTTGTTTAGGTGACTTATGGCCTGGGGAACGAAGCTGTTTTTCAACCTGTTTTTTGTGCAGACAAAGCAGGGAAGAAACATATATAAACTTCAGAGTTTGGGATTTCACAATAACCCTCATTGGTTTAATACAGTGTAGTCCCCTATGACTCGCAAGAAATAATGACTTCCAAAAATACATCCAACTGTCATCACAGTATTCCAAATAATCTTAGACACCATATTATGGTATGTCAAATTCATACAAATCGTCGACTTCTCCTGTGTACAGAAAGAAGTGCAATATCTTAAACGTATTCAACCCAACCACAGGTGCAGTAACTGGGAGTATCGAGTTACGTGTACCTGCGCTAAGTCTCCTCAATTATTATTTACAATAGTCACGTTTATTGTGTCCATTGTCATCCCAGGCATGAAGTTTAAATGTCTCATAAATGCCATATTTTCTCAATATAAAAAATTCCCATAAGCTATTCAAATCATATTTTAGTCACTGTCCACCAGTGCTAACACTTTTAAGCACCAGTACTAGGCACCACCAATATACGGTACTGCAATTAAGTGTTATCCAATAGATACTCACCGATACCACCAGCTCAACTGCTTTAGCAAATACTCTACTAACTATTTTTAATTCTGTGGTAAAATATGAAATCAGCCTATCTGACCTTCATCCAAAAATCAACATTGTAGCTTCCTCCACAGAGACCGACTTTCGATGCCTACAAATGAAATAATTGCAATCACCCAATCGCCTCGATAACAATTGTAGGATAACACTTGGGTTATCTCTTCACACGGAAATTCCAAGTATAACAACTCTTAGTTCCAAAAAAAATCTACGATTTGCTAACATCCAGCAATATTTATTAACTGTCAATTCCATTGCCGTACAGTATCACCCTGTTTAGCTTTCTCGAATACGCTAACCTTTAGCGATATGTCAACAACTAAATCACGATTACGCTTATAGATTATAATCTCCTCCAAAAACACTAACTTCATAGTACTTTGTAAGCGTACGTCGAACTATCAATTGACTTATCACTGACACGGAATAACTAGCGACATGGGAAGCGTGAATACTAAATGTTCCCACTCCAAACTGTTAAGAATGTGCAAACGCCACAATGACCTAGATAATAAAACTGATAAACGACTAATGTTCCAAATGCTACGAAGCCAAAGGAAACTTACATAAACCTAATTTCGTCTTTTCAGAACAAAAATTTAATGTAACTACGAAAGTTCCAAACTAAGAGTGTTTCTCACAAACAAAATTATTGGGATGTGCCTCTTGTCAAACGACGACACCACGAGATAACCCAGGTTATCCATCTACACGAGCGCTGCTGAGCCTGACCCGCGCCTGGCCCACCTACAATTGCGGGGCTAACTTAGCCCGGGGTAACGTTTAGCGCGGCATTTTAGTACGGCATTTTGTCACCGTGTAGACGCGTATCCCGGGTTATAAATGTCGGGTTGACTTGGCTTATGTATTTTCAACATTCTATGACCAAGTGTAACATAATCGTATATTGTAGCAAGACACATTTTTGTCGTCATTGGATACCAGCACCCAATATAACCTGACAATATTCCAAACCACCGTATTGTATGTCAAAAAATGCAGTGAACAACTGTTTAAAATTTCATGATTGTATATTTTATAGTTTTCCTGTTTAGGTTTTTTCCGTATGGAACATATGCCGAAAATACAATGTTGAGAAAAACGCAAAAAATAAAACGTTGTAAAGTTGATACGTTGATATGATATTGTAGCACAACACCACTCGTGAATATGACAACTTTATTGAACAGGTTTAAAGAACTACTTATTAGTTAGAAGGACGGCAGTCGAATGAATTTTAAAACGTAACGTTCTTGTTTCGTGCACGCGTACACGCGACGTACCTACGTTATGCGCACACGCGCTTAAGACCGCCAATATTTGCTATGTGGCAAGTCGCCACACTGGTATAAATTGGTAACAAATCAGCTGTGTGTTGGAAGAACATCCGGGTATTTTGTCCCATAGTATATAATTCCATCAGTGACGTCGTTAAATTGCTTCTTGACCATACGGTAGTGCTTAAATGCATGTCTTTTATGAAAACCCGTACTCGAGACGTATCTGGACTTATTTGTTTGTTGCGGGCGCGAGCGTGCGCACCCTGTATGACATCAAAGCTGTCATAGTGATTAGGTCGTAATCATAGTGATTTGTAAGAACTATATCAAACCCATGATATAATCAAACCGGTATAAACTGGTATAAACCGGTATAATCTGGTAACGAATTAGAAGATAGGACTTATCTGCTAAATCACTCGTACTGACCGATATCTGTTTAATATTTTGGTCAAACCCTTTGTCATGTAACACTATCTGACATACGAGATTTGTACTTATCAGACTTTGCATCAATATCGACATAGTTAATACTCTTTTGTGAGGTGTTTGGCTCTGAAAAGAACCGTTTGTTTTGAACTTGAGGTATAGGTATAAAAAGAACGAATGTGTCTCCTAAATCATCTTCGAAGGGTGCGAAGAACTCCGTTTATAACTCCAAAACCAGCATCAAAGGGTGCCAAGAACTCCGTTTAAACCTCCAAAAACACCAACAAAAGGCGCGAAGAAAGCCTCCGAAAACTCATCATTTCTGATACCTCAAAAAGACACCAAGAAGACCTTCAAAAACAGCTGTAATGAGACAATAGAAGTAACAATAACAGCACCGACCCAGTTGATAAGCTTAAGTCGATATGAAAAGGTGCGAAGAAAACCTCCGAAAACTCATCGTTTCTCCTTTCATCCATTCTACCTGGGCTGGATTAGTTCTGTTACCTCAATGCCATGTTTACGCCTCCGAAAACAGCAGCGAAAGGTGCAAAGAAAACTGCTTAAAATACTCTGAAGACATCTGGTAATGTGTATAATTTCTTTTTATAACAATTCGACGGAACGTAACGTTCACGTGGGTGTGCCGAAAGATTGGATTGTAGAGTATACAGTTGGTGAATGATGTGCCGAAAGGTCACTTGGGCGTGCCGAAAGATCACCGACTTCAGAGTACAAACTACACATGCGCAGACGGTAGATTAGAAAATTCAATCACGGACTGAAGAGTAAAATCATCTTTCATCACAGACACATCGTGCTATAATCAAACTGGTATAAACTGGTAACCAAGGCTCTATGTGTTGGAAAAAAACCATCCGTGTATTTGTCCCATGTTAGCATATAGGAGCTAAAGCCTACGTTAAACGACAGTAACTTATCTGGTAAATTACTCAAACTACCTGCTATCTGTGTAATATTGTGGTCAAACCCTTTGTCATGTAACAATATTTGTTATACTATATTTGTACTTACCAAGTTTATCGCAATTGATAGCCTGCTTGCAAACCGTTTGCAAACTTGTTCCAAACTGTTTTGAAGTGGTATTCCCTGTTCAAGTCTCATCTGTGTCTCATCTGGACTAGAGATCAACAGTATTGTTTCAACCTTTTATCATGCTATAATTCTTAACCCACACGTATGTACGTATGTATATAATTTTCTGCATCGTTATTATTAAAGAAGTAAACACAAGCGATGCGCTATGCGCGAGATGCGATGTCAACTCTTCGGCCTCGACATCAAACTTATCGAGTAAAGAATTGGTTGCAAACCTCTTTTTCGAAACAGGCACGTAACAAAGTGAAGCGTTATGATAGAACAGTGCAGGAACATAATAACCTTCCAGATAAGATGTACCAGTATTTCTATAGTTTACCGTATTAATGGCCAAATGTACAAAGGCCCATTAGAACGTTTTTTAAAATATTTATTCCATACTGTAGTGTTTAAAGTCGTGCTTTTTCGGTAAAACCTGTCAAACTTGTTTCTGTCGTAAAACCCCTAACCTGGCATTGGTAACCGAAAATGAACTCATAGATACAGACATAGACACGTACATAGAGAAAAAACAGAGACAACCATCTAAGACCAATCACCCCCATGAATTAAATAAAGTCAGCCATATAGATCAACCCGTCACTCTCTCGACAAAGAATATGCGCACCACGAACATTAACTTTCAACACATAACCACACCTACAAACATACTTTTAAACTTACAACTTTGCAAACTTTCACTAGCAAACGTCCAAACAAACGTACCGACACACTTTTAATACCTCATCTTGTGTCTTTTTCATAGTGTAATGCAAAGGATACGTTGCGAACCTTACTAATAGTCTTACACATCACAACTAAAGAGACTGTCCGTATTGTCAACATCAAGGATACAAGGGCAGTGATCATAGGGACAGGTATAGAGACATACATATACATAGATACATACATAAAGATAGAAAACATAGAACAAACGAAACACTTAGAAACATAGACCAACGAGCGACAAGAACCAAACTTGTCGACCAAACGATGCACCAAACACTTAGACCAACGAGCGACAAGAACCAAACTTGTTGGACAAACGAAACACCAAACACTTTGACCAACGAGTGACAAGAAACAAACTTGTCGGACAAACAATTAGATCAACGAGCGACAAGAAAAAACTTGTCCGACAAACGAAACACCAAACACTTAGACCACCTAGTGACAAGAAAAAACTTGTCGGACAAACGAAACACCAAACACTTAGACCACCTAGTGACAAGAACCAAACTTGTCGGACAAACACTTAGACCAACGAGTGACAAGAAACAAACTTGTCGGACAAACGAAACACCAAACACTTAGACCAACGAGTGACAAGAAACAAACTTGTCAGACAAACACTTAGATCAACGAGTGACAAGAAACAAACTTGTCGGACAAACGAAACACCAAACTCTTAGACCAACGAGTGACAAGAAACAAATTTGTTGGACAAACACTTAGATCAACGAATGACAAGCAACAAACTTGTCGGACAAACGAAACACCAAACACTTAGACCAACAAGCGAGAAGATACAAACCTGTCGGACAAACGAAACACCAAAACACCAAAACACCAAAACACCAAACTTAGACCAACGAGTGGCAAGAACCAAACTTGTTGGACAAACGAAACTCCACCTCAATGGACAGGTTATCGTGTCAAATTCCACCTCTTCCACCACAATGGACAGGTTATCGCGTCAAATTCCATCTCTTCCACCACAATGGACAGGTTATCGCGTCAAATTCCATCTCTTCCACCACAATGGACAGGTTATCGCGTCAAATTCCACCTCTTCCACCACAATGGACAGGTTATCGCGTCAAATTCCACCTCTTCTACCACAATGGACAGGTTATCGCGTCAAATACCACCTGTTCCTCCACAATGGACAGGTTATTACATCAAATTCCACCTCTACCACCACAATGGACAGGTTATCGCGTCAAATTCCACCTCTTCTACCACAATGGACAGGTTAGCGCGTCAAATACCACCTGTTCCTCCACAATGGACAGGTTATCGCGTCAAATTCCACCTCTTCCACCACAATGGACAGGTTATCACGTAAAATTCCACCTCTTCCATCACAATGGACAGGTTCACCTAGTTCAAATCACCAAATCCCACTGTTTCGACAGTACAACTCACCAAATCACAGTTTCGACAGTAAAACTCATCAAAGCAGTTAGTACACACAGAAGCGGCGGCGGTGGTGATGGTGACAATGGTGGCAGTGATGATAGCAGTTAGTACACATAGAAGCGGCGGTGGTGGTGGTGGTGGTGGTGACAGTGGTGACAGTGGTGGAAGTGATGATAGCAGTTAGTACACACTGAAGTGGTGGTGACAATGGTGGAAGTGATGATAGTAGTTAGTACACACAGAAGCGGCGGCGGTGGTGGTGGTGGTGGAGACGGTGGTGGAAGTGATAATAGCAGTTAGTACACACAAGCGGCGGTGGTGGTGGTGACAATGGTGGACGTGACGATAGCAGTTAGTACACACAGAAGCGGCGGTGGTGGTGGTGACAATGGTGGAAGTGATGATAGTAGTTAGTACACACAGAAGCGGCGGTGGTGGTGGTGACAGTGGTGGACGTGACGATAGCAGTTAGTACACACATAAGCGGCGGTGGTGGTGGTGACAGTAGTGGAAGTGATGATAGCAGTTAGTACACACATAAGCGGGGTGGTGGTGGTGACAGTGGTGGAAGTGATGATAGCAGTTAGTATACACAGAAGCGGCGGTGGTGGTGGTGACAGTGGTGGACGTGACGATAGCAGTTAGTACACACAGAAGCGGCGGTGGTGGTGGTGACAGTGGTGGAAGTGATGATAGCAGTTAGTACACACAGAAGCGGCGGTGGTGGTGGTGACAATGGTGGAAGTGATGATAGTAGTTAGTACATACAGAAGCGGCGGTGGTGGTGGTGACAGTGGTGGAAGTGATGATAGCAGTTAGTACACACAAGCGGCGGTGGTGGTGGTGACAGTGGTGGAAGTGATGATAGCAGTTAGTACACACAAGTGGCGGTGGTGGTGGTGACAATGGTGGAAGTGATGATAGCAGTTAGTATACACAGAAGCGGTGGTGACAGTGGTGGACGTGACGATAGCAGTTAGTACACACAGAAGCGGCGGTGGTGGTGGTGGTGATGACAGTGGTGGACGTGACGATAGCAGTTAGTACACACATAAGCGGCGGTGGTGGTGGTGGTGGTGGTGGTGGTGGTGGTGGTGGTGGTGGTGACAGTGGTGGAAGTGATGATAGCAGTTAGTACACACATAAGCGGTGGTGGTGGTGGTGGTGACAGTGGTGGAAGTGATGATAGCAGTTAGTACACACATAAGCGGTGGTGGTGGTGGTGACAGTGGTGGAAGTGATGATAGCAGTTAGTACACATAAGCGGTGGTGGTGCAGTGGTTGTAGCTTCGGATTCTCAACTTAGTCTAAGTTTGCACCGTGACACTCGTTGGTCTAAGTTTGGTTCGTGCAATTCGGTGGTCTAAGTAGTTTTGAACTTTAAACTCGGCGGTCTAAATATTGTCACTCTCAAACTGACACATAAAGTAAATAGGTGGTGCTTCTGGCTAGGTCAATAGATCAAACTATGACATGAATGGTAGTTAAGACTATAACATTTATGCATAATGGATACAAGTCAATAGGTTCAAAATGATATGTATTCTATTTGAAAGCAGTTTCGATGCACGCGATATTCCTGTCTAGTCCAGTACACTTGTCTAGTCCAGTACACTTGTCTAGTCCTGAACACTTGACTAGTCCAGTACACCTGTCTAGTCCAGTACACTTGTCTATATAACGTCATTGACCATGTTAAATAGTTCGTCACATAACTACCAGGGATGTTTACTGTTAGATATTGACTAAAGTCCCCGTAACGCCTATATTTATAACTTAGCTCATGTATCAATGTCCTCTAATGCACAATATTATACTGCAAAAAATGACACAAGATAAGGTTTGCACAGTTTATTCGTGAACAACACAAACGTATTTACAGCTCACACTCCATAACTGCAAGAACAAGAGACTGGACATTGTTTCGTCGCTGCTATGATACAGAGTCTTGCAATCAACTTTTGATAGTACACAACGTAGTGTCTACGAGTGGTTGTCACGGACATTGCACAATAGTTTTTCGAGACTGTTTCGACCATTTTTGTAGCCACGTCCAAGTCCCCAAAACCCTCTTTCGACGGTACACGCTCCACCAGTTGAGCATTTCCGGTTGCTAACAATACAGCTCTCAAATACTTTGATGCTTGAACTTTGTGAAATGTTGCATCCAGTGAACACGGACATCGTTCCAACCAGATCTCGTCTCTCCAATCTGTTTGCTTTTTCGTTTTGCCAAGTGCGCTTGCTTCGCAGCTTTGATGCGCTCTGCGCATTCGACGTCGCCGTGATACAATGCCTTCCTGCACTGATAGGCATGCTCGACCGAATTAAAGACCCGACCGAATGCTTCGACCCTGCATGGGTAAAGGTTTGACAAGGGCGAATCGGCGTCTGAAAATTAAACTCTTTTCGGTTTCACAGCGACCTCCGACATTCCGGTTCCGGTTCCGGTTCCGGTGCGTAAAGGCTTGATAATACGACTGGTCGGTTGACAGATTGTGATTGTGGTCGGCTGACAGATGCTTCGAACGGTTGGCTAGTTGGTTCGTCTACGTCACTGTCGCTGAAGGCTTCAGGTGTGTGGTAGTTGGATGTTTTGAGGTTGGCGTTAGCCATGGTACCGTCGTTGTACAACGGTGATGGTGATTGGTTGACAGACGGTGACTGTGGTCGGCTGCCAGATGCCAGATGCCACGAAGGTCGGCAACACGGTTCGTCTACGTCGCTGTCGCTGAAGGCCGCAGGAGTGTGTTAGTCGGGTGTTTTCAACATGATGTTAGCCATGGTGTCGTGATACGAATAACGATCCGACTGACAGAGCACCACGTTTATATAGTTAGTGAATGTTCCGAAAAGTCACGTGGGCGTGCCGAACGAGCACGGACTTCGAGGGACACATGAGTTCCTGTAGTAGTTCGCGCTTTATTCCCGACAGTGTGTTCTTGTCGAGGACGGAGCGTCGCAGACAAGACTCCGGGTTGCGCGTCTTGCGCATCTCGCGGAGTTTCTCGACAGAGAACCTCAAGATGCATCATGCCTCCTTGCGCTCCTTGGATGTGGTCAACGGTGGAGACATTAGTTTGGCAGGTTGATAGTCACACAGGTCGGTTGCCGGGTGTCGACGCTTGTTGCTTCCGGCAACATCTCGGACATTGTCGGTAGCAATATCTCGGACATTGTCGGTAGATGAAATCGAACCCATTTTCAAAATGTAAGGTGTAATGATAACAAAAGCTGACGCAGGTCTTTTATAACAGTTCGACAGAACATAAAGGTCATGTGGGCGTGCCGAACGAACACGGACCTCAGAATAGAAAACGCATGCGCGGACTGCAGAGTAGAATATACACACGCACGGACTGTACAGTAGATCAGACTTGAACTGTGAATACAAGTTCAAACCAGTTTGCAAACAGGAAACAGAGTGAAGTAAGTACTAACAAAATATATTGATCAATGTTAAAAGATACAGAGACAATTATTTTGTTGATAAAGATGTCTTAAAGAATGTTACATGTTCAGGAATCCATACTTTACACAACTTACCAAAGCGACTAAGATGCACGGTACTTATACTACGAACAATGACAATATAAGGTTTGAACATTTTATTCACAAACGTATTTACAGGTTACGCTCAATAACTGCAAGAACCAGAGACTAGACATTGATACAGAGTCTTGTAAAGTGTAATCGTGTACAAAATAATACCGCACCTCACTACTTCAGTCTTGCCTTCCATACGGCGAGGACACTTGTGGGTCCAACAAAGTCGGTTCGTATACTTGGTTGCGGTGCTGTTCCAGACAGTCAACCAGTCTTTAATCACTGCAGTTGGATTAATGTCACAACATTTCTCATAAAAGCACAAGACAGATTTATTTACAGATCATCCTCCATTACTGCCAAAACAATTTGCTTTAATTTTTCTCGCCACTCCTCTGAAAACAGTTCTTGCAACCAACTCCCGAAAGTTCACAAGTGAATGGACGTCAGGTTGGATAGGTTCAAACCTGCATCTAACAAAACATTCAACCAGTCTTACATCACTGCAATTGAATTAATTACCTCCACAGCCTCGTCAAAATGCATGTAAATTAGAATGTCATCAGGTAACATACAATCGTGATGAAATTGACTAGGGTCGTCTGTCTCGCAAGCGAGACATTGTCGTCTCGAGAGTTCAACGACGGCACATGCTATGTGACGTGCAATCGTCTTCTTCATTTCGGTCGCAGGAAACTCAAGCGTAAAGTTCGGACCAGTGGCGACAGGAGCGGTAGTTGTGACATTGGTTGCGTGAGTAGAAATTGTGACAACGTCAGGAGCGGAAGTTGTCACATCGGCCGTGTCGGCGAAAGTTGTCACATCGACAGGGATGGCAGAGAGGCTGAAACAGGGTACGGAGCCTAGTGTATCACCTCTACGAGTGACGTTGTAGTTTGTGTAAGTATCTCGTCGAGTTTTCTTTACGGTGAGAGACACGAGTTCCTGTCACTGAGTTTGTAAGTCTGCATCGTTTCGTCCATAACATCAAACGTCTCGACATTCACGTCTAGGAGAAGAACCACACACTGGTCGAATAAAGTCAGCCATATAGATCGACCGGTCGCTGTCTCGACAAAGCACATGCGCACCACGAAATGCCTGTCAGAGGCAACGTAACCGTGTCGTTCGCATTGCAAATGTCCCCTATCGTCGACAATCATACGCTTCTTGCAGTATCTGCACCCGATGTAGAAGGGAGTATGGTGGCATACTTTGTCGACAAGGAGACCTCTGATCTTGACAACGGCGTCGGCGCTTACCGTTGCTTCTAGAGTTGCCACTTTCACTACGCCCACGACCTCTGGTTCCGACGGCCCGGAAGGACTGTTGATCACCGGTATGATGGGTCGGCTCGTCGGCTCGTCCTCGTTGCTCGAGTCTGCTGCATTGCGAGGTCGGTAATAGGGTGTCTTCAACGTGATGTTAGCCGTGCTGTCGTCGTGATACGAATGACGGTCCGATTAACAAAATACCGCGCTTATAACGAACGAGCACAGACTGCAGAGTAGAAAATACACATCCACGGACTTCAGAGTAGACAATTCAAAAGCACGGACCGCAGAGTAGAATATACACGCGCGGACTGCAGAGTAGTTATTTAGTTCACTACTTATTTAACAGGGGCGCTACTTGACCAAAAACTGGCCTAGATATTTAGTTCATGATTTATACGTTAGATATCTGTAATTCTTATCCCATCATTTACAAAGTAGCCAGGATATGAAGATTCACTTTGACGTTTATTAATAATTGTATTTAAAATCTTCATGTTTCCATCACATTTTGTTTCTGTCTAACTGTCCTTTGTAATACGTTTTTTGAGCATTTCTTAATATACTGGTTAGTTTGTTCTTATACTTTTTGTAACATTGCTTTGTTTTGTGAGATCGAATTTTTAGAAATTTTCGATACAAATTGCTTTTCTTGTGACAAGCATTTTTCAAACCATTTATTAACCATGTTTTTGACGGTTCACATGCCTTGTTTTTATTTTATTAGCCGGACAGTTTTTATCATACTTCTTCATAAATATTTCTAGAAATATATCATAAACCATATTAACACCATTGGCATTACTAACAGGTTCCCAAGTTTTACCTCTTAAATCGGCTATTAGAGAATTTGTTTTCATTCTTTAAATGTTTTATATATTGATGGGATTGTGAATTCTTGTTAATCCCACCATATTTACATAAAGTGAAAACTGGAAAATGGTCGGTTATTGTCACTTATTTAGATACCATTCGTGGTTCGCTTGTTTATACCATTAGTAAAGATAATTATTATAGAGTGGCTGTGTCCTCAGTTATTCTTGTTGGTTCATTGAAGAGAGGGTATAAACCTAGGCTATACATAGTGTCAAGAAAAAGTGTTGTGCTTACGTTGATTTTATATTTCAGTATGTTAACATTAAAATCTCCACATAAGAATAATGTCTTATTTGTTCATATACTGACAAAGCTTTGTTCCATATTTTTTACAGAAGGTGTCAATGTTAGATGCGATAGATAAGCTTACGATTGCATTTTTTTGTGTTCTAATGTCAGTTCGACTGTAGCACATTCAAAGATATCGTTTACAGCTAAGGATTTGCTGTGGACTTTTGAACAATTGATTTCCTTGTGCAGATAGACAGCGACACCACCTCCTCTTGCATTTGATCTGTCGACTTGTAAAGAATTGTACATTGGTAGATTATACTGTTGGAATGCTGCAGGCTCATTCTACGTTTTTGAGATTGCAATTACATCGAACACCATGTTTAAATTATATATGTTTAAATATGCTTGAAATTTGCATTTAGACTTCTTGCGTTAGAGTGTATAATTTTAAGACATTCAGGTATATCTTTATGGGTAAGCGGGTGTAAATAGTATTTAGAAGAAGATAAGTCATCCTTAAAAGCATTATCCAAAACCAGGCACATACATATCATGATATTGATAATGAAATTGGTCTACGTCAAGATCACAATCATCCACGTTGTGACGTGATTACGTTATGTCCATTGTTGTCTTGTCACTAGCCAATTTAGCTTAGTTTGTTGAAGTAGGTGTGCTTTTTGATCAGAATAGGTGTGGATTGTTCATTTTTCTTGATGTAGATGACACAGTTTGCTGTCCAGGTGCTGTGGATTTTCCTTTCTTTGTGGAGAGTGAGCGCGGTGAAATAGATCGTTGTTGAGGCGTGAGAAATGGTCGTTTAGGAATATATTCGTGCCCTTCAGTGACATGTGATTTTTCATAACCTACGCTGGTTTGTCGTTGCTGCTGAATTGTACGATGACGGGGGTTGTTCCATCTCGTAGTTGTGGGAGATCATGGATGAACGTGATCTCATGCTCACGTATTTAAACATGCAACTTTTCCCGAGCAAAGGCGATGAAGTTGCGTTTCATGACTGTTACCACACCGGTTGACGGTTGAGCTGGGGGGGGGGGGGGGGGGGGGGGGGGTCGATGTTGCTCCAGAGCCAGAGGTGCGTGTTGTCGGTCGGGCGGCGACACGTTTTGCCAAAAAGTGCAAACTTAGTCCAGTTACTATCACAATCTTCTTCTTTGAGTGTTGCTCAAGGTTCGCGACGCTGGACTTAAGCAGGTTGGCGAGCTGCTTTTCGTATTTCTTGTTTGTTGCTTTCATGTCATCGTAGTTTGCACACAAATGGTTCAGGGATTGCTTGATTTCTGCTATGTCTACATCAATATGTTTCAGTGCCATGATTGCATCAGATATGATCACTCGAACTGTTCAAAGCTCTTATTATTGCCCACTTGAAGACAGCTTGCATGCTTGGTATGAGGCTGAATCACCCAAAAGAGCGAGTGTGGCTGCATCGTCAGAAAACCTAAGAAATAAAGTAGATGGATCAACACTCCGACAGTCGTTAGTACAGAAAATGTACAAAAATGGACTGAGAACACAGCCCTGAGGCGCACCTGAGTTGCTAACCAGCACTGGTGACTTTATGTCACCCACTTGAGCACACTGTCAGGAAATTGAAAACCAAGTGGACAAGCGCAGCAGGAACATCCAGTTTCTGTAATTTATCAATCATAACATGTATCTGTATTGTATTAAATGCTGAACTGAAATCAGTGAATAAGATTGTAGCATAGTTACCAGCTGTCTCCAAGTTTTTGAAGAAGACAAGCTACTGCATTGTCAGTGGCCCTTCTGAAACGATAAGCGAACTGGTATGGGTCAAGTTGAGATTGAACATGAGGAATAAAATGGCTCAGAATCAATCTTTCAAAACATTTCTTGATGAGGGACGTAACTGTAGACGTTTTCCAGATGGTAGGAATGACACCTGTGTCCACAGATTGTTGAAACATGGGCTGCAGTGCGGGACCTAACTCGGCTGCACACGGCAGGGGATACCTTCTGGGCCAGGGGATTTATTGGACTTTGACTTTTTAAGTAGATTTGTGAATTCAACTGTAGAGATTTCAATTTCACCAAGGTGAGGCAAAGGGTTAGAAGCTAGAAGTGACTCGCACTCAGTGGAAAAATCTTGGCTGTCAAATCTGATATAAAACAAGTTCAAGTTTGAGGCAAATTTCAATGGATCAGTAGTGGAAGGAACAGACAATCTGTCCGAACGACCTTTCGTTTTTTAAGTGTTCAAAAGCCTACTTGGTATTGATACAGCTGAACTCTCGTTCATACCTTTGTTTTGCCTGTGAGATTTCTGTCTATACCTGTGTATGTTGATTGTCCCTAGTGCGGTATGGTAATTGTTTTTGTGTTTTTATGCAAGACGTGATCCATGGCTTTGAGTTGGAATAAACAGTCACGCTTTTCTTCAGAATAGCAGAGTCCATGCAACAGGTAATGTAATCAGTAATGACAGAAGCATGGTCGTTTAAGTCCTCGAAATCGGGTGCGAACACATCCCAGTCTGTGCAAATAGTCCACTGTCGAACCTGGATCTTGGCCGGCTTGACTCTTCAATACCTGACGATACGCTGGGATAAGGTGGATTACATTATGATCGACACGACCCTGAGGAGGGCGGGCATGAGCAGAGTAGGCGTTGGGGATGTTCCCATAGCAAAGGTCGATAGTCTTGTTTTTTCTAGTTGCCACATGAACATATTGATGAAACAACGGCAAAACAGTATCCAAAGTACCACTGTTAAAGTCACCCAAGATAAACAGAGGGTCGTCAGAGTAGCGTGACTGCATTCTCTGCGTGTAGCTAACTATTGTGTCGGCTGCGGCGCGTGCGTACGCACTGGGTGGAACGTAAACTCGACAGAGGACGATGTTAGAGAATTCACGTGGTAAGTAAAACAGGCGGACAGACCGTGTCAAAAGCTCCAAGCTGGGTGTGCAGAGTGAGGTGTGTACCTTTACATTAGAAGCTCAAACCCCCCCTCACCTTGACTTACCCGACTCATTGGTCCTGTCAGAACGATACACAGTAAAGCCATCAAGTCTGACATCATCATCTGGCAGGATGGAATCCAGCCAGTTCTCAGAAGGCCGTCACACAGGCCTCTCTATACACATTGTCATACCTGCAGTTTGCATGAAGTTCGTCCATTTTGTTGCTGAGAGCCTACACATTTGCAAACACTAAAGATGGGAGGGGGTCTTGTTGTCCGACTACGCAGTCTCTTTTTTACCACACCAGGTCTGCCTCGTTTGTCCTATTTAATTTGTTGAATATTTATATCACTAATGCAATTAAACAACTGTTTAAAGAGATTAAATAAGTACAAACATAGATCGCTTCAAAGATGAACTCCTCAGTGTACTGAACACAATAGTTTGGGAAAAGAAAATACTGCATAATGATGGGTGTCTTTAATTTAAACTTAATTAATAAGAACTGACGCCATGTTAATGATTTCATCAACAGTATGTCTGCAAATGGATTTTACCCAACACTTAATACACCATCTAGAATTGCTAATGACTCGGCCACAATGATAGATAACATATTCACCAACATAACTCAATACAAGATACAGTCTGGCATTTTGTATACTAATGTATCTAACCACCCTCCTCCCAATATTCAACATTTATGACATTTATATTTCCCGTTTAAACCCGGATACAAAACACTGTACAGACGAATTAAAAGTGAAAAAAACTGCCAAAATAAAAAAACAATCACATCGTACCAACTGGGATGATGTATACAACGAATCTAGCCCATATGACTCATACAATGCATTCATAAACAGACACATTACTTGATGAATATCTCCCAGTTAAACAAATAAAGTTAGAAACAATCCCAGTGCTAAATGGTTGACCAAAGGCAAATTAATATCAAGCAAACACAAACAGTTATGTATCATACTAGACAGCGGGTTAACTGTGTACCTGTGTGTTGCCGCAGCTTGTTTGATGCGACAATATCAGCACTTGACAACAGTTCTAAAGTACGAAAAAGGACACATTTTATTGCTGGATCACCTCATGGTAACCATAAGTCATATAACTGCATTTATGCATTATATGAATTATGTGAACAGCATATGAATTAAAGCCAGCATTAAAAATATTGCTGTTTACATGCATCAAAGGTGAGGGGCCAACCGCCCATACCATGGTAAATGTTCTCAGTGGTATCGCAGTCTAGCGAACAAATACTTAGGTAAATGTAAACGTTCACAGCGGTGTCGCCATCTAGCGATCACATACTAAAGACTTCTTAACATCAGTGACCACAACAAGGCTGAAATACAGTTCAGTAAAAGCAATGTAGCACCTCACTAATCTGGTATGACTGGCACGCCATATGGCAGGCATCATAAATCATGTAAACACAATTGTACATAAAACGTATCAACATAAATACGAACTATTAACATGACCTGTTTGAAGAGGAGATGGACAGAAGGTAGAGGTTTTAAATTTCTCTCGTAAAATGGACTGTCTTTGCTGGCGGATAAATCGAAGTGACCGAGCCAGCTGTACTTTCCCGCATGCTTCTGCTGGACTAGTCCATCTGTTCGGGGAAGACAGGTTACTCCCTAGCATCTACGTAAAGATCATTCTAATAAATTAGAACTTCGCATTTATGTATCATACTAGAGAGCGATTTAATTGTGTACCAATGTGTGGCCGCAGCTTGTTTGATGCAACAATACCAACACATGAAAACAGTTGTAAAGTTCGAAAAAGGGCAAATGTTATTGCCGGATCACCTCAAGGTAACCAGGGATGGGTCAAGTACATGCACAATGTACTTGAATACAAGTACAAGTACTTTCAATTTTGCCAAGTCCAACTACAAATACTCATCTAAAAAATAGGCAAGATCAAGTACTTTGAACATTTTAGTCAAGTACATTTAACGCGACGTTTATGTTTCATAATGATGTGAGTCAAAGCGATGAAAACACAAGGGCAGCAGTATTGTGCATTTATTCATTATTTATTTAAATCAGTAGTCAACACATAAAACACCGGCAATTCGCGTCAACTGTTGAGATGTTCAGCACTCAACTGTCATTTCTTGTTGCACCGCACAAACATGATCCGTTCAAACTTTTCACCAGTTAGCCTACATCTGTCTGGGCGAAAGACTGCCCGCGACACTAAATAGTCACTCGACTGATGCAGAGCTAGCCTGGACCGTTAGATGGGTTGGTACAAGTCGTGCCAGTGTGGGAAACCCTTCCCTGTGCAGCGTCCAGAAAGCTAAGGGGTCAGACTCCTCTGGCAATGTTGGGAGTGCTAAATATTTAGCAAGTTCGTTTGAAGAGGAATTATTCTGTTGTGCAGCTGGTGCAAGAGACGAAGACATCATTGGCCCAAAGGAGCTTGAAACGTGGATCAAGCGATGATGCAACAGTGAACAGCTCAGAATGCTCATAATGCTTCAGTCGAGTGTCCATGGATTTCTTGAGAGCACCGACGAGCTTTCCGTGATACGGTGAGTTTACCTCTTTGAGTTGAAAACACAGCTCCATAATGCATGGGATTACCAGACTAGCTGATACGGTCTTCTCTCGTTGCACGAAATCGGTCGCTCTCTCGATGGGAGTAAGGATATTCACTAAGTCCTGTAAACTGTTTCTGTCATACGTGGTGAGTTTAGCAGTGTCGAGTGCGTCAAGCAGGGATGGAGAGTATGGAACGTACCATCTTCAGTTGAGAATTCCATCAGGTAGCATTGGCTGCTTGGAGCTTGTTCTCGCCTTCTAGTAGTTCCGTTACCACTGTAGATTTGCACACATGATTGACTATTGCCGAAGCCTTGGCAAGCACCTTGTTGGTTTGTGTGGCAACCTTGAAACCGTCCTTCACAACTAACTGAAGCATGTGTGCAAAGCACGACGATCGTTGTGGGAGTTCAGGAACTTCAACTTATACATGTTCAATGTCATTGTCATCATCGTTGGTGTCGCTATCTCCATCACTATCGCGCTTTATCTGTAACGATTGCACAGATCTTCGATGCGATGCCGAAAGATTTCATAACCTTGGTGTACTGCTCCATGATGTGTTCTCCGGTGTGACGCCTGTTGAATCTGTTACACGCCAACATGAAAGAATCCATACTCCAATCAGTGATGCAGTGTCCGGTTATATATGAAGCTGTGCATTTGGCGGCTTGTCCACATATCAGTTGTGACGCACACACTCGCAGCAGCAACCAGGCGGCTTTGGACGTTACTGTAGACACTCTTGTAGGCATCATAGAGAAGAACAGTAGACAAATGCTTCCTGCTGGGCATCTGAAAGCGTGGCTCGAGATTTGAGATCAGATTCTTGAAGTGCACACTTTCTACTAGAGTAAAGGGCATGAGATCGCCAGTGATAAAATATACCAGGTCGTTTGTTGTTTGGCTTTGGCGTGGATCAGTCGTCGCGAATTTCTTCGGTGTGGAGAAGAAACTGGTCATGTCTGGCTGTGAATCTGATGTCTTGGGTTTTGTGAATTCAACATCAGCATCCTTTCTCTGAAATTATAAATGAATATTGAAATTAAAGTATGAAATGTATGAATGAAGAAGAGCTATGTAGCTAGTCAAAACATTCATATTTCTATCTTAATTAAATATATCATGACAATAAAACTATTAAACAAGATATCTAAGCAGTTGTTTTAAAATTGCCCCCCCCCCAGCTGTGAATCACGACCCTCCGTGTGTTTCACTCTGGAGGTTGTGAGAGTTTACATAGCAGGAGACACTGGGACAGTGTGACAGATGCATGGCATCAATAGTTCTTTGAAGTTGGTTGAACTTGGTTCTCTGGCCAACTACCCTTTTCACACATGCCTATGGATTTAGTGGCTGCCTGCAATCTACTAGAGCTAAACAACAGAAGTGTGAAAAACATCCTGATGTCTTTGTAGTTTTGCTAATAATTAACTGTCCACCAAACAGCAGTAGAGCATTATGGTTTAATTACACTGATTATAATCCACCAAGTTAAGTGGCAGTAAACGGCAGTAGTAATATAGGTTAATCAGCGCGCATGATTGGCGCGCCCCGGTGGAAATCCCATGTTAAAAGATAGGGATTTCCACTGGGGCGCTCCCGGGTTAAAAGATAGGAAGTGGAAAAGTAGTTCCGGTCCCATGTTAAAAGATAGGGATTTCCACCGGGGCACTCCCGGGTTAAAAGATAGGGATTTCCACCTGGGCGCTCCCATGTTAAAAGATAGGACATTTTCCCCATGTTAAAGGATAGGAGCTATTATCGTAAATGTATTCGACGACTTTTTGAGTTTGGGGTATCAATTTACCCCAAATTATCCTCTGAAACCTATCCTACCAAATTTCCCTATGTTAAAAGATAGGAAATTTTCCGCATGTTAAGAGATAGGTTCGTTTGTGAAAAATATACCGGACATCATTTGAACCTGTCACACACGAGACTAGTTGGTCCGTAGGTCAACCGTAGGTCAAAGGTATAGCTAGGTTAGTTTTATAGTTAGTTGAAAATTCTCCTGTAAAATTTCATTCTAAAAGTTTTTTTGATAATTTTTTCAGCACACTACAAAACTGACGCTACTAACCAGTATGAACTGGTATAAACTCGTAATGAATGCTCTATGTGTTGGAAGAACAGCCGGGTATCGACATATAGCATTTATACTTACCAGCCGTATCTCACTTGAGCATCCGCTTGAAAACTGACTGGAAACTGGTTCCTAACTGTTTTGAAGTGGTACTCCCTGTCCAAGTGATATCGACTCGGTGGCCTTGACACCAAAGTTATCAAACCTCTTTTTTGAAACAGGAGCGTAACAAAGTGAAGCGTTATGATAGAACAGCACAGGTGTATTAGCTATCTTTTGTAAGAACTATATTGAACACTGGCTATAAACAAACCAGTATAAACCAGTATAAATCAAACTAAACTGATGACGAATGCTATGTATGTTGGAAGAACATCCGGGAATTTGTCCCATGTTAAATCATAGGACCTAAAACCTACGTTAAAAGATAGGAAATTATGTACTTACCAGATTTTGTATCAATACTGACATAGTTAAACTCTTTTGTGACAAAGCGGTTGGCTCTGAAAAGAACCGTTTAAATACCCCCAAAATCAAGTGCAAAAGCAACAAGAACAACAACAGCAGCAGCATCAACCCAGGTGACAAGGCACGAAGTTCAAGGCGCGAAGAAAAGATCCTAAATCAGCTTCGAAGACGCGAAGCATGCCGCTGAAGGTATCATCAAAGGGCACCAAGAAGGCCTCCAAAAGAAGCGTTAATGGGTGCCAAGAATGCCGTTTAAAGCATACTGAAGACACCTGGTAATGTGTATAATTTCTTTTTATAACAACTCGACGGAACGTAAAGGTCACGTGGGTGTGCCGAAAGATTATGGATTGTAGAGTATATAGTTAGTGAATGTGCCGAAAGGTCACGTGGGCGTGCCGAAAGATCACCGACTTGAGAGTGCAAACTACACATGCGCAGATGATAGATTAGAAAATTCAAGCACGGACTGCTGAATAAAACCATCTTTCAACACAGACATATCATACTATAAGCAAACTGGTTGCACACTGATTTGAAAAGGAAGTGGGTCAATTAGTCAACATTTTGAGCTTTCGCGTATGTAATGTAATCCCAATCCATATATTTTGCCCTATATTATGTAATTTCAGCAGTGACGTCGTTAAAGCAATTCTTGACACTATTTCCATACGATAGTACCTAAATTCGTGTATTTTATAAAAACCTGTACTCGAGATGTTTCTGGACTTGTTTGTTTGTTTGATTGTAGTGCGCGAGCGGGCGCGGCGTGTATGACATCAAAGCTATCATAGTTATTTTGTTAGCTATCATTTGTAAGAACTATATCGATTACTGGCTATAAACAAACCGGTATAATCCAATATAAACCAGCATAAACTGATAACGAATGGTCTGTGTATTGGAAAAACATCCGGGTATTTGTCTCATGTTAAGTCATAGGGAATTATAAAACAGTTACCTATTTGCTAAAACACTCAAACTGCTAGCTATTTACGTAGTATTTTGTTCAAATCCTTTGTAACATTAGCTAACATACGACATTTGTACTTACCAGACTTTGTATCAATATCGATATAGTCAATATTCTTTTTTGAGAAGATGGTTGGCTCTGAAAAGAACCGTTTGAATTAAAATAAACCTTCAAAAATAACACCAAAGATGGTTGGTTCTGAAAAGAACCGTTTAAATTAGATTAAATCTTCAAAAACAACAGCAAATCCACAAACTTCACTCGTCTTGGATTCTCCCATGCAGAAGCGGCCAGAGGGGCTCCAAAACACCAGCAAAAGGGGCGAAATAAGTCGTGACATCTCACTTCCTGTCAACCGACGTAGGTGACGAGACGGACGAGAACGAATCAAACAAAGCACCTGGTAATGTGTATACATTCTTTTTATAGCAGTTCGATGGAACATAAAGGTCACGTGGCTGTGCCGAAAGATTATGGATTGCAGGATAGTATATAAAGATCATGTGGGCGTGCCGAACGAACACAGACTTCAGAGTACAAACGACACATGCGCAACCAGTAGATTAGAAAATTCAAGCACGGACTGCAGAGTAAAATCATCTTTCACCACATACACATCATGCTATAATCAAACTGGTATGAACTGGTAACCAAGGCTCTATGTGTTGGAAAAACATCGCTGCGGTGTATGCCAAAGTTCTTTCGCAAGTATTTATTGTCAGCATAATTTTTATTTATTTTTGCTTGTTTTTAATTGCCATGTTTCACATCTGTATAGGAGGGTTGGTACAGCGTTTGAATTATAAAAGCGAAGTGTAAATTTCAATGTAAATTTCTTGTCCCAAATTTTCCTCAGCTTGTTGAAGGCTGCTGACGCTTTCCCCACTCTGCAGTTAAGTTCATGATCGATGATTCCTTGGTTGTTGATGGAGCTGCCAAGGTAAGTGAAGTTTTTGACTGTTTCTACTTTTTTATGGTTGATCCAAACATCTGTGGATGGTTGATGCTTCCATGTCATCATGGTTTTTGTTTTCTTTTGACTGATGACAAGTCCCAAGCCATGAGCATACCTGCTGACTAACAATCCCTTCATTGCCTGTGGTTGCTAGCCGCATGACCCAGTCAATGGCCACGGCAAAGAGAAGGGAGAAAGAATGCAGCCTTGTCTGACACCAGTCATCACATGAAATCAGTCGCTGTAGCCATCTTCTGTTTTTACTCAAAATCTTGAGTTTTCATATATCTTCTCGATTGCTGTTACAATCTTTTGTGAGATTCCATACGTGGTTAATATTTTCCACATGGAGGGTCAGTGGATGCTGTCAAACGCTTTGGTGAAGTCCATGAAACTGATTGCGAGGGGTAACTGGTACTCTTGACATTTCTCTCTCTTGTTCCTCACGCAATTCACTATCTACCACATCACGCATTCGGTTCAATGTCATCTGGCAGTGTGCTTTTCCTGGTATTGACAGCAATGTCACACCACTCCAGTTGTCACATTCAGTTAGGTTTCTTTCTTGGGGATACAGACAACAGCACCATCTTTCCAGTCTTTAGGAACGATGCCTGTGTCCTAGATCTGGGACTCGGGATATTTGACATATCTACAAAATAGCAATGTTGTACTCACTTTCACATGGAAGTCGTTCCTGTGACAATGTAGGGTCTCTCTTTACCTTACAACTATCGCTGCTGAAACGTGTACAACAATAAGAACAGAACAACCTCTTTCGCTGAAATCGATGTTCGTCTACCTGTTACCATTGCCCAAGGGTTATTATACACTTGTTGCTTCCCACGTTCTGGAGTTACCGCCACATTAGTGTGCCACAAGTTTTCAGTCCCGCGTTTCATTTTAGTGTGTCTTTCCACAAACACGTGGGTGTGTTGAACGCTTCGCGCATTCCCGTGCCATTTCTTAATGTGAAATATTTGCAAGTGTTCTGCATTAATTTATTATTCACCTGTTTTGGCCAATTCACACTAACGCGCATGTGCATTCAAAGAGTTGTGGAAGTTTGCATGCAACATATAGATGTAAACAAAATAATTTATACTAAATATATGTGTTTGCATTGTGATTGGACTGTCGATTTATTTATTTAGTATTTATGTGCTGCCAAATTTACTCTGACTGCAGACATAACAGTTGTTCCTGCCACTTAAATCGAATTTCGCGCTTTATGCAGATGAACGGAATTTTACCCTAAATACTTTGCGTAAAGCCTACCTGCACCAATCTCCGAACAGGTCAATGGTTTGACGGCCCAGTTGCTAGCTAATAGGTCACGTGATGGATAAATAATTGTATATATAATAGATCAATACTATAATAACTTCGATATCCTGTAAGAAATTTCGCCAGTGTATCTGCGTTCGCATTCCTGCTCTCCTCCTGTTGGACACGCCGCTGAATGTCACTACAAAGAGATTGTCCACCTAGATGTAATTTAGTTGTGCATCTGTGGATGAACAGAGGCCTCATCACCTCTGCATACTTAATGACCTCTTGGTATAAACCGAGGCAGGAAAGACCATTTTGGAACCTAAAAAAACACGTGTGTATAAATGCATGTTTATAAAGTATTTAAATATGAATCTGTATTGTTTATTAACTCCCCTGTGTCTGTATGTACTGTATCAGTCGCACTGATATTGAAGTATACAGTTGAACGACCAACAAGTATTTTACATCATGTTTACACAGACATGGTAGTATGGGGGGGGGGGGGGGGGGGGGGTTCAAACACTCCAACTTCTATCACCGCATTACCAACTTTGAGACTCGTCAATAATACCAACATGTTTGGCCAAAAATACCAACAATTGAAGGTCTCTGGGGCACGACACGTACGTCACGTGGATCCGCGTATAGTATAGGTTTATAGTTGTGATTGGCGCTTCCCAATGACGTTCCAATTTGCAAGTTATTTAGCAGTAATACTACCAGTTGTACACAAAATAATGCAATAAAGTAATATATGTGGGGGCACATTTTGGTTTAACATTTTGTTCCCCCATACTGCGAACGCACGCACTACTACTAAATACACTTGAGTAAAATATTCATTTTTTGGGTAAATTGTGAAAGAGTATGCTATTATTCATACTGCTGAAACGCAGTCTTCTTTCTCAAGTAGATAGTGTAGCTTGTCAAAGCCACCACAAGTTCCTCTGCGCACAACCGGTCCAATGCACAGCGCCAATGTACCCAGTCAGTTCCTCCAAAGACTGGGATGCTCGCATGAATGCATCTTCATCTGGTGCGTCAGCTGACTAAAGCAATAAGTCAGTTTTCCAGGGCAGTCCTGATGTTTGCTTTGCAATGAAGAGAGCAAAATTAATATTGCCAAACAATTTCCGCAATTAATGTTTACTCTAACCTCAGTGTTACCTTTCAATAGACAGTTATGATGTCGTTGTAAATAATTATAATGGAATATACCAATAGTTTACAATCTATTCACAACAGCAGAACAACATCAAACAAATTTAGCATGTGATATACACACGTATATAAAAATCACTTAACTACTACATACTTCCTATTTTGTGTTCAATGTTAAAGGAAACCAAAGGCTTCAATATGTGAGCTTATCAACGTCATTTACTTGTCGATGAAAACAAGCATTCCACGCGTCACACAGGGTCAAGGTCCAAGAATCCCTAGGCGCTTATTGGTCAAGTATCGGGGACGAGTCTCAGCGCAGGCTGGAACTGTGTTTTCCCACTTTTAATTTGTTTTAGACCACTGGCATGACACGGTTGATTGTAGTTACAAATTGTTAGGTAATATTAATTTTGTAGGTGTATAGGCCCAACGGATCGCCTCTTTCTTTGGTTTAATAAAATGTTTGCACATTTCATACCTCCAGCCCCCACACTTTTAGGAGCGGGTCGTCTATGTCATCCGGCATCCGTGAGGGGTTTCCCATGAGACACGAGAAGGCTATGTTGGAAAAAACTGTGGGGGCGGTCCACCGTGGACCAAGATGTATGCTTCATTCTACCTGCAAGAAAGTATTCTCCCGTAACCTCGGCTAGTTAAAGACAGAAAGTGTAAGCCATCAATACACGTAAGCTACATATATGACTGAATTAAGGCAGAGTCGCAGACAATAACATACACTCACACAAACACGCACGACACATTGGCACAATGTGTATATTATGTATTATTTTGTTAAAAAATAACCTAAAATATGCTTAAAATATAATGCAATTTTATACATCTTGCTTTGTACATATGCACGTATAGGTAAGATTTATATTTTATTTGTGATTTTATATAAAAACTAGGCGCATTATGTTAAGTTAAAAAACGTGCTTAAGTGTGCATACTTACGCAAGTATTAATACATTCAATGACAAGAGTATTTTATATTTGTGTCTAAGGTTCAAATTAATCTCACCCTAAGACCACGTGGAACTGTCACAGAACAACAATGTGCGTTGCTATAGTGTAATGGTACGATCATTATTATAAAACGTTGATACGTGTTCTTACCAGATACATCTACTGACAACGTTTTGCTGTTTCCTGGGCCTTCAAAGATTCTTGAATCACTCTTCAGTACCAACGGCATAAATCTTCCTGTTTCTTCGATAGTTGAAACTCAACTGAGTTTCAGTTGAATTTGGGTTGAACTTCACTGGTTGAAAGTTCTATCTTTTTTTTGTTTGGGTAAGCAGCCTTTCGTCCACAAACGTAGCCGAGTCATTATACTATTAGACCATCAATTCCTGTCCGAGGTATAGGAATGTCCTTAAATGTTATATTTATGAAACTACAACAAAATACTATATTGTAGAATGTAAACATGTACTATACACTATAGGCGCATGCAAAAAAAGAAATTTTGTCAAATATATTTTTTATAAGGGGTTTATCCATAACGCCTTGTAGACCAAAACAGGCTGTCCGAGTTGGCGTTCCTCATTGAAAACGTATCTGAAAGGAAATTAATTTACATGTTATGCACACTAAAGTGATAGGTTTCCGTTAGTTTATTGTACAAGGTAGTGTTCTGCCCAAGTTTTCAAAAGGGCAGGGTGCCATCTTAAAAAGGGGCACACAGAGCGTGGTGAGAAGTGGTTAAAAAGGCACTTGCAGCGTGCGACTAACTAATTAGCACGACGCATCAGGCTTTGCAAAATTTAGTCAAGTCAAGAATAAGACACCACAGAAGATACCACAAATTCTTTCAACAACGTGTGGTTATGCTCTATAATACACCGTCAAGCGATTGTGAACAGTAAACAACGTCAAAAGCAAATACCAAAATTACTTAAATAGCCACTGATCGGGGGGCCACATATGAGCCAGTAATCTCCCTGTCCCAAACACATTCGAGCTATGATTCAGGATATGATAACTTCAAGAATTAAACACTAATTTCTAATCTCAGTTTCATTTTGAAGATACTTGAAAATTTTTAGCAAAACGCCTTGGCTCCAGCATTAAATCAAATTGCTTACCTAATGAATATGATTTTTTTTGTAAAAACGCCCTGGATCCTGCATTAAATCAAATTGCTTATGTAATGAATATGAACAATTGTAGAAAAATGCCCTGGATCTCGCACTGAATCAAACTGCTTATCTAATGAATTTTAATCTCCGTAGAAACAACTTAATTCTACGATGTGAGGCACTTGTTTTAGCTACACAGTGACACCAAAAGTAATGCTAGGCACACACCAGCCGATTTTCGGCACACACCAACCGACTAGTCGGCGTAAAAACCGTCGGCCGACGGCAGTCGGTTGGTGTGTGCCAAATTTAAGGCCGACGGTCGGCCTTATAGCACCGACTAACGCCGATTCAAATGTTGAATCGGCGGTCGGCGTTAATCGGTAGTCGGCGTTAGATAGGGAGGTATCCGGTGACAAGTCGGCGCATATCCGATGACGAGTCGGCTGGTGTGTGCAGGTTTTTTTCATAACACGACGGTCGGCGGTAACTTGGCCAATAAGAAATCATAGCGCGAGCATGTGATAGGCCTCGATATATTATAAGGCTAAGCCCGGCGTCTTTTTTTAGTTTTCAACCCAATTCGGGCCACAAGGTTTAATTTTTTACTTTCATATTTTACTGACCTGGGCTGGCGGGTAACCAAGGTTTCAGAAAGTGGTACATAACTTTTTATCCTATGGTCAATGACCATCATCGTTTTTTATCACTTGTTCTTAAAACAGGCGCGACAAATAAACCTAATTTGCACCTGACTTTATTTCCCGCTTCCAACAGGAATCGCCATTTTGTCTTGTGAAAAACGCTACTTCTGGTGGCGCCGCTACCGGGCGCATATAATATATTAAGCCTTAAAAATCCGCAAAGCGGCGCTAGCTGTGGGAAACGTTTTTGAAGAATTCGTTGGGTGCGACTGATTACACTTCAACATAACTGTTAACTGAAATGGCTAAATATAACGTTCTGCGTAGTGATATAAAACAGAGCTCGACGCTATGCGTTCCTTTGCTGGAGGATATGATCAAGCCATTTTCCCATTGTATTATTGGCGTTACCATGGCCAACAGCGAATCGAATAAGCGAGGTGGCATCCTGAGGAATTTTTTTTACGAATCGTGTTCGTTTTGGCGCAGTTCTTCTACTAAATTAATTAAGATAGGGATTTCCTTCGGGGCGCGCCCAGCATCGAGAGATCCTGGTCCCCATGTTAAAAGATAGGAAATATGTTTTCCATGTTAAAAGATAGTGATATAACCTGTCATACACGAGTCTGGTTGGTCCGTAGGTCAAAGGTATAGGCTAGTAGTAATAGGCGTGGTGTAGCGGGGATGGTTGGCGCGGCGCGGAGGAAGTGGCGCCACCTAGCGGATATATTATGAACTAAAATAGCCCCACCTGTCGAATATGTCATGAACTAAAATAGGACCACCTAGCGGAATTTTTCGGGACTAAAACAGCGCCGTCTTGGGTGTCATTACAAGTGGTGCCACCTGGCGGATAAGTTGTGAAGTAAATGTAAAAGTACTGCCCAAAGAGCCCCGTGACGGATACATCATGAACCACAAACACCATCCCCTAGTGGACAAGTGAGCGAACCCCATGTTAAACCATAGGGAATTTTCCCCATGTTAAAGCATAGGGATTTTATTTTTATCCCGTGTTAAAGCATAGGCCATTTTATCGCAAAGGTATCCGACCACTTTTCGAATTAGGGAATTTTCACCATGTTAAGAGATAGGGAATTTTCCCCAAGTTAAAGCATAGGGATTTTCCCCATGTTAAAGCATAGGGATTTTCCCCATGTTAAAGCATAGGCCATTTTTATCGCAAAGGTATCCGACCACTTTTCGAATGTTTATCCCATGTTAAAGCATAGGCCATTTTTATCGCAAAGGTATGCGACCACTTTTTTGAATAAAATAACACCGAATATCATTTGAATATGTCACACACGAGATTGCTTGACGTCATGAACCAGTGACGTCATGGTATGCGCAGTAATTTTGTGCGGAGGTGACTTGGTCAAACACGTAGTGCTTCGGTTAGACCTTGTATTGAATTTGCGCGTATGTAATGTAATCCCTTCATGTGACGACAATTAAATAAGTAATTGGGCATGCGCAATAGTGGCTATTCTTATATGTCGTAGGTTGTCGACCATTTGATTAGGTGTAGGCCTCCTAGTCTATACATTTATAACTTTAACATAGGTCCAAACCCGATAAAGCATAGCCATAGAGGCTAAAGGTTATCTGGCCTACAGCGCATAACCACGGCCAAACAACTTACAAACACTGACAAACAACTTACAAACACTGATATACAACTCCAAAACACTGACATACTATACCGAGTGAAAAATTTCCCCGTTAACCGGTATGAACTGGTATAAATCAAGCCTCAAGGCTCTGTGTTGAAAAAACATCCGTGTATTTGTCCCGTATTAATGCATAGGGAATTATACGAACTTATCTGTTAAAACTAGTGGTTTGGTTAGACCTTGTATTGAACTTGCTCGTATATAATGTAATCCCTTCATGTGACGTCATGATGCAGTGACGTCATGATCAGTGACATCATCAAACCGCTATGTGCAGTAATTTTGTACACGAAGTGAGTTGTTCAAGCAGATAGTGCTTTTGTTAGACCTTGTATTGAACTTGCGCGTATGTAATGTAATCCCTTCATGTTGCTTCCATTCATTTTTTGAATGACACTCATTCCATTAATGATGCAAGCGGACTGATTGGGAAGAGCCTCAGTTGGTGGCACGTTCTCTCCAATGTGGCTAAGGAGTTTGGCTTTATCTGTCTTTCTTGGCGATCCATCCTCATTCGACAAAGCCTATGGCAAGGATCCAAGTGGATGGGCAAACACATCGTGCAGGTCAAGCTAACGGGTTTATGCGATGACTATCATGCGGCCAAACAAGTTTCCATCAGCCTTGATGATGATGACTTTACTCGTATACCTGACATTCTTGGTAGAGATGTTCGCGAATGTATTGAGACCCTGTTTCTTCACCTTGGCATGGAAGTCCACGGCATCAGGATGGTCTTTTTTCAAGACGATCACACTTGAAGTCTTTGTACGTCTCTTGACCTGTCTTCTTGCCATTCAGAAGATCATTCGTGACATCAACAGGGGCCTGCATTCCTGTTTCGATGTTAACCAAGGCGTGTTGTTCCTCTCTGAATGGGTTAATCCACAAGATTCAGACTGAAACCCTTTGTGCTACCTGGAGTCTGAGTGTTCGTATTTCCGGTCTCCTCTAAGGTTTATCAACATTGATTCTGCCAAATGGGTTTTCCTCTCCAAGCTGTACGGAAAATCCCCCCTGCATAAAATGTTCGTAGACCTCAGGGTAATCGAGTCTTGACATCTCGGTATAGTAGACAGGGAGATGGGCGTAGTTTAGCCTGTCGTAGGCAAAGCACCATGGGATCGTCGCCGAATGGACCACAAATAATAATAATAATATAAGAATGTTTTTATTTCAGACAAAAGTCCATATGTACATACAATACAAGTAAATAAAAAATATTTAAATAAATAAAATACAAATGTACAGACTCACATTAAATAAAAATAGATGGTTAGTAAAAGATATGTATAAAATGTGCATTAAACTTTAAGTATACAATTGGATAGTCCAATATTTAAACATAGGACTTCTACAATGTATATCGGTATAAAGATAATTCACAAAAAGTGGATTTTTCAGACTGTTGAAGACGACATAATAAGGTATATATGGATGAACGCATACGTTCATTAAAAGATTTAACACAGTTTGTAGCAAACATAAAACTTGCACTACAGCGTGATGACAAATTGTGTAAAATTCGAAAACTGTTGTTATAGGCAACAGTAATACCTTTCAAACTCTGTTTTTTAAATGTATACCAAAGACTTCAGGTGTACATAGTATCACAGTAAGAGAGAAATAGGGAAGTTTTAATGTTTGAGCTGCAAAGGCGAAATTTTTGTGCTAAGACGTTGGCCTGAGCATATAGGCATCTTTTCTGTCTGGCAATGTCGTCATCGTCAGTAAGATTATTGTTAATTATATGACCCAGATATTTGCATTTAATAGTATGAGGTAAAGGACGATTATTGAGAGTGACAGGATGAATATTTGTCATGTCCTGAGGTTTGTTGTCAATAACCATGCAATATGACTTGTTGGCATTCTATGTTATGTTAAACATTTCGCCATACTTGGCACAACAATCTGTTAGTTTTTTCAACCCAGAAACCCAGGCGACAAAATACAGAGATCGTATGCATACATCAAATGATTCATAATGGTGCCTGCATAAAGACATCCAATTTGTAATTTGTTAAGATTTACACTTAAGTCATCCATGTACACATTAAAAAGGTGGGGAGAAAGGATTCCACCTTGTTTGACACCATTCGAGACAGTAAAAAATCTAGAAAAGCTCTGACACCATCTGACAGTGAATTTCTGGGTACTGTACCAGTGATGCAGAATGCGCACAATGAAAGCAGGACAGCCACGGTCAATTAGTTTAGTGAATAGCTTGCTATGGTTCACTTTGTGAAAGGCCTTGAAGGCATCCAACATAGTGACATACATAGAAGAGCCATTCGATATGTAGTGTTGAAAAAGTTCTTTTAATAGAAATATGAGCATCTCAGTTGGGTGATGCTTTTTAAATCCAAACTGGTTGGCACACGTTGTGAAGAAAATGGTAGCCCTTGACAATATTAAAGATTCAAATCATTTATTAGCAATTGTTGCAAGAGCAATAGGTATGTAATTATTGTTAACAGACAAATGACCAGCTTTGTTTTTTAATTATTAGAGCTATTGTTGTGACCATCATAGCACCCATGAATTAACACGCTGCTGAATAGCAGTGACATATAAACATTAAGTTTTTCATTAGCATACTTAAAATGTTCATTACTTATACAGTCATAACCAGGAGCTTTTCGTGTAAGCATCGTCTGAATTATTTCTTGTATTTCTTTAGCATCAACCATCATTTGATCATTAAATTGCATATTGCTGCAGTATATGTCAATCTTTTTAGTATGTGTTGGAGAGCCAGGTACAGAATTAAGTAGAGACTGGTAATGATGAAGCCACATATTCTTTACATTTTCAGCATCACATACGCCGCCAACATTACTAGGATTTGGCAAATGCAGAAGCCAAACCCCTTCTCTTATTGATCGCAAAAGTCCAAGTAGCATATAAATTATGTCGATGTAAGACATCCAGAATGCAGACAAACTTCCATTACCAGACCGCAGGAAGTCAAGGTATTGTCCGAAGAGGTGCATTACATGTCTACATGATGCACTCGACATGACTCGACGTCCAGTGTCTGAGGTGAGACATCATTAGCGAGACCTTGTAGGACACGTAGAGCTTCATCTAAGTGTCCTTGTTCACTTGTCTCTGTCCACTGCATGAATCAATTGCATGCAAATTGCACGAGTGCTTCATATGTGAACATATGCACCCTTACTGCATGATTGTACTTTCTGCCGTCCAGGACCCCGCTAATGGAACCATTTGCAACCACTCCTGACTCAACAAAGAGATCGCGAAGACCTGCATCTCCAAATCGTTTTCCTATGACAGCAAGCAGTGTGCATAGAGTGTGGAAGATGCCCATTCGGGGTATGATGCAACCGAATTTGTCTTGATGTTTCCATGCCACTTCAAGCGCTTTAACGTATAGTGCCTGGTCAAACACACACACTATGACATTTATCTTCAAATTGACCATGACCATGACAGACTGGCTAAGTACTTCATACACAGTGGACAAATGGGTGGCAGGTGAATTTAATGTTGGAAGGTACGCTTCAAAACAAATATTTGGGTCAGATTGCTGATTGATTTAATGCTAAGATATTGCCAATTTTATTAGACATTATGCAGCATTCGTTAAGTTCGAGGGTTGTATCTACCAAAAAGGTACTCTCAACAATTGTCTATCACATCAATTTATCAATTTTGGTGGTTGGGGTGTTGTAAAAACTGCATGGTGTGTTGCCCATCCAGGTGATACCAATTCATTAAATTTCAGGACCTTGCCCATGGACTATACCCAAAAACAGCACTTTTCTGTTAGTTTTGTAAATATAACAGTAATAATAAACTTTATTTATACACCATCAAATCCGGGACTAATGCCCCGTTCACGGGTATTTACAAATCGGCAATCATCTTAGAAGCATAAACCGCATTTAAGAGAAATAAATAACAAAAATAAATATAGTTAGGAAGCAAAATCCTTATTATATATCTATATATATATATATATATATATATATATATATATATATATATATATATATAGATAAACCTATGTATAGCAAAAGTGCTGAACAGATGAATATACTGGATAAAAATAAATAAATCAGTCAGTAAAAACCTACATTACATTAAATAATTTGATTAGATATTAAAATGTCATTTTGAGATAAATAAGACTAAAAATTAATTAAAGCTATATGCATGAATAAAGCAAAGGTTAAATGTCTGATTATATTAGTTTGAGAACATAAATGTCTTCAATAATTTTCCAAACTGCCTAATGTTCTCAATCGCGCGTAGTTCCAGAGGCAGACCGACGACCATAACGTTCTATTAAATATGACTTTCTGTCGTTTGTTGTGGACCGGCGACCATAACGTTCTAGTAAATATGACTTTCTGTCGTTTCTTGTGGACCGGCGACCATAACGTTCTAGTAAATATGACTTTCTGTCGTTTCTTGTGGACCGGCGACCATAACGTTCTAGTAAATATTACTTTCTGTCGTTTGTTGTGGAAGGCACATTTTGCAAAATAATTAAACAATGACCTCTTTAATTTCTCACAGGGTGTCTATCATTCACATTCTGGACAGTTAAGACGAAATATATCCCACATTCTTGAAGTAGTAGTACACTTAATGCCAAGGTGTCAGATCTTTAGCATTTCCATATTTTCGTGACCATTTGACCCCCCTGTGACCTAATTATTCAATTTGTACATATCATATGTCAGTTTGTAGAGGGGTTTAATACCAACATGTTGAGTTGTTACTTGCGAGGCTGTATTGATCGGTTGCAAAGTTATGATACATTTTGTTTTCCCTACCCATAAATATTTTACAAGAATTTGTCCTCGCCTCATTATGTTTACGGAGTCATATCCACCAAATAGCTACCACGTACAAAAGTCTATAACAATTTATTTACTACAGGCATAGGGCTATTAAAAACTGAGATTGTGTGATACCAATTCGTTAAATATCAGGGACTGGCCCATGGACTAATAGGCACGTCGACTCCATGGCACCTCCATAGCCGCATATTGTGTGCTGGAGTAGTGCTTCGTTTTTGTTGCAGTGATAGACGCACAATCCTCTACCCCAGACAGTATGACTACTCGACGCATAGAGTACTATCCTCTGCAGTGCACGCCACCAGGCTTTCTGTTGTTGTTTTCTGACAGCAGACCCAGTGAATGTGCCACATCCCTCGCAATCTGGACAGACACGAGGTGGTCATTCCCCTTCCTTGTCTGGTACATCACCTTCAGGTCGGAAACATTTCTTGTTCGACAGGACGCATTTTCGTTACCCTTGTTTGATCAATCCAAAGGTAATGTTTTGCATCTGACCAGTCGGAGAGCGCAAGTCTGGCTGGTTCGCCTCCTCTTCCAAAGTAAAACAATGTCACTAAACACCTGCCAGATCACGTAACAACGTGAAGTTTGGTGATGATATTGATAGGCCATCATGTTTCCCGACGATGGCTTTCATTGTGGCAACCGTGTATGATCTGACCTTTGCCACTGCATCATCAGTTGGCAAGCTCTGTGAACGACGGAGACTCATGTGGTACATATTTTACACAAGAAACTTACCTACCACTCCCCCCACTTCAAATTTGCTGTCCCCACACACAGATTTCAATTAAATATTATGTATATATATATATATATACACACACACATATATATATATATATATAATATATATATATATCTCTGTGGGTTGTACCTTTCCACACTGGATATGACGTCACCACTACACCAACCACCAACTGGGACAGCGGAAAGAAGAAACGGTTTCAATATTAGGCTCCACGTCACATTTATTCAACAAATTGTGAAAGGTTTACAATAATGCAACTCAAACAAAATATCATTATGACACTTAATCCTACTAAACACATCAATTGTGAGTTTGTAATATATTATATATATTATATGTATATATGTACGTACTGGTGAGAAAGTAGACTGCATTCACATGAAGGGTTTAAAATGAATCACACTATTATGACTTCACCCTGATTTCAACAGTTATTTTCTACAATTCAATTACACTTTAGGCCGAATTATTTCATGCACTTGGAATGTGGGTGCAAGATTAGCCAAGGTATTTATAGAAAAATCACAAAGGCTGCCATATGAATAGGTGCCCTTTAATCAACACAAGAAATAAAACAAATAGAAATGGCTGAGATGTATCACTCCTGGGTATTATAATCGTACCCTAATCTGACGTGCCATCGATATTCTTCAAATAAATAAATATTCAGTCTATGACTTTCAACTATCAATAGAGATAAAGTCATTAACCAGGTTCGCCACTGTACAGACGTACATACATATTGCACCGGCTTCAGATAATCACCATTCCAGCGATGTTCTTATTCACGGCGGTCGATAGACCAGTCAGCACAAACACTGAAAACATGCCTAGTTTAGAAGAAATGATGGGTCTGGGGCCAAGCTAACTAACGATTAGACAGCTAAATAACCGCCAGATATTGTGGTGACTTGGTTGCACAAGACAGACATCATTGTGTGGGTGCATCAACGGAGAAGATATCCCCTGACTGGTATTGTGAGATGTGCGGGTGAAGATACAGGGAGTAAGAATGGCAGCGAGACACAACCAGTACGTGGGCTTGGTGACTGATGTGTACAGAGAGCACTGGGACCTCGTTAAGAGACTGCACAGCTACATCGATTGTTGCAATGGACCATATTACTGCTGTATATCACAGGGCTTGATATGACATACTGTCCATACCAAATATTATATATATATATATATATATATATATATATATATATTGTACATGTCTCATACACATTTGTATGGATATAGTACTAATACTACAATATGGACAGGGCACCATTAATTTATGCAACGTGTTCTCCCAGACACGTGAAATAATACATCTTATCTGTGCAAAGAAGTATCAAGAGTGTTTTCTCTTTTCATTCATTCATTGAATTTTATTGGTTGTCATTTGAAATCCCAGCACGCTATATCAAAACCAGTTCCACTAAATAAAATGTAATGGTTTCAAAAGTGTTCAAATTCTGGTGCAGGGACAATAATCATGGCATGCCATTAAATGGTAGTCAACATTAATTCAGGTCCACTGCTACTGAAGCTAGACCAGTCAGGGATGGACAGGCTTGGTCTACCAGGGGCAGGATAAATGAGAATTAATCATCCACACCATTTCTTGCTGGTGGCTCTCACTAATTAGTTTGATTAATCATCAGCCATGTAATCATGCTAGCCTATTGTGACTCTGAGATGGACATGGAATCAATTAAACAGCCTCTGCTAAGCCAGCAACATGTACCCAGCCACCTGGTCAGCTGGTCCTTCAAATCTCTCCACCTCAAGAGTCTCCAAGCATATGGTCTCCATGGAGACTTCAATAGAATCAGTAGCTGATAGATAACACACTGCACAGTAATGACATCACAGGGTGTCATAACTAGATGATCTGATAAGCTGACTTACCAAATGTAGGCTCTGCTTTCTATTACTAAATGGTATATTTTATTTCCAATTGCACGGTAATGAGATGTATTTGTTCAATAAATGTGCATTAAAAAGTGATCAATTAAAAATGTGCTAACTGTGAATAAAGATTATGACTGGCCATGTCTTATAAATTTGGAAATGACATGATGTGTTATAATTAAACCAATAAAATAAAAAATAGTGAACAAACAAATATATTTTCCATGCTGACTTAGTAACTAATCTACATATTGTGTGTACACACTTAACACCATTAAGATCCATCTATCAGTGAAAGGAATTGAAATAAATGATGATTTAAAATGTTTATTACATACTTCTCAAGTTCACAAGGAAAACAATGGATCATTGCCATACATGATTACGTAACTGTAACATAACACAGTTTTCAACAATAATATCAAATGACACTGAAGTTCCATAATCAAATGATCAATTTTATTTAGACAGTCACATTTTATGTTGTCATATAATCAACTAAAACAACCAGTAAACCGAGGAGAAGAAATAAGAGAATCGGCAAGGATTACACGGTGTCCTTAAATACAAACATAGTCAGGTCATCTGGCCTAATGTGTGTGTATACCATGTTAGTAGTAAGGTAGGTTAAGTACGAGTTACGCTGGATTCGGAGTGGAGCAAATCTTATGTTAAAAGATAGGGATTTTTCCACCAGTGCGCGCCCGGGTTAAAAGATAGAGAATTTCCCCATGTTAAAGGATAGGGATTTCCACCATAGCGCGCACGGGTTAAAAGATAGGCCATTTTTACCCATGTTAAAGCATAGGAGCTATTATCGTAAACGTATGCAACGAAATTTTGAATTATCTCCATGTTAAAGGATAGGAAATGTTCTCCATGTTAAAGCATAGGAGCTATTATCGTAAACGTATACGACCACTTTTTGAATAAAATATACCGAACAGCATTTGAATATGTCACACACTACATTGCTTGACCCGTAGGTCGAGGCTCTGCCAAGGGATCGAGCCCTTATTTGGTTGACGATGACATGTGTAAAATGTGGTGTTATAATAAGGCGTAATTTATAATAAAAGGATTATAAATTAAACGGAGTTCGTTTTATCTGAAGTAATGTATACGAAATGTAGATTACATATAGGACTATGTTATATCGGAACCTATAGCTTCGTTTTTTTCGAACAGAGCGACCATCTTGGAATTAGACCTTTGGTATCATTTCCGTACGGTAGTACCTAAATTCGTGTCTCTTATAAACCCGTACTCGAGATGTGTCTGGGCATGTTTGTTTGTTGCGAGCGTGAGCGTGCGCACCCTGTATGATGTCATCAAACTGCTACGCGCAGTAAGTTTGTACGCGAGGTGAGTTGGTTAAACAGATAGTGCTTTGGTTAGACCTTGTTTTAAACTTGCGCGTATGTAATGTAATCCCTTCATGTGACGTCATGATGCAGTGACATCGTTAAACTATAAACTGCTACGCGCCTTAATTTTGTGTGCGAGGTGAGTTGGTTATACAGGTAGTGATTTGGTTAGCCATCGTTTTGAACTTGTGCACTTGAATATAAGCCCATCATGTGATGTTATGGTCAGTGACGTTGTGTTACAGCGAGTGGAAAATTCCCCGTAAAATGTCATTCTAGAAGTTTCTTTTGTAATTTTAAACAGGTAGCGCTTTGGTTATCCATTGTTTTGAGCATTTGCGCTTGAATATAATTCCTTCATGTAACGCTATGGTCAATTCCCCTGTAAAATCTCATTCTAGAAGTTTCTTTGGTAATTTTTTTCAGCACACTACAAAACTGACGCTATAAACTGGTATAAACTCGTAATGAATGCTCTGTGTGTTGGAAGAACAGCCGGGTATTGACATATAACATTTATACTTAGCAGCCGTATCTCACTTGAGTGTTCGCTTGAAAACTGATTGCAAACTGGTTCCAAACTGTTTTGAAGTGATATTCCCTGTCCAAGTGATAACGACTCGGTGGCCTTGACACTAAAGTCGGCAAACCTCTTTTTTGAAACAGGCGCGTAACAATGTGAAGCGTCATGTTAGAATAATACAGGTGTATTAGCTATCATTTGTAAGAACTATATCGAACACTGGCTATAAACAAACCGGTATAATCCTTTGACCTGTAACACTATCTAACATACAACATTTGTACTTACCAGACTTTGTATTAACATCGACATAGTTAATAGTTAATACTCTTTTGTGAGAAGGTGGTTGGCTCTGAAAAGAACCGTGTAAATATCTTCAAAAGCAACTCCAAAAGCAGCAACGAAGGGTGCTAAATAGACCGTGAGAATCGCCAAAAAGAATATCTTCAAAAGCAGCGTCAAAGGGCACCAAGTTGACCGTGAGATTTGCCAAAAAGAATATCTTCAAAAGCAACTCCAAAACTAGCGTCGAAGGGCGCCAAGTTGGCCGTGAGAATCTTCAAAAAGCAGCATTGTAGGGTACCAAGACGACCTCCAACTTGTTATGTCGAATGTTGAATGACAAGGTACAATCGCAACGACATTACTTTCTTTATAAACATCATACCTGATCACCCTATAGGTACTAGCAATGTAGGCCTTCCCGAGTATATTCTCGCAAATAAAGGTTTACATTTGTTATCCTGTAGCTTGTCCCGAAACGTTAGGCCTCCTTATAAAGATAATCTTTGTGTTTTCCGTGCTCTTTTTATAGCAGTTCGATGGTCACCGACTTCAGAGTACAAACTACACATGCGCACACGATAGATTGGAAAATTCAAGCACGGACTGCAGAGTAAAACACAGATTCATCGTACTATAAGCAAACTGTTGAAGTGGTATTTCCTGTCCAAGTTTCATCTGTGTTTCATCTGTACCTAGAGATCAACAGTATTGTTTCAACCTTTTAGTATGCTAGCGTTCTTAACCTATACGTATGTACGTATGTATATGTGCTAGACACGTTGTCAACTCAATGACCGTGACCTTGACATTAAAGTTGTCAAACCTCTTTTTCGAAACAGGCGCGTAACAAAGTGAAGCGTTATGATAGAACAGTACAGCTATCATTTGTAAGAACTATATCGAACACTGGCTATAAACCAGTATAAATCAGTATAATTCAAACTAAACTGATAACGAATGCTCTGTATGTTGAAAGAACAATAGACTAGTGTTATTAGGTAGTGATTAAATATTCTTGTCTGTTATAAAACCCGTACTCGAGACGTGTCTGAACTTGTTTGTTTGTTGCGAGTGCGAGCGTGCGCGCCCTGTATGACGTCATCAGTTATGTTTGTATGTAGTTCAGTATAGAAACATTACACAGTTATGTCTGAGTATATTTCAATACAGATGATAGGTAGTTATGTATATGTGTATTTCAGTAGAGACGTCAGCCAGTTATGTATATGTGTATTTCAATAGAGACGTTAGCCAGTTATGTATCTGTGTAGTTCAGTACATATATGTTAACCACTTATGTCTGTGTAGTTCAGTACAGAGATGATAGCCAGTTATGTCTGTGTATAGTTCAGTAGAGATGATAGCCAGTTATGTCTGTGTGTAGTTCAGTAGAGATGATAGCCAGTTATGTCTGTGTAGGTCAATAGAGATGATAGCCAGTTACGTATGTGTGTAGTTAAGTAGAGATGACAGTCAGTTATGTCTGTGTATTGTTCAGTAGAGATGATAGCCAGTTATGTATGTGTGTAGTTCAGTAGAGATGATAGCCAGTTACGTATGTGTGTAGTTAAGTAGAAATGACAGTCAGTTATGTCTGTGTATAGTTCAGTAGAGACGTTAGCCAGTTATGTATGTGTAGTTCAGTGTGAGTGACGTCATGATACGCGCAGTAATGTTGTGCGCGAGGTGAGTTGGTTAAACAGGTAGTGCTTTGGTTAGCCATCGTTTTGAACTTGCGCACTTGAATGTAATTCCATCATGTGACGCCATGGTCAGTGAGTGATGTCATGGTACGTGCAGTCATTTTGACCAACACGCCGCACGAATCAAACTATAGACACGAGTTGTACAAACGAAACACTAAAGTTAGCCCAACAGGTTGCACGAATTGAACTTAGACCAACTAGTCGGACAAACGAAACACTTTGACCAACACGCTGCATGAACCAAACTATAGACACGAGTTGTACAAACGAAACACTAACCTTAGCCGAACACGTGGCGTGAATTGAACTTAGACCAACTAGTCGGAAAAACGAAACACTAAACTTTGACTAGCGAGCGACAAGAACCAAACTTAACGAGGACAAACGCAACACCAAACTTAACAGGTTACTGCGTCAAATTCCACCAGAAGGGAGCAAATAGACGGGTTATCACGTGAGATCCCTCAAAAGGGAGCAAATAGACGGGTTATCACGTGAGATCCCTCAAAAGGGAGCAAATAGACGGGTTATCACGTAGATCCCTCAAAAGTGAGCAAATAGACGGGTTATCGCGTGAGATCCCTCAAAAGGGAGCAAATAGACGGGTTATCGCATGAGATCCCTCAAAAGGGAGCAAATAGACAGGTAAAATAGGAGCAAGAGAGCAAATAGACAGATATAAAGGGAGCAAATAGACAGGTTATCGCGTGAGATCCCTCAAAAGGGAGCAAATAAACAGGTAAAATAGGAGCAAGACAGCAAATAGACAGGTAAAAAGGGAGCAAATAGTCGGGGGAAGGGATTCACAGTCGAGTTTACTTAACGAAGTCACCCACTCGTAGGGAAAGTACCCTTTAGTTTGTACACATCAGTAAGCTTTCAGAAATTTATCGTAACTAAAACCGGGGGCCAAATAATTTATGATGTCCAAAAATTTGAAAGTTGCTGTTTTTAAACACATCAAATTAGTATGTATTACCACGAACATGGAGTTTTTAATTTTTTTCTCTGTTGTGTCATCTGTATCGTCATCTACGTCGGTTGTCAGGAAGTGTGGTGTGATATTTTTTTATGACGTTCAAATCGTATTTTCCGGAATTAAAGCCAATGACGGGTAGTTCTTCAAGAAATCCGTGAAGTATACCAATTAATTTTGAAATTTGTTCTTCTGGGATAATAAGTAAAGGTGACCCGTCATCTAGAATTTCGTCTAAGTCAGGTTCGAGCATTCTATCCTCTGGTGATTGAATATCTTTTAGTTGTTGGTTTAATCTATCAAAAACAAACTGATAACGTGTTTTCAGAATTTCGGAAGCGGTGTAGCTAATTTCGTAAAGATAATTTACAAAACGGTCGACTAGTTGGCTCGGCTCACCCTCGCTAATAAAACAGCGTGGTTCCTTGTACCCGGGAACTTTGGATGACACACTAACGCTAAGTATTTCGTGTCGAGCCAACCACTCGACCTTTGGAGTATTTACCGGTAAGTTGGTAGTGTCAAAATAAGATTCAAAATCAAAGGTGGCCCGAAACGGATAATACCGGTATTTTTCTTCGACGTGTATACCCAATTTATCAAGTTTCTGAAAAACGGTTTCCTGAACATGAAATATACCACCAGGGAAAATTCTCTTGACCTCGACTTCGCAACCTTGTTGATGTCTTTTTAAGGACCATTCTGTATGCCAAAGTTTGTCACATTTGATACATTTGAAAGACCGTGTGTATGCTTTAATATCGTGAATATAAGAAAAATGTGTTTCGAAAAGATTCAAATTTAAAGTATCTGGGAATTTACAAGTTGAACGCCTCAGTAAATGACACGGTACCAATTTCTCGTTGTAGTCGTGATGATCTAGTAATTCATAAACAACAATATTGATATGAAAAAGCTTCTCAATGTCATAAAGATCACTTAACTTAAAGCCAAGGAAATGTTTCATAGATGGGGCATCGTTTATGGCCTCTTGGTACATGTTATATAATATTTGAACATGAGGCTCGAGATGATAAACATCAACTCCCCGACTTAGTGCGAGAGCACGGAAGAAACAAAGATGATCTTCATACGGTGGCCTGCCGTGTCGGGACATGTCACAGGGCAACGAATTTAAACCTTTATTTGTGAGAATATAGTCGGGAAGCACTACACTGCCAGTACCTATCGGGTGATCAGGTATGATGTTTATAAAGAAAGTAATGCTGGTTACCAAACGACATATCCACTGAGAATCGGGCCTTTGCATAATAGCCCAACTTAAAATATATTTTTCTTCAAAGGAATTTAAAAACGACTGAAACTCATCTGCATTAGTAATTAAAGGGGGCCTGTCCAGAAACCTACCGGAAATTTTTTTTTAAGAATGAAAATAACGATGTTCTTTCGTTTTCTGGTTATATAAAATAAACCCAAAGCTTAAATTAATTTTGAAGGTGGTAGTCTGTTCATCAAAAATGTTCCACAATGTAGGATGTAATGAGGTTATGTCCGTATCTGTTAATCGAATGTTGTAGGTTCTCTGGACGGCCCCCCTACGATAATGCGTGCGAATAGCCGGCCACTGACTCCTATAAAAATTAAACAAATTATCGGGTACAAAATCTATCACCGGAGGTGGCACAAGGAGTCTTGTTGTGGCGACGGAGACGCCGCAGGTGACGGCCTTTTCGGTGATGCTGAAGCAGTCGGTGACCGTCGGCGTTTTTGCGATTTCTACAATACCATGTTTTTTACAACACAATAGGAGTTTATTGTCCAATAGTAATTCATAGGATAATTTTGAGGGTAGAAACTGTTTTGTTAGATTACGTTAATTAAGTTAATAAAAGTAGGAAAATTGTTCATAACTTGGATAGTGAAACATGTAGTAAATTATTCAACTAATTAATAACACAAGATTGAAAAACACTGCAATAAAAGCACGTATCACTAGACGGGGGAATATAATTTTTTATGGTACGGTAGTCAATTTCTTCAGTTGACATGTACATTAAATACAGACGTGGTCAGTGATAATACCCGACATCTTCAAAGATTACTTACCGTGTTGCCTGTGGTCACCGACGCCGGCGGCGCAGAGGTTGTACGGACACTGTCAGGACCAAAACCAGCGATGCGCTCCTTTTCTTGGCGCTGAAATAAACACACAAGGTGACTTTTAATCATGATATACAAAACATAAAAAGACGGGATTGTAGCAACACCTGAAATAAACACAAGTTGATTTTTAATAATGGTATACAAAACATAAAGAGGTGACATTTGTAGCATCATCTGAAAGATTTATAGAATACGATCAAGTTACCATTATTTCTTGAACGAGCGCTTCCCGCCGCTGTTTGTTGTTGATCCTCCTCTGGCACCGCCCCTGCTGTACGTGACGCTGCCAATTATGTTTTTGGTGAATGTGTTACCGCACATACAACAGGCAAAGTGCGGTATCAGTGGTGTAGGGACTGGGGCTGTCCCGGTGGTTGTCGGGGGCGGGGACGGGACTGTCCCAGTAGCTGTTGGGGCCGGTCGCCTCTTTGATGGCAAAGGCCCGTTAATGAATTTCTACAACAATAATTAAATATTACGCAATGATAGGGAAAATATGACCAAAAGTCAAGTGGTTTTTGGTCACGTGACCAGATGTCTATAGAAAGATGATAACTATATGGAGACAATGTCTCGATAGGAATAGGATGGGAGCAGGTATGTCGACAGGAAGAATGTATGAGCCGCCATTTTAGCGGAAGTAAATATACAAAGGGACGCCATTTTGACGGAAGTAAACATAGACAGGGACGCCATTTTAGCGGAAGTAAACAATATACAGGGACGCCATTTTGACGGAAGTAAACAGTATACAGGGACGCCATTTTGACGGAAGTAAACATAGACAGGGACGCCATTTTAACAGAAGTAAACAATATACAGGGACACCATTTTAACGGAAGTAAACAATATACTGAAGTTAGCCATGTCAAATGACGAATGACAAGCTGATCGTCTCCACGGCCTTATATAGGAAAACTTTGAACGTAAAGGTCACGTGGGCGTGCCGAAAGATCAGAGTAGACTGTAGAGTAGAACATTCAAAAGCACGGACTGCAGAGTAGAAAGTACAAAAAGCACGGACCGCAGAGTAAAAAGTAACTCAAACTGCTTCTCAAAGTAAAGAGCTCTCAAAGTAGCTATCAAACTACCTCTCAATGTAAGGAGCTCTGAAAATAGCTCTCAAACTTTAACGACTTATCCGTTAGGGAAAATTTAATTAACACAAATTCCACCAGATGGCGCTACTGATAACACTAAGAAGCACGAATTTTGACAGTACTCGAACCTTTAGTTCACAACTTATCCGCCAGGTGGCACCACTTGCAGTTCACGCCATATCCGCTACGGGAAATTTAGTTTATAAAAATTTCGCCAGGTGGCGCTACTGGACGTATTTTGCCAGTACTGAACTTTGGTCCATGTATTTAGTTAATAAAAATTTCGCTAGGCGGCGCTGTTTTTGTTCATGGCATATCCAACAGTGGAAAAATTAGTTTATAAACACCCCGCCAGGTGGCGCTATTTTAGTTCACGGCCTGTCCGGCAGGTGGCGCCACTTTGACATTGACCTACATCCGGGTACTTGACCTTGCACCACTCCGAATCCAACGTACGCGCTGGACCAACTATATTACTACTCATGTTAAATAAACAATCAAGCTGACCCACCTACATAGCAAAGTTCAGAGAGCACAGACCGCACACAGTCCAGTGGCAATGACACAGGGAGATGTATGTGACAGTTTGGTGTTCTGCTGTCAATATGTCACATAGTGACACCTATCCCTGCTGGATTTACACAACACAGCATCCAAACCCTGGAGCTCCATGGAATTCCAAGAGCACAATGCTTGTAACTGTGTTTATCAATTACAGGGGGGTAGCACATCAACTGTGCTAACTAAAATGCTAACTTTGGAAGACATAAATTATTCTAAGTGTGGCTTAAGTGTCCAAACCACACTGTGGACACTATTACCTATTGCTCAGGCAGAATAAAGGTTAATGGCCTGAATTCACATGTACCCAGGTCCTGTAATACAACCTACCTGTTCTAACATTGTTTGGTAGTATGTTTCATAATGAGTTACTTTATTCATGTATATTTGGATTGGAATTTTTGAGTGTAGCATGTACTCATGTCATGTCATTGCCAACATGAAATACTGCCCTATCAAAAACAGACAAGTACAGTTAGTAGGATTTAAAGTTCACGTTGTTAATGTTATTAAATCGTTATGAATAGCGTATTACGTTTGTCTTGATTGTATGCGGATTATAGGTACACATCAATTTTAATTATATTCGAGCTCAGTACTGCCACAAGCACAGGGCGGATATATTTCATTTCGCAATGACTATCTAATCAATACTGGCATTTTCATGACTACATACAAACCGCCACAATCGTGTGTATGTTGAACGATGGTTCGTTATAAGAGTACACAATTGGTTGACCACAAAATACGGAGCGAATCCGTCGAGGTGCCTCCACGTGGAACGCTTGCTCCGAAGAGCAGGCGTATGACGTGCTGAAAACCGGCGAAGCGAAAATATCGACCGGCGCGGTCAAAAAACGCGTAGGAAAACAACCATGCTGGGAGACGGATTCACATACGATATGGGGGACATCGTTCACACATCTGTGTGTTGTGTACTTCCACTCTTATAGCCCGACGAAGGAGCAGCGACGTCGCACGGCAGGATATACCTGCCAATACACAATGGCTGCCGTTTGACAATGGCCAACCGGCCTGATCAAAGGAGAAACAGCGGTCGTGCGAAAATGCGATTTGTGCATGAATTGCACCAGACCGGCTGAAAATGTTCACAGGAGGACCTGCGAGAATACTACTGCTAGTGAAACAACAACACATACCTGATAACACCACGCCGATGAGAGCAAAAATTCGCAGAAACACACGAGCCGCCATCTTTTCTATCCACAACCTTGCCGGCGTACCTTCCAATGGGTTGCTGCAGCGCCTGGGTCGTTCACAGAGACGTGCGAAAACGAGGCTCGTCGGCGGCGCTCAGGTGTGGACACAATGGAGTAGACAGGGGCGATCTTTAAATTTGAATGTCGCTGTTCATGCCACCGCTGCAGTCGAGTGTCGACACTACTCGTGTTGGTGACGCATGCGGGAGTTCTGTCTCGGCTGAGCTCCGGGTCTAGGATTTCGGCGCGCGGACTTTGACAGCACGCCGGAGTACTATAATGCGTGCGGCGAATGCGGAATAGCGACAGACGAATAAACTTAGCGGTTCTTGTTGACACGAGCTTGTTACAAGTGCGGTACTGTTATGTATCAACCACTGATCGAGGGTCAGATAACGGGATTCGCTGCGACTGTTTTCACAAAACGATGCCATTAAACAGTCGACATCCAAAGGGCCTAGAAGACGCGTGTACTGTCTCCCATCGAAATGACGTCACATGATTGGAACACAGCGATCCTATTTTGTTGTTGTAGTGATAGTTTGTAATGGATAATGTGATTGTTGTACAATTTAGTGTTATTTGGCCATTATTTGCCGTGTGGATTTGCGAGTAGGCGCTTCGGGTTATATTCTCCAATTTAAATCAACGCCATGTCATGTGTGCATGGCACAGTTTTGGGACTGTGCAAACCGCAGAATTTGTTGGATTTTAGAAATATTATTTCTACAATATTTTCAAGTATAATTTATTATTAATGTGCGCATAATTTTGCAAACATAATACCTGATGATTTATTATGATATAAATATTACATACTGCATCGATATACTTGTCGTATGTTGAACTATTCAATATGCACTAGTTCTGTTACGAAGTGCGTACGCTTGTGTGTATGCATACACGTAGATCTATACGCACGCGTACAATTCATTGCGCTATCAGTATCACAGTGGACAAAGACATACATATAATAACGATAGCAAAACTCAGGGAAGGGAAAACAAAACTTCCTTTAGCATGCACCGTCTTGTAATGTGTGTCAAATGCCTATAACCCGCCAAGTGGGGACTGCAATAAATAACAACGCTACGGAGATGATATTATATGGATTAATTACTTATACAATAAGTATTGTATTGCACAAATAAAAAAGTTTCTAACATTTTATTTAAGCAAACTACACTTTATGATTTCTACCGCCCGTCTGAGGACACATACGTGTTACAACCGTGGACGGCGTTCCTTGATTGTGTTTTACCAGTGTGGACATTTAGCGAATGTAATATGTAAATCCTGTGTAATTGCACAAATACTACTACAACATAATTTATTTTCCATATCAATAAAATGTGTCGGTAGCGAGGAAATCATTTACGATAGAGACAGGATGATATCGGTGCCGACGTTAGTGCTCGAGATAATAAAGTTGAAGGAAAACACGAAACAACCCGGCTATGTTCCAATGTTTATTATAACATTCGCACAGCTTACAGTATCGAAATGTACAATATTGTTTATATAAGATGCAACTGCAGTTTGGCACAAAATACACATCTGTGTTCTTTTGGCAGTGGTTGTTGCAATTAACGCAATAATAATAATTTAGCCAACTGAGAAATCCGTACAAATTATTTATTAAAATCTAGCGCAACAGATATGCTTTACAAGTAAAACGGAAACCTATTCTTAGTAAATAAACGTTTTTTTAACATAATTTGGAACATACAAATAACGTAGCTAATTGAATATTTGATTACGATACATTTGCAATTATTGTCACTCGTCATGGAGATAACTCAGGTCACATTAGTGGATTGCTAAATGTCATCTAAGCATGATTAACAGTGATGTACAGAACAAACATAGACAAGATTAAATTACACAAAGGTAAACAACTTACATTAATCCTAGATTTGTTCAAATTCGTGCTGTACGAATCTAAACAAATCAATCAAATCAATCACATTACAGTAGACTTCAATGTTAGTAGCCTCATAATTTGCAGGATCGAATTATTGAGATAAGACCATGTTCATGTAGTGATATGTTCCTATCAAGTCCTCAGCGTGACTAATGCACAATATATCAGCACATCAAAAATAACGTGTGTATGAAAGGAAATGTGTTTTCACGAAAATAACGTGTAGATTGGCTGATATTTCTATGTGTGCTTAGTTCAAGTATTTATTGCAACGGCATATGTGTAGTAAATAATTGTAATAGAAACTCGAACGCATGTCATCAACAATAAAAGGCCCAATCATATCATGACTGTCGTCAAATGTACACCATTATATTTATTATCACGATAGCACTATTTATTAACGTCAGCTGATAGAAATGCTATAGGCGTGTGCATATGATGTGGTAACGTGCTGATCGTACTTTCTGGTGCCGTCCTGGGACCTATGCTTCAGCAGAATTTGCACCCATTCGGCCACTTCTGTGATAATGATGGGAACTATTCGGCCTCGTTTACCTGTGATTTCTAGGCGCTCCAAGACTAGGATCACGTGTTTCTCAAACTCATTGAGGTTGTGTTCCAATACATGATCTGCTACTGCTTTCTTCTTTCTTGACCAGTCTGCAACAGTTAACTTTGAAACCTCCCCTGTCGCTTTCTGTTAAAGAGTGTCAGTTTAGCCAGGGTAACTTGCGCAAGTTCTGTGTCTGCTGCTGACTTATTTCCACCTTGCTCATCCTCCAAAAACGTAGCATTCTTCTTGCCTTCTTGCATTAAGCAATTACTCAATTTCATGACATCCGCTGTAAGTGGCAAGAACTCAACCCCATTCCGGTTCCTTTCAGAAAGATTACGGTGTGCCGATGCAGTAACTTCGGACAACTGCAGATCGCACAATTTCAAGAATTGCCTTGATACATCGATGGTGACAGTATTCCCTGTTTCTAAGGCATGAGCCATATTAAGTTGAGCTACCTTCTTCAGTAATTGGCCAGACCAAATGATGGTGTCGAGTAGGAGTTGTTTGTGTCGTCGAATCCTGCGCACTCTCGTGCTGCGTCAACAACCATCCGGAATTTTGTTGGATGGATAAATTCGTGCAGTGCACTCGTCTGTCTTCCCGTTTTCGCACGTAGCTTCATTAGTAGCCTAACCAGGTGTCGCATGCCGCTTCTGATGTAGCCATGCTGCTCCGTGTTGTTCCCAAGCTTTCTGGTCAGGCGCGTGACTAATTTCAAGATAAGCCTATCCTTCGTAGCAACAATGCCAATGGTGTCTTTCCTCATTCCATGTAAGAGAAAACCAAGATCATTTTCATCAGAGCCAACAACGCAGGAATTTCGGGTGAGGTATACGTATATGATGCAGCGACACATTTGGCATGAACTGGGCTCATCAAAGGAATTTCATTTGACATATCTGAGTCATCTGAAACAAAATTATTTGTTACCGAATAATGTTGCTATAGATACACTGTAATCAGAATCGTTACTGTCATCAGTAATTATAGTAATTCTGCTATTATCATCTGGGTTATCATCTGATGATCTTGGAACAACTACGGGTGAAGTACGCTTATGCGATGCCGCTACACACAAAGCTGGGTACATCAAAGGAATTTCATTTGACATGTCTGACACATCTGACACCGAATCATCCACTATCGAACTACCAATGGAATATGAGTCTGCTTCAGTTTTTGAAGTGTCACTAGCTGGATATGTTTGCTTGGAAAACGTGACTGAGTCGGCTGCTACAGCAGTTGACGCGTCACCAACCAGCGATGTTAGCTCATTTGACGGGCCTGGTGTGATTGTTTTGGCAGTTGGCGTGTCACCAGACAGTGAGCTGTTCCTGGATGCTGCGGTGTGCAAACAAGACACATTATGACTTGCATTCAAGTTGGTGGATTTAATTATGTAAACAGTAACAATTACACAACTGTTATAATCAGTACTTATTTTAATTTGACATCTAAAAAATAAACATGCTGGTAGGTTGATAGAACTGAATTCAGTTTGATAAAGATCATAGCATAAAACATGTGAATGTAGGATAAACAATGTCTTTGTGGAGACAAATTGTTCTTATCTAAGTACATAATGCTAATTTCATCACTCACCTTTCACCTGGTGATTAAGCAGTACAGTGATGGGGCACAGAGATGGGTGTTACTTATCTGTGACATAAAATTAACGTTAAAGTAGAACTAACTGATTAAGTAAATCACATCAAGTAATTATGTTCCAAAGAAATACATGCATGAATGTTATTGATTACAATAATGGGCCTAACCACTATATCAATACACATAGGAACATAAGATCGTAATAATCACCGCAAGAAAGACTCATCTCTTTCTCTAGTCATGACAATTAAAATTAATTCGGGATTTGCTATTGGTTTGAATATTATGTTTAGTTAAACCATTGCATATTACGAATATGTGATATAACAGATTGGCTGATGATGAGCATTAAGTCAAACATGTCAATATTCAAGCTATTTTGACGAATGAGTTATGACAAACTTACCCCCACATTTCTTGAGAATTTTGCCTGAATACCATCGACCGTCCGGAGGGTACAGGCATTTACATGCGTATAAATCACCATCTGTTATGTTGATCTCTGAAAGTCGCGAAGTGGAGATCATTAGCAGTAATTAGCACAGCTAAAGCAAATATATATATATACATACACACACACGTGTATATATATATATGTATATATATATATATATATATATGTATATATATACATATATGTATATATATATATGTATGTATATATATATTTACATATATATATATATAACATACACACATATATATATATATATATATATATATATATGTATATTTATACTTGTCAACGTGAGAGCAGGCGTGTAGCCAGGACAAAGGAATCTGGATGTGTCAACATATTCAACTTCCGTAGATGTTAATATGCCCAATGACACTTGAAATCATTTCACATCATCCCAGGCACATTTATGTTTAAAAACTATTGCGTCTTAGTGCACTATCACGGCCTATAAATAAGGCGTCTTAGTGCACTATCACGGCCTATAAATAAGGCGTCTTAGTGCACTATCACGGCCTATAAATAAGACTGTTCGGTGATTATCAACAAACGCTGTTTATTGACATTATTGCTAATTCCGCAGCGGCCCAAAAGGGACAAACCGGAGCGCTTTCTGCGCCTCAAAATTCAGTAAGACACACTATGTTATAGCATAAATTCATCTGGGATGATGTGGAATGATTGAGTTAACGCATTGAAGAGTGAAGATACAGTTATAAATATAATGGCAAAATCGAGGTGGGTCCGCATTCTACACGTCACAATAACGAGAACTTCAGTGATTTGGAATGTCGATCTCTTACATAGAAGCCATACACATTCTTCAGACTTTGGGGAAAACGATATATTATATTCAGGTAATATACCGAATTCTGCGCTAATAGAGGCAATAAGTTCACCTTTGCCGGCTTTGTAAATTTGTTCAACCTTGATCTTATGTTTATAAATAACATTAACAAACATGTACGAACGCGACGTTCACAATCACCGGTCCGACGACAATATTTCCAAATAGTTAATGCCATGTTGCTCACAAGCGAAATAGTTCTTTTTCATAAACAACCAAGAAATAGCGTTATTGAGAAATATAACAACAATGCTTCATACCTTCGGGCACTCGGCGCCTCGGTGTATGCGCCGTCATCGTATGTCGTATGCTTCACGCATGCGCGAGCCGTTTCCAAACATCACGCACGCGCAGGATTTGTCGTGATTATACATGTACCACCGGGGACACAGACACTCTGATTTTCATCAGACCGTTAACACACAGGCATACATCGTGTTTTTCGTAGTGGGGACAATTCGTAATTTATGCATTACCGAAACATACGTTGCCATGTAAATGGGCCTTTTTCGACTGGGGACGGTCCCCGGTTGTCGCCGGTTCTCGGTCGTTGAGTTAAAAACACCAAAATGTCCCCAGTGGTTGGTGATTACGGACACACACACACACACACACACACACACACACACACACACACACACACACACACACACACACACACACACACACACACACACACACACACACACACACACACACACACACACACACACACACACTCACTCACTCACTCACTCACTCACTCACACACACACCCTCGAGGATACCCTAATGAGGAGAGATGGACCTATGAGGTGGTTGCAGTACTCATAGATTGCACTTAGGAGGGGGCAAAATACTCCTCTATAGGGTCCTCCTAAGTGCAAGTTGTACCGATTGCCATATATGGATAGTAATTAGCATATTCACAACACAAACGATGTTAGTATTCAATAATAGCAATTATATATATTTTTAAAAACTTGAAAATTATACACATAAGAGAATATCAGTATCACCGCATCTTAGTGGATAATTTTGAACAGAGTGGTCAAACAGGCCACATAAATAAATACACATCACTCTTATTTTTAAAGAGCCCAGCTCACTCGGTAAAAATCTCTGATAACTGGTTGGTTTTCTAATATCAGTGCAGTCTCTGATGTAGATCAAGTTGATGACTAGAATAAATTAAAATTTCCTGTGCAACTGTGGCACATGCGCAATTGAACAGACAACGCATAAGTTTTATACAACAAATTTATTGACACATCAAATAATGTACACAGGAATATAGTGACACATAATTAACTAATTATTACAATATGATTGAAATGTTATAACATATGAAGAAATGATAACAAGTATGTGAATTAACAGTATTATGAATGATCAGGTACATCACAAGACAAAAGCAGAACTTATGAATATGGGAGCTTCTTCAAGTTATAATGACTAACCCTTCAACTTGAAAAGAAGTTTGTGTTCATCTTTAATTTATAAATTGCCATGTTTTGGAGCATCCACTGGGGGCAGGAAAAATCTAACCTCAGCTAGACTTGAACTTTTCCTGCCGCCTTAATTTCTGCACATGTGCATCAATTTTGTTCTTTATCTTTAATGTTGAAATTCTTTTCAAAACAGTGTTCTTTGACTTAAGGGCTTCGATGTGTTGTTTTCTGAGAACACACTTCGATTGACGGACGACTGGCCCAAACACAATTCTGTATGCAGTAGCAGCCTCGTCTGTCCATACTGCAAACAAAATAGAAAGCACTCATGTCATACAAGTTTAGGAAAATCAACATATCACGTCCTTCAATACATGGTGTGTGAAACTGTTGACTAATCAGATTTATACCTTTTATTTTATAAATTTAAAATATTTTCCATATCAAATTTTATAAAAAAATTACAACAACTGTAGCTTCTAGGAGCCATTTTACTTGATCAAGAAATTACATGATTAAACTGTACGTTTTGTTTGATTAAAGAAGCATATTGCTCAGTGATACAGTCAAATCCAACATTGTAGAAGCATTATAACCTATATGGCCTAGGCCTTGCTTAACAAAATCAAATTAAATACCTTTCTTTATAAATTCACAGTACTGAGACCTCTTCAAAGCCTTGACAACTCAATATATATTATACAACTTGTTAAGTATATGTACACAGTGTGAAAGAAACTAAACACAAAGCATTACGTTTGCTAACAGCATTTTAAAAACTATTATTAATGTCTCGTCAGTGCGGTACTCCAGTGCACTTTACGTACCGGTGCTGCTTGTTACTGCTTCTGCACCATGGCACCAATCTGGATTAGAGCCTGACAACGTATCTGCAACATGATATCACTTAACAGGTTTATTCTTTGAACCTTTCAAAATTATATTACTGTACAAATAATCAAGTAAGCTGCACATTGCATTGTTAAACTTCAACACATTAATTAAACTTTGAAACCTTTTCAAAGCCGTGAAAACAGAATATCCAATGTAAGAGTTGTTAAGACTCTGTACGCACATTATAATAGAAAATAACAACAAGCATCACCTTTGCTACCAACATTGTTTAACTATTATTAATGTCTCACCATCTGTAACATTTTATCACTTAACATTTTTATTGACCATTTCAAAAAGATCAACATACTGTGAAAGTAAGTAAGCTGCACATTGCAACAAAGTGCTGGAAGAAAATAATTTGATAACTTTAAACAGCGATCACAATAGACTGTCAATAATGTTTTCTTGGTGGTTGAAATTACACAAATTTATCCAATTTGTTTATTGCAGTGAGAAAAGTGCCAAAGTTTGACAACTTGTATTGTATCTAACAGAATTAACTTAAACATTGGTTTGATGGGCCTTTCCATCTTTCATTGTTTTACATTGGGTTGCAATATATACTGGGGCAACTTACTTGATTGTTGTCTTTCATATGGCCTTTTTCTTCTGATCCCTAGCAGTAGGACAAAAAGTGTCTTTATTATCAAGAGCAGAGGAATTATGTTGGGTTACCACCAGTATGCAATAAGAATGCAATCCTGTCTACTACTGCTGCTTCAACTAAAATGCAGAAGTATAACCCATGGCCTATGCCTTGCATGACAAAATAAAATAAAATATCTTTCTTTATAAGTTCACAGTTTTGATAACTTTTCAAGGCTGGGAGAAAACAATATCCAATTTAAGATTTGTTAAGGACTTGTTAAGACTCCATACACACATTATAATAGAAGAAAAAAATTGTGTTCGCTAAGATTGTTTAACTATTATTAATGTATCGTCAATGCAATACTCCAATGCACTTTACGTACCAGTGCTGCTTGTTGGTGCCTCTGCACTATGGCGCCAATCTGAATCGGAGCCTGACAATGTATCTGCAACATATTATCACTTAATATGTTTATTCTTTGAACCTTTCCAAATTATCGTACTGTACAAATAATCAGATAAGCTGCACATTGTAATAAAGTGCTGGAAGCAAAACAGTACGATACCTGACAGTAGGGCAAAAAGTGTCTATTATTAAAAAAAGAACAATTATTCTTTGCATTCTTGTTGCATTGTTGCACGAGTATGCAATAAGAAATTAGTCCTGTCTACTGCTGCTTCAAGTAAATTAATAAATAAATATATTAACTATTCAATATAATTTACTAGATTATTCCCAGAAGTTAGTCAATGTGTCACACTTACACACACAATATTTTCATCAATTCATAACATTTATTCAACCAAATTATGTTGTTTTATACAATAATACAGATGTTTAGCTGAAATTGCAGCACCTCACACTTCAATGAACCAGCATTCCACACCTTGAGGTACCAGCCAGTGTTATAAACCTTAAGAGATTGAAAAACATCACAAGTTTGTGTGAGAAATGAATGGTGCAGTATCATTTGAACCTCTCAAACTGCAGATTAACTTTTTCTGAATAGTTTTTATCTATATTTGGTTCTCCCAAATTACAAGTTGTTTCATTGATAGCAAAGTGATATTATTGTGTGCAACGAACCCGCATCTTTGCTAGAACTAGCCATCACTGCCGCCTCTGTCAACAGCGGCATGTTCACCCTCCATGTTGATCTCCATGTCATCCGCCAAGCCATCTTCCATTTCGCCCTCCACGTCACCATCTTGGTTCAGCAATGGAATGTCTGACACAACAGTTATAGTGATACAACTTTCCAATTATCAGATAATGTCCCTAACAAATTATATTACACATTAATTGGAGATCATTCTGTGGGAATGAAGGTCATCATTTTCAGGATAAAAGTGCATTTATTGACAGCTTTTGCTGTATTAAAACTTTAAAGATACAGTACAATGTTAAAAAAATAACTACAAAGTGGCCTAGTCTGAAACAATCAACATTATTCAACTGTATATAATGTACCAACTTACAAGTGTACACATGGAAGTTTAATTAACACATTTGTTGATGTTTACCTACAATTGAAAACTATTTTGACTATTATATACCTTTAGCATTTTAATTAATCACAATACTCCTTTCTTACCATCAAAGTTGAGCTGATCAAGGGTTTTACCCTTACACCGATCTATCTTGCCCTGATCAGCAAGAATCAGTAGCTTGGCGATCTTTGCCTTCTGGATAACGGATGAGGCAATTCGGTAGTACGTGCGTTCAACGTCCATGCTGTGCCCCAAGTGATCAGCCACCCATTCCATTTGCGTGGTGTTGAGATCCATCACCTGAAATCACAAGTATATTACATTTAACTGTGCTAATACAGCTGTAGTTGCTGCTACACATTGAATGACGTGACATTCTATGGGAATTTATGAATGAAGTACATAAATAAAATCATGTCAGATGACCACATCCCTAATAACTTAGGGATTCCGTAACCTGATCTGAACATTGGAACTGTGCTAACAGATGTCCAGAATTTAAGTGCTTGAGGTCATATTTTTCTATTTGAAGCTGCCCAAATTTTTAATTGTTATAAACTCCAACTTCATGTGAAACCAACTGCATTTTATTACAACAAGGTATATTGTAATTGTATGTAATACCACTAACCCATGGCAACGCTGATAATTCATTGTAATGCCTGCCTAACATAGAGGTTTGCAAAACCAATATAGGCTACTTCAAAGTTTATATTGATATCTTGTAAACAGAATAGCTACCTGCAAACATGCATCAATATTTTCCCTACAAAGAGCAAACACACTTGAATGGTTGTAGCAATATACTGGCGCAACTTTGTCGATTTGATTAAATTAGGGCATTCCAGTGACGCTGCATCGACCATTTTGTTGAGTGAATCCCCAGCACGGAAGACACCTCCACCTGAAAACAAGAATAGGGCACACAAATCTCAACTGCCACCATACTGGTTGTAATTTAATATAGGTTATTTTGCCCTTTACATTCATGTTCCGTAGCAACGACGCAAAAGTAGCCATGTATTGTTTCGCGTTTGGATGAAACTGCCACAATAGAAACTTCTGCTGTCGGTTTTATCGGTTTCCAGCCGATGAAAGTTCATTTAGAAGGTGGGAAGTACAGGTAAGTAATGAAAATGACACGCCTCTAATTGAGTGAGTGACAATGTCAGACAATGAAGTGGGCTATGAAAGTGCATAATCTCGTTAACTATTGCACCAAAACGGACCAGAAACGAGAATCACATGCATCCCCTATAGTACAGCGATCATCTATGCCAAAAACGATCACTGCTATTGTACTGTATAAAATCACACCAAAAAGTCAATGTTATTTTGTTCAAGCTAACAATACATAGCATTTTAATTATATTTATATTTTTTGTGTATTTTTCATAATTTTATATACTACAGTTCTGGGCAATGAACATGCTACTTTCATGAATTTGATGTATACTTTAAAGACATTGGAAAGTATATTTTCATATGAAAACATAACCAAATAAAATACAGTTTAAGTTACATACAGCTTCTTCATTTTTAATAGTTGCCAAAGATGGGCATAGTCGTATCGTATGACAGGTTGCGCTTGCTATTCTGAAAATACACTAATACAAGAAGGACAACAGAAAACATCAATATTTTTTTTATGCATCAACACTGAAATATAATGCAGATGATTAATAAAGATGACTTACTGAAATTTGCAAAGATGTATGGTGATTCTGACAAGCCGATTTTGGCACGGACTTGTGCATCCGTGATTAATTCCAGTACATGCTGAATGTCACCTGGGATGAGAATGGGCACAGGCCTTCCCCGTTTCCCACGCACCCGTACGATATCCTGGCTATCCAGAAGCCTTTTCTCCAGAGTCGACAGGCCTTCAACAAGTGCCTCCATATGATGTTCATGTGCTCGAGGGCGGTTCTGGTAATCTACAAGCCTAAAATTAATCGGCAAATTCATTATGCAAGATAACACAATTCAGAAAAAAATATTGCAAACAAGGGGACCGTTTCACTAATACTCTTAAAAGCTCTTAAGCCAGATTTTGCTCCATAAACTTGATTTTGTTCTTCACCTAGGATCAATAATGAAAATTGTGTTTCACTAACAATCCATCCTGGATACAGTCCTCAAAACACTCTGGACAAGGAATGCCAATTTCTAAGGATGTCGTTATACCATTCTTTAGCCATCATAAACAGCTAGTCTTATTTGAGTCCAGTTTCAAGCAGAGATCCACTTGTTCACAGCCAAATAAGTCCTCAAAAATTGTATTTATTAAAACTTCAATAAATTATTTGTTGGGGGCGCACGATAGTGTAATGGTTAGCACATGCCGGCGCCCCGAGTTCAATACCTGGACCGGGCAGGCATTGTTTATTTGGTGTAAAAAAAACCTGGCTCTCGACTCAACATTGGGGCCTGTGTATCCCTCGTGATTCGGAGATCACATTAATCATAATGTCTGTCACGTCTCAATTTGGGACGTAAAAGAACCAGTGAGGACGACAAGCACAATGGCAATGATGACCCTCAGTGCCATTAACGTTGTGGAGTGTTGGAAACAACTACAACTTTACATGACACTGACATCGCAACCCATTTACGTGTGCAGTTAAATATACAGCTACACGAAGGTCAAGGTTGTCGTATTTACTAGTCAATTTTGAGCAAATTCTAAGCTGTATCTAACTTAAAATACGTACCACTGACCATCATACAAGTACAAAATAGTTGCTGCTCTCTGTGATCTTGTAAACAGAAAATTGTCAACAATGACGCTTTCGGCGAAAGATTACGCCGTGTGTGACATGGAAATAGTGTCCTCTGTGATATGTAAGATTTTGTTTTAGTTATTTGCAATGAACAAAAAGTCATGCATTGATTTAAAGTGGTCGGTGGGATGTTTTGCAAACATTTTGTTGTGTAGATTATCGATTATCGATTGTCGATTATCATGACAGATAATCTGTAGCTTAGGATTAATTTAACGATCACGTTAGTGAAATGCATTTTGAAAATTCTCCTGAAATTTCCCATCAGATTCTTTTTCAGGATGAATTTTCCTTAAGAGAATAATATGTTAGTGAAACAATCTCCACTGTTTAGACTATATACCCCTTTACATTTGGACACATTGATTCATTGTCTATTTGGTCAAATTGAAGCCTAATGGTATTTATGACATAATAATCAATTGGGTATAAAAAAGCGCAACTTAGTAATGCCTGCTTTTTAGGTGTTTTATAGGTTCAATGCTTCTTGGGAAAATGTTGCACATATGCCAGTATCTAATTTGTCTGCCCCACTTCAATATGGATTATTTTCACTGGGTGTCCATTATATACCTGGTAATAAATTATTATGGCTATATATAATCTGGGAAGCCTTTGTAAAAAACACTTTGCACACATCCAATCAACTGCCATTCAACTGACTCAAATATCAAGCACATATTTATTGAAAAATTCTAGATTATCCTTACCTGATCGATTGCAGTTCGCCAGGTCTTCGCTTGTTATACGTGAGCAGTCGGGCCTGTGTTACTTCTACAGCATTGCGATAACTTTCTTCGCTCTCTATCACTGCAATTTTGACGGCCTCATCTTGCAAGTGTTGAGATAATTTCTTCAGATCTGCTGGTTTTGGCAATTCCACAACTTTGTTGAAAGATCTCTCTCTGAAGGTGGCACACGCAAGTGCTGATACTTCCATGACCCAATTCTTGTCACATACTGCATGGAACAGTCTTGCTTCTTCTGCCTTGTCTTTGTCTCTCGACATCATGGCTAGAGTTTCTTTGATATTTGCCATTTCTTTGATGTAATAACCCGATTTTAGAGCATTGGAAGGATGATCAACTGAATTTGCTGTTACACCGCTTACTACAGCAACAGCCTTCACCACCGTTTTGAACTTCTCTGGTACCAACAGATCATCCCAGCTTGCATTTGCATCATTGGCACTGTTCATTTCTCTGATTTGTTGCAGAATTCTACCACACAGTCTCATTTTGCAGCTAGCATAGCTTCCTCGCCTCAGCTCATTCTTCACATTTTTCTCATGCTCGCGTTTCCTAATTCAATTATAAGGTGATCCTTTTTCAAAATCTGGCTGATACTGTCATCCGACATTTTAGCAAGTACTTCGTCCTGAAGTTCCTTTGTGGCACCCTTGTGATGCCCCATGTGTACATCTGCCTTTAGTTGTACTTCCCGTTTTGTCAGCTTTCCCTCCTTCGCAACACATCGGTCTGAGTAACTGCGATGCTTGACCAGGTTAGACACTCAAGCAAGACAACTTGGGCATGGCTTGTAGTTGGCAGCCAAGAAAGGTCCCTCACCTTGTGGTCTTCTAGAGAGCAACAGTTCACCACGTTCTGCTTCTATAACAGCCAAGTTGTGTTTATGGTTCCCTTTATTTCTTAGCAACGTAAGCAGATTCATTCTGCGCATGTCCACATCATTGTCCTTTGGAAGCTGCAAAATCTCTTTCATATCCTCTTCTTCCGAATGGTTCTCCTCCAGGTGTTCTACAGGCTTGCAGATTAATTTTCCGCAGTAGAAGCATGCATGTTTGCTGTTAAATACACGGTCTAGTTTCTTCAATTGGCCTTTCTTGCCTATTTCGTTCTTCTCTGTCTTTCTAAAGTAGACTGCTTTCAAATCATCAAAATATACTTTGTCATTTCGTCCACATGACAGAAAAGGAAATATTTCACTGCCTTCTTCGTCAGAATTGTCTGATGGGTACACAACATCATCTACAAAAGCAAATTTGAAAGATTTATAGAATGGTTGCTAAATATAGTGATACGAGAAAACAGAAGCCAAATTAATAATGTTTTATAAATTTTCCCTGAACATGGTAACTATGAGAAGTAGAATGGTACCTGTTTCATATTTCTTAGTAAGTGAAATGTTAGCGAATATACAGTTCTTTTAAAGGTGAAATCTTAGTAAAACTTAGAACTGACAACTTTTTTTGTGTATTTGATAATACCAAATATATATCTTATTTTGTATAAAACATCTTATAGTTAGTCTCTTGAATTTCATACTGTTATATGTCTTACATTTCATGCAATCATCAAGCTAAGCCATAATAATATTGTAAATCTCATTAAAGTTTGAGCAAATTACAAGACACCAATCCCACATTGCACAGTGAATATCATTGGTTTTAACTGGAGAAAACAAGATGGCGTTCGGTTTTTCAGGGTGTACCCAAATGGACCTTGTCACTTGTGCGCAAAGTTAGTGCGTCGATCAATACTAGAATCAAGTTATCACACACACAGGCCAATTTCTGTATCCTTTATTATATGCAGTAAACATTAATTGACTATCAAAATACTTTAAAACAACCTCAAATGCTCGAGCGCATGTGCTCAAAAGCAGGCCAGTTCTCAACAAACAAAAAGTAAACCGGGTACCATCACAATCATACATTCCCTCACCTCTGTTATCCTTCTTTGTCTCCAATATTTCAAAGACAAAGAGGAAGATCTCATCACCATAATAATTCCGCGAATCAATGAGATACGCGGTGCCACTCAACGATTAAAAAATGGCGGCATGCAGAAATTTCCATCTAAAACTAAACAAAATAATACGCGATCGAAATTAACATCGCCCCACAAAACTGTTTTCAGCGCTGAAAGACCTATTGGCATTATTACAACAAACGTATATTCATAAACAAACAGGTAGCTCGCATAACAAGAAACGGCCACTAAACTGGGAGCCCTGTCTCCCATATTAGCAGAAAGTGAAGGCAAATCGCCGGTCTAACGTCGTTGTCACTGTCAATGATTCGAGATTAGCATTTACATAAACGTTTTATCCATAGGCATAGTACTTACAGAAACTTCGTTAATGTAAACAGCGGTTAACATTTCCGATATATACAATACAACAACGATTGGCAAATATATTTGCGCATTTAATGAATAATCGATCTAAATAGCAATTTCACTAACCTTCTGCGTTCGACGCCATTTGCGCGATGTCATAATCACGTGACTAACCAGATGCGTTACGCATGCGTCAATGTTGTGTGCATTGCCAGGCGGCAGCACAGTACGGACCGTTCGCTATAATACACACAGTGTGTACACACAGTGACTGTGTGTATTCGACGCATGACCAGACCTGAGAGGAGATTGAGTTATTCACTGCACACTCCTCAGTGGTGCATTCCCAGTGTTTTCAGATACTTTTCCTTAGGAGGAGCTCCTCCTAAGGAAAAACATCCTCGTAAGGGTATCATATGCGTGCAATTCTCCTCACTAGGCAACCCTCGTACACACACACACACACACACACACACACACACACGCACGCACGCACGCACGCACGCACGCACGCACGCACGCACACACACACACAGACAGGCGTGTATTGGTCAATTGTGAGATCAATGAATTATGAGATCGGGATATACGCCCTCAAGAGCTCTGTGAGGTCGACCTCAAGACATCACACACTTTTTCGGTTCTCACGATGCATGTTAAAAATGATCTCATAAGCCATTTTAATTGATCTCACAAGACATTTCTAAAACCGTCACACCTTTTACAAAAATCTGCGTTCACACATGGCGACACAGATACTGTGACAGGCCAAAAATGCCGCAGTCGGGAACAATAAATAAGATGGTTTTGTGCTTTTAAAAATAGGTATTTATATGTATGATCGAAAATTAGCATTATAAATACTTGTAATGAGGCATACATACACTGAAAATATGTATACATTTATTCAACAGACACAAAAACATGTATCAACATTTATTCAGCATAAATGCATAGTTATTTATCAAAACTAACAGGTCATATTTCTATCAATACTGGATATATCTTAACAAAATTTCGTGTATTAGATAAAATATAATTAGCTATAACGCTCCTCTGTCAGATAAGGTGGTTTTAAGCAAGGATATCTGACTAGAATGACTTGTTTCAGTTTGAGCATTTTTCAAGACACCTTGACAAATATTCAAACCTAAAATCCCATCTCATAAGTCATTGTCAGATATCCTTGCCCGAAACCACCTTATTATGCAAAGGAGTAAGACATGTTCAGTATTAACATATGTATGGTCTAAGGGCGTTTTCGACCAGTGGCTACCCTACAATAAACAAATGATGCTATTCATCATAAACATTATCTTCACAACAGTGTACTTTTTTGAACAGATTGGACATCATGTTTATGACTTTGCCAGTCTTTTCTTTTCTGTCAGAATGATGTTGTGAACTTTGTATACAATTCGTCTGCACGGCATGTCTTGCACAGACGAAACAGAAAACAGTTTCTTCATTTTCGCCTGTTTAACATCTTGCATGTTTGGAACACTCTGAAGGTCAATAAAATCTCTGAATACAAGATGGACGTCCTCTTCTTCTTCTGACGTCCGTCTAGCCCGCGCTACAAAACAGAAATTGTCAAAATAAGTATATATTAATTCACATATTATACACCACATACTGAAATAAATAAAACAACAGGTGACACACAAAATATTATATATATTTATACACAGTTATTATTATGTATCTTAACACTGTAGCATCATAATTGGAATATTATGGCACAACCCATTGATATTTTAATACGTGCTACGCATACAGCTTTTTGGCACAATTACATAATATTCCTTACCAACTCATCAATATAGATTGTGCATCAATTTCAATAAGCGTTAAGCTCTAACCAGTATAATATATCTAGTGTGTTGGATTAAATTTTATATGTAAATTAGTCAATAAATGCTCAATAGCTTGTTGACAAGCAAGTGGATGCAGCTGCACCAGCAACTGCACATCACTGAAATGACCATATCTGCCTGTTAGAAGGGGATTACACAATTACATTATATCCTGGGGACTGGCACCACTGTTAGCACATCCTCATCCTCACTGGACTCAGTGTCAACGATGAATTTCCTCTTTCCCGTCTTGTGTACTGCTGAAGAATTATAAACATACTTGTATATTCATGCACTGCTTCAAACATTTGTAAATACAAATATATTGTCAAAGAAATATTATAACGCTACATTCAGATGACTGAACCAATACTTTAGTACAGGTTCACCAATTTCACCATTCACACATAAATTTACAGTAAAAGAGCACTGTGGAACTGAAACTAGGTGCTAAGTGTTGCACACCATAGACTATTTACATGAACAATGAACTTCCAAGTATTGGAAGAGTCATATTACTACTAGAACATGAGAGTGCAAGGGTACTGTTTTCATGTCACCTTAACGGATTGTCAATGTCATATGCAAGATAATGCACTTCAATTTCAGAATGGGAAAAATTGATAAAATGCTGATATGTTAGCTTATGACTGCTGGCGTTTCCTTTGCTTTTAGAATTGGGTTACTATTGTGAACACTACATATTTCACACATGAATGCAGCTTTGTGTGATTATATTTTTATATGCAAATATGACATGTATTTGTTTACCTTCCTTGGGGGGCTGCTTTGTTCTTGGCTCATCACCACTTGACTCGTTGGTCATCTTCTTTCTTGTGGTGTGATCTGTCTCTGAAGATTAATAAGTACAGGCATAATTATGCACCATTCCATACATTTACCAAGACAAACACATTTGTCGATATTTTCTTAAGACAATCATCAAATGTCAACAGATCTCCACCAAACTAGGCAAGCATTCAGAGAACCACTGACAATTTACTGTAAATCAGAGACCTGCATGCACAAACTGCATCTACCATGTAAACACTTAGACACACACCAATGTCCAGATATTTGGTGAGAAAAACTTAAGGACAGACACTGGAGCTAAAAAAAACACTTGGACAAAAATACTCAAAATGTGATTTTGGTGTATTCTGATAGCATTGTATGTTTACTATTGATCAAAATCTCTTGTAACATTTACAAGTAACCTTTATTCATGGTTAGAGTGTGCTTCTGTCATGTAACAAATCCCATTATCCAATCTTTGACAGCCATTTACACCCGTTTGCTAAAACCGGTGTTTTTCCAATTTGGAAACATCTTTAGAAGTAATGATGCTTTAATGACATTTTGACTGATGTGTTCCTTGCTATCTTCTTTATGCAATGTCAAGGATATATTATTTATTTTCATTTTAGTTATGGGCTGAACACAGTGGTTGTAATACAAAATATGGAGTTGTTACCAACAAAATTGTAATATATTTTTTAAATATTAAATAATGCCCATACGTAAATTATCTCTTCGATATTGCATAGAATAACATGTTGTAAATAAGAAATAGAAATAATTACATTGATTACTGTATTATCGGAGGAGCTATGTTTCCAAATTATGTTATATTTTCCATATCCAGCAGCCATTTTGACTGTTGCCATGGAAACAGTGGGTCTAGCAGAAAAAAATCAATGTATGTATATTCAGTAAGACCTACTCTACAACTTGGGCACAAAACATTTGATTATTTATGCATTAAAAAAAATGTCCTATGTAGCTCCCATATTTCTCCTTAACTTGTTCGGAATCTATCAGATAAGCACACCACTAATAGTTAACTTCAGTTTCTGTTCCAGGCTCAGGAACCAATTGCGGTGTGGAGGGTCCATCCTCTGACTGCATGGATAGGTCAATCTCTTAAATAAAACAATCATACGTGTTATGCTTGGAGAAGGTGTATCCTAAAGTAGGGTAAAGTTTACAGGGAAACACATTCTAAATGCAAAATGTACTTTGTTTAAGGATATAGGTGGAATGCACATAATGCATAATATACCTCTAAATTGCCAGACACTGGCCACAGCATACCCATAAATTGCAAGGTAACATCAGCATCTAGCTTAGCAGCAGCAAGACCAGCTATTCCAAGACACTGCTTATTATCACAAATAGAATCCTCCAGTCAGCTTATCACATTGGCACTTGCTTAACTTATGTACACATACATTTACAATTTGAAGACGGTAAAACCAAATCTTGAAAAGTACACACTAATGCCGAATGCGGGAAAAAATCACTCTAGTCAGGAGGCTCTGCTCAAAAACTGTTTTGACGTACATATATAATATTTTATACATGTATAGATATACTAAGATTTATCAACAGGTAAGGATATCTCTTAAGATGGGGAATGCATGGTGTATTTAACTGTAGCATGTAATGAACAACATACCATCCAGTGTAACTTCGTCAAGTCTTTTACCAGCGTAATTAGCCAATTGTCCCTCATCGCATAGAATTAACAGCTTTGCCACTTTTGCTCTTTCAATGACGCTCTCCAGGCATCTGTTACTACTGATGCACCTCCATGCTGTGGCCAAGATGCTTCACCACCCATTGTAGTTCCACATCTTTGAGGTCGAGCATCTGTAGTAGATTAACACACATGACATCATACCAAAATTTATGTTATCTAAATAATTCAATGTATACATTAATTACAGCTAGCAAGATACACGGACAATTAAACATAGGGCACAGGGAGCATGCAGTACTTTGGACATCTCAATGCTCTAGGTGTAAAAATGATATGTGTCCAATAGCTCGACGTATGAGTCCAATAGCTTGACGCTGCTTAGAATAACAATCCAACACGTTCTTTATATGTGTACGTCTTCAACACTGGGCAACTTGTTTACTCTTTCAGTGAAACTGAACACAATTATACACTAATGCACACACAACACAATACAACTCTAGGACCAAAGGTCATGTTGATAAGGTAGCTATGAAGTATAAACATGAGACCTTGAAACAGTAGGACTGTTTTACTCATTGGTATGGATAATTCATACAGTTTGCATAAGTTAACTTTCTCCAGTTTGTTCACACTGTGTTCGATGTCAGCATCCACAACAATTTAATAAGTATAAGTTATTTTAGAATTAAGTAAATTATGCTTGATGGAAACCAAAACAACAACAAAAATTAGTGAATCAATTTCTTGGTGTTATTAAATCATTAAAAGGGCATAGGTTTTATAATAAATATATTTTGAGCATCTTCTTGCATTTTTATTTAGTGATCCTGAGGTATCATTTTAAAAATTGTCAGCTTTGAAGATATCCAGGTCTACATGACGGTAGTCACGCCCTCGCCACTTGTTGGTTGGTAGACGTGGCGCGTCTCCTTCAATATAAAATGTTATTGTGTGGTGATCCGAAAACGTGTTAGGTAGGACAGCAGCGGGAGATGTGAGGATGGTGTCTTCTTTCCGGGAGATAACGGCGTCCAGCGTGTGGCCGGAACGGTGCGTAGGACCAGTCACATGCTGGACTAGTCCTGTAGAAGCCAGAATGTTCGTTATTCGACTTACTCCCGGCGATAATGCGTCGTTGAAGTGAAAATTGAAATCGCCCAATATCAACAGTCGTCCTGGAATGGTCACAAGTGATGTTACGAGATCTTCGAATTCGTCCAGAAAGCCGGATATATTGGAAGATGGTGGCCTGTATATCAATACAAAGTAGTACGATGGCTTGTCACACGACAGTTGTAAAAGCTCGAAGTGGATCGGTGTCACGGCAGGTCTACGTACAACCAGTTTCAGCGAACTTCTGTGCAAAACAGCCAGACCACCGCCCCGTTTCAGCGATCGGTTGAGTTTCTTAAACTCGAACCCCGGCAGTGTTAAATCGTTGACGATGTCTTCATGCTCATCTCGCAGCCAGATCTCTGTGAAGAAGGAGATGTCGGCATCAGCGTCTAGTAACGTCTCGCTCACAACAGAAGACCAACCTGATGCTGAACTTTCTGTTTGCTCCAAACATATGCATAAAAACTCTTGTTGTCTTGTTTAATATTAAAAGCTAATTTTTGTTCGTAGCTTCTCTTCGAATTTCAGTTGTAGCTTGGTTTAGTGCTTCTTTATAAGTAGTAGTCGTAGTCTTCGTCATTTCCAGTACGTCTATATGACTTCCACATCATTTGTTTGTACTTAATTTGTCTAATGGCTTCTTTCAAAAGTATTTCTTTCTGGACCGTTTCCTTGTTTTTTGAAGGGAACAAATTTATCGACGATGCACTCTATTTCACTCCAAGATATTCCAGCATTCTGTTGCTGTCTTATTCTTTAGTGTGTTGTTCCAATCAATCTTTTCTAAATATTTCCTTATATATTCCTTTGTGAAAATTTCTCCTGAACTGTTTTTTTGTATTTCTTTCGGATTTTACTTTGATGGTAAAATGTATCTGGTTGTGATCACTACTAAATGTACACTTGATCCATTTTAAAATAAAAAACCTTTAGTATTTTCATCATTGCAATAAAAGAGTCTGAGCATGCAATCGTATCCAGCATTACAAAATAGTGCTTCATATACGTGTAAAAGTTTAAATCCTGGTAAATTAACTTTTTAGCTTGATGTCATGCCCTTATATAAAATGAAACATAGTTACTATTACGCTCTCCTTCAAAACCACTAACAAGGAGGGCTGGATGAGAAAATATTGAGTACATGTAACACTTCTTTTCTTACTTAAAGTTGGGTTCATGTCATTGCTCAATCAAGTATTGATATTGCACATGGGTAGTGTCGTCTTGAGAGTTCAGCTTTGCACACCTTGGTCATGGAACTAATGTTGACGCTATGCCTAATCCTAACCCTAATGCTGCCCGAAATCCTAACTTTAACCTTAATCCCAACCCTAATCCTAACGCTAACCACCCAACAATTGTAACATTGGTCACTTGAGTAGAAGTTGTGACGTCTTCACGAGCGGTCGTTGTTACATTGGTACCATCGATAGAAGTTGTCACATCGGCCGTATCGGCAGAGCTTGCAACATCGGCGGGAGCGGAAGTTGTCACATCGACCGTGTCGGCAGAAATTGTGACACTGTCAGGAGCAGAAGTTGGTACATCGACCGTGTCGGCAGAAATTGTGATATCGTCAGAAGCGAAAGTTGGTACATCGCAGAGCCTAGTGTACCAGATGGCCTCGCCGTCTGGTCCCGTCGGCACGGAAGGACGGTTGGTCACCGGCATGATGGATCGATTCGTTGTCTCGTCCTCATCGCTCGAGTCTGTCGCATCGCAAGGTCGGTAATAAGATGTCTTCAACATGATGTTAGGCGTGATGTTGTCGTAATTCGAATGATGAGCCGATTGACAAAACACAGCGCTTATATAGTTAGTGAATATGCCGAAAGGTCACGTGGGTGTGCCGAACGAGTACGGACTGCAGAGCAGAAAATACACATTCACGGGCTGTAGAGTAGATCAGACTTGGACAGCGAATACCAGTTCAAACCAGTTTGCAAACAGGCAACCATTTGAAGTAAGTTCAACTCTACTATGTAAAGACTGTCGTCGTTTCTCCTTGCATTGCTTGGGTGTGTTCAGCAATGGAGACATTCGCTCGGTGGATCGATATTTGTCGCGACGGCAGGAGAAGCGGCAGAAGTAGCGACAGTTGCAGCAATGCACTCCTTTTCTTGTCGCTGAAACAGTGATGAGATGAGTTTAATAATGAATGGTCAACTGATATGTATAAGAAAAATATATAATATTATGTTGTTTTGAAAATATTCTAACAAAATGACATGAATAGCATTTGAACACTATGCAAAATTGAAGCTTACTGTTATCTCTTCAAGTTGTTCTTTACGTCGCCGCTGTTTATCTTGCTTCCTTTGGCAGCAGCCCTGCTTCACATGAGCGGGCCAATTCCCTTTATACTTGAAGGTACTGTCACACATAGAGCAAGTATAACGAGGCAAAAGCTTCTGACACTTCGTCGGAGGTGATGACGTCAGGTTGATGATTGGGTTCATTGACGGCGCAAGTGACAGAAACGAAATTGGTTTGACCGTCGAACTGGTCGTCGGACTGGTCGTTGGCTGATGGTCCGGGTTGATTGACGGGGTCGAGAGATCGAGTGGGCCCGTAGCCGGAGAAGGCTGCGCCTTCGGTAGCAAACTCTCGTGTCGGACGTTATCACTAGGCATGTTGTTCATGTTCCAAAATGTAAGATGTAATGACCACAAAAAACAGACGCAGGCCTTTTATAACAGTTCGACAGAACATAAAGGTCACGTGGGCGTGCCGAATGAAGACGAAATTTCTAACCTATGAGAATAGCTAATACTCTTTTGTGAGAATGTGGTTGGCTCTGAAAAGTAAATGGTCGACAACCTACGACATATAAGAAAAGACACCATTGCGCATGCGCAATGTCCTGTTTAACGACGTCACTGACCTAATTTTAGAGTAAAAAGATGTGAATATATATAGGCTAGGAGGATCCTATACTTAAACAAATGGTCTACAACATATGACATATAAGAATAGCCACCATTGCAATGACGTCACTGACCATGACGTCACATGATGGAATTACATTCAAGTGCGCAAGCTCAAAATGTTGTCTAACCAAAGCACTATCTGTTTGACCAACTCACCTCGCGTATACAATTACTCCGCGTACCAAAATTCCCTATCCTTTAACATGGGTAAAAATTCCCTATCTTTTAACATGGGATAAAAATGTCCTATCGTTTAACATGTGAAAAAATTCCCTATCCTTTAACATGGAGAAAACTGTCCTATCGTTTAACATGGGGAAACTTCCTATGCTCTAACATAGGGTTTAGCACCTGTAGGTACACAAACATTGACAAACACCCATTTGTTAACACAGGAAGCAGTCGACTTATGTTGGTAATAAGAGTCTTTTATAGGCACAAATTTACAAACAGAGTGATGGGAAGGTCGTATATCTGTATGGTAACCAGAAATGACATAATTTGACTTATTTTACTAGTTCTCTACCGATTCGTCAGGTTTGGACCTATGTTAAAGTTGTAAATGTATAGGTTAGGAGAGGCCTACACCTGAACAAATGGTCGACAACCTATGGGATATAAGAAAAGACAACATTGTCCGCCAGGGATGATATTTGTAGTTCGTGATCTATCCGTCAGGGGACTCCCTTGCACTCAAGCGTGCAAGAGACACGAATTTTGGCAGTACTCATATATTTAACAAATTCCAAGATGGTCGCTCTGTTAAAAAAAACGAGGCTACAGGTTCTGATATAACATAGTCGTATATGTAGTCTACATTTCGTATACATTACTTCAGACAAAACGGTCTCCGCTGAATTTATAATCCTTTTATTATAAATTACGCCTTATTATAACACCACATTTTACACACGTCATCATCAAACAAATAAGGGCTCGGTCCCTTGGCGAAGACTCGGCCTACGGCCAAGCAATCTCGTGTGTGACATATTCAAATGATATTCGGTATATGTTATTTTTTCAAAAAGTGGTCGCATACCTTTACGATAATAGATCATATGCTTTAACATGGAGAAAATTCCCTATGCTTTAACATGGGTGAAAATTCCCTATCTCTTAACATGGGATAAAAATCCAAAAAAGTGGTCGGATACCTTTGCGATAAAATTCCCTATGCTTTAACATGGAATAACAATTCCCTATGCTTTAACATGGAATAAAAATCCAAAAAGTGATCGGATACCTTTACGATAATAGCTCCTATGCTTTAACATGGTGACAAATTCCCTATGCTTTAACATGAATAAAAATTCCCTATCTCTTAACATGTGAAAAATTAAAAATTTCGTCGTATACGTTTACGATAATAACTCCTATGCTTTAACATGGTGAAAAATTCAAAAGGTGGTCGGATACCTTTACGATACAATTCCCTATGCTTTAACATGGGATAAAAATTCCCTATCCTTTAACATGGGATAAAAATTCCCTATCTTTTAACATGATAAAAATTCCCTATCTTTTAACATGGGTTAAAAATCCAAAAAGTGGTCGGATACCTTTGCGATAAAATTCCCTATCCTTTAACGCGGGAGCGTCTCGGTGCAAAATCCCTATCTCTTAACATGGGCTTCCTCAAGTGATAATCATCTTTCTACGCTGGACCACCTATATTACTACTTGTAAACATTCCCGCGTACAGTTATTACTTAACAACTTGTCTTGTTTTGTTTTTGTCATAAAGAAAAACTGTTGTTGCCAGAATGTCAATAAAGTGTAGGCCCTACAGATAAATGTACGAACGCTCCACGTGTTCGTCATTCTTCATTATGGCTTGACGGACATTTTGTTAGGCAACACGACACGTGATAGATGTTGGTTATGAACCCATGTTTGAACCATACCGTAGAGTTCCAAACCATCTGTACAAACAGTTCATGAACTTATTGAAACAATTTATTTTTAACATTTGAAACGTTAATTATCTCGGACGGGCTTTCGCCTGCCTACCACGCACGCTTCATCAATACACGTGACGTCTTGGTCGAATGACGTCATCGTACATGTGTAACATCGTAGTTGCCATTTTCTCCAATGATTGTTTTGGATTTCGTATTCAGGCGGTTTTTAGACCTTTGGGCCGAAGGTCCAACGGACTATTGCCATCACTCTGCGTACGCCGTCCGCCGTTAGCTGCCGTATCTCAGAAACCGTTCAGCAACTTTTTCTGAAATCTTCCATAGACATATCTGAGGGCACTGCCACCACTATGTACGAGAAATCTGTATTTGATTGAATCGTTGTAAGGGTTCCCTAGGGCCTCCAAGGGCCCCAAAACTGGTAAATTTGTACATTTTGCCTATTTTTTCAAAGTGTTCAATAACTTTTTGTCTATTTTTGCATAGACGTTCCTTAGGTTAGTGTCACTGTACACAAACAAATCTGTATTTGATTGAATCATTCTAAGGGCACCTAATGGCCCCCCAAAAAGGAACCCAAAACTGGTAAATTTTCACATTTTGTCTATTTTTTCAAAAATTCTTCAGTAACTTTTTCTCTAATTTTGCATATACATGTCATGTGGTAGTGCCACTATACACAAGAAATCTGTATTTGATTGAATCATTCTAAGGGCATCAAAGGTCCCCTGAGATGCTAAATTTGCTAACTAAATTGTCCTCTACAGGAGCAGCTCTATTTATAACTTGATGACAACACACATTTCAAACAACGTATGTCACATGCGGAGTCTGTGTCTTGTATGGATGAGAGGTTGTCTTTTCTGTTATTTCAAAAACTGTTCAGTAACGTTTTCTCTGATTTGGCATAGACGTCTCTTAGGGTAGTGTCACTGTACACAAGACATTTGTATTTGATTGAATCATTCTAAGAACATCTCAGGGCCTCCCAAAAAGCTAAACCCTTTTCCAACAACATCCCACCCCACTGCAGCTAAGATTCTCTGGCTGCTATTGTTTGATGGAAACTATGACTAATCTGTAACCGGTCACTGGCAGAGGCTTGTGTCAACAGCCATCATGCACTAGACCACTGTTAACCCTTCAGCACTCAGCATGTTATTTCTATACAGTATCTGTTTCCTCAGAAGCTTGACCTAGATTCCCAAAAAAATATGCATGATCGTTTTATAATTTTCTATAATTACAAGTAAGTGTTATTTTGAAGAGCATTGCATTGTCTACATGATGGTACCTTTTAGTATGTTGTTGCAATGAAATATGTTGACCATACTTAGCTTCTCCTGCTACAATTAAGTTGCATTCATCTGAAAGATTATTCAATTACCTATCCAATGATAATACATATGTTGTAGTGTTGGAAATATATAGCTTTGGTATATTGTACACGAGGGTTGTGATAGGAAACTATTGGACATTGCGACAGTCCAGAAAGACAGTATGAGATGTGTCACTATATGAAGTGTGACTTTCAGTTACTTAATTTTGTAGTGCTATGGATTATGATCGGCCTCTCCATTAGCTCCCTATATATTTATGTGAAATATATCATTATGTCATTAAAATATTTGGAGCCTGGCCGCCCAGCTTTGGGCTTAGCCAGCCCCTAAGGCTAAGCTGCAACTGTCTTTGAGGTTGACAAACTACTATTATATGGCAAACATTTTTGAATTGGCACGGCTAATGCTAATATATCCCACAAAAATGACGTTGACAGGAAACAACGTTGGTGTAAATTACCATCCCATTATTCTTACTGACAAAGACATGTAAGTTAGGTGAGTAACAGCTTCGAAGTTCTAACAGCAGGACATCGCCTTTGGTGAAGTCGAGACAAAAGTTTCACAAAAGCTTCAAGTTCAAACTGACTATCACCATCCAGCTGACCCATTTTTTATTTTCTTTAGTCTACCATTTGCTCTCAAATAATCTGGACATAATCTGGCATAACTTTTAAAGTTTTTGTGGCAGCACATTTGAACTTCCGGTGTATCATTGCAACAAAACATTACATGCATGACATTCATTCAAATGTGGCACACAGTATGTATATTTTCAACGGCTGTTGAAGTTTTATATTACTTATGGGTTGCATATGTAATATAACACTTCAACAGCCGTTTTCCTCATTTTCACCTTTTGACCCCTACCATGTTCAATGCTCCATAATTTCGCCAATTTTTTTAGCAGTCATCAATTCTGAAACCGTGTAAAGCACGCTACCCAACCTTAACAAGAATGTCAGAAAACAATGTTACAATTTTTCCGAGTTATTACTCATTTGGTCAGCCAGGGTCACATATAGATATATTAGTCCAAAGGACTTCAGGGCCTCTTTGCCCATGTTTTATAATAGCATCTTAAATAGTTAATGAATTTTGTTTTTAAAACGATTGGATTCCAAGATGTATCCGTAATTTCGTAAAAACGAATAGCCCACTCTAAAATAAGCACGGTGCCTTATCACAACTTGTGATTGGTTACAGAGGTTCCGACGAAGATTTAGTGGCAATGAGTAGTATAGTAGGTTTCGGCACGTTGTCGACGATTTCGTTTTCCATCATTTCATTTTCGGTAGGCGGTTGAAGTTTGTTTTCGACTTTGCTGGGAAATTTATCGATGGCTACACGTAGCTGGTCCTGTATACGCTTGTCGGAAAGATTGTTGTACTGACTGAACACCTGGTTGTACAACACGACCTTTTTCCTCTCGTCTATATCACTTTGTTCTAATATGTGTCGCATTTCGTCATCAAGTCGTTGCAAAACACTCCCGATAAGATTGGTCGAAGGACGTTGCGGTTGAATGTTTTCTAAAATACGGTGATCAACCAGCGCCATCTTGTTTGTATGGTCCATGGTCTTGTAGTTACGACTGCAACAAATTCGTCACCAACGGGGCTAGAAGGGACAGCCAAGGGAGCTAATAGGGCCGCAAGGAAACCACCTTTCTTTAGAATACGTTTCTTCTGATGAAGACCTGTTTTCCTTATGACCAAGGTTCTGAGGTCCTTCTTGTACCGACGCAGTTGAGTTTTGTGACCTTTCTTTAGTGGTACGTCCCCTTTTAATATGTTCTGTGCACACTCGCACAGACTGTACAAGATCGGGTTTTCCCTTGTCGATGATGGCTCTGGCTAAAGCAGGATCCGCTTTAGCGAGGAGACAAAGACACAACGCGTTTCTCTTCACTCTCGCCGCCATGTCGAATGACGAGTGTCACGTCGTGTTTCTATTTATATATTCGGAAGGTAGGCGTACTGAAATTTGTTTGGTTCCTTAACGATATTAGTACGCAGGCGCAAGTGTTCCGGTGTGGCCTGTTTGGGGTCGACGAACAAATACTCGTGTGGTACGGACGTTGTGTCTCTGAAAGCTTCTTGCATGTACTTTAATCGACCCGGATACATCTGTTTGGCCAATTTGACAACTTGTGTGTTGTCGAGAGAGTTCTTGAAGAATACCATGTACTGTGTGTTTATACTTATAGTGCGACTCTCTTTCCCTTTGGGAAATTAATTTTGCACTAAATATATTACGGACATGTTGCAATGATGACTCTTTTTGGTAAACTTCAGTTTGGCGACACTCTCGTCCGTTTCCGACTTGTGATCGTCGGTAACTGCCATGTTTCTCGTTTTAGGATCGAAATACGACAAATCGGAAAGCCCTTAACAAATGCTTTGTTCGGGTGTATCGTAGAGTGCGTGGAATACAACGCATGCCATTCGCCATAACACCACGTGATCTTTTCGGGCGATGAGTTTACGAGTGTGGCAGAATGACGTAGTAAAGAGAAAATAAACGTCGTTTTGAGAGTTCAACGAAGGCGCATGCTATGTGACGTGCAATCGTCTTTTTCATTTCGTTCGCAGGAAAGTGAAGGGTAAAGTTCGAACCAGTGGCGGCAGGACCGGAAGTTGTGACATTGGTCGCGTGAATAGAAGCTGTGACATCGTCAGGAGCGGAAGTTGTGACATCGGCCGTGTCGGCGGAAGTTGACACATCGGGAGCGATGGCAGCAGAGAGAGGTTGAAACAGGGTACGGAGTCTAGTGTACCACATATACGTGAGTGACGTTGTAGTTTGTGTAAGTATCTCGTCGAGTTATCTTTATGGTGACAGACACACGAGTTAAGTCTGCGTCGTTTCGTCCATAACAGCAAACGCCTCAGCAATCACGTCTAGGAGAAGAGCCATACACTGGTCGAATAAAGTTAGTCATATACATCGACCCGTCGCTGTCTCGACAAAGCACATGCGCACCACTAAATGCATGTCAGAGGCAACGTAACAGTATCGTTCGCATTGCAAATGTCCCCTATTGTTGACAATCATACCTTTCTTGCAGTGTCTGCACCCGATGTAGAAGGGAGTATGCTGGCGCACTTTGTCGATAAAGAGACCTCTGATCTTGATAACGGCGTCGGCGCTTATCGTTGCTTCTGGAGTTGCCACGTCCACGACCTCTGGTTCCGACGCCCTGGAAGGGCGGTTGATCACCGGCATGATGGGTCGGCTCGTCCTCGTCACTCGAGTCTGCTCCATCGCGAATGCGGTAATAGGGTGTTTTCAACATGATGTTCGCCGTGGTGTCGTGATACGAATGACGGTCCGACTGCCAGAGCGTCGCACTTATAGGAATATCAAAAACCACGTGATAACAGCACGATTGACCAATCAGGACAGGACACGTCAGCATGCGCAATGACCTATTTAACGACGTGTTTGACCTATTTTTATATTAAAAGAAATAAAAGGCACGAACTTAAGCAGTATTGTTATTTAGTTGATGAAAAAATTCCGCTACGGGGGGATATTTTGTTCATCAACTTTTTTTCATGACCTATCCACCATGGGCGCTAGTTGACCTAAATATTTTACTTTGACCTTGACCTAGATATGACGTCATTTGCTTTTGTTGCGCGCCTCGCCAACAATTTCCAATCAATATGTCCAGTTTTTTCGCAGTGCTATAGTACTAGTTTCAGATGATTTTAAAGCAACGGGCAGTGCTTTCCATATTTTGTCAGGTCAGGTATAGAAAGACCCCGATTCCTTAGGATAAGCTTAGCTTATGAACAACAAACGTGCCAGCCTGGAGCCGGTTTCATTAGCGTACATACGACGTCGTAAGTTTAGAACGTCGTAAAGTTAAGTTATTTGTGTTTCAGGAGTCTCCTAAGTGCGATTAGCCATTGCTAGTTGATCGTAACTTTGCGCTTGGTATATAGTAGGCCTAAGTTTACGTTATTATAAATATTCCTGTGATGCCCCTCAAGTTCTAAGATGCTCCCTGGACGCACACACGAGACAAATATTTACAATCATCAATGGCTTGGCGTTTCGTGCATGAACTGCAAAGAAAACACATTAGATGAGAAATAGTGTTCAGATATATGAATAACCCTCTTGATTCGTTAAACAACGATGAACTAGTTGAGCGGTGTAGGTTTAGAAGAGATGATATGGTGACTGACTGACGGGTTTGGCGGTGCGCTCGAACATCGGGGTGAGCGAAAATGAGGACGACACTCGATACAACAACTGGTGGCATTGCGAGTTTTCACTTCTGGGGGTTTTCAAATCGATTACGCCGATATATTCGGAATAACCAAGCCAACAGTGTGCCGAATCGTGCACAGCGTAGCGAAATTTTAATATCGTAGGTGGACGGCTTGGTCAACACGTGAAATTTGACAACGCGGTGGAAATTGAGAGAACGAAACAGCAGTTCTACTGGACGGCATGGATTCCAGTGTGTTCAGTACCATGTCGACAAACCATGGCCGATGTAGTGGCAGGCCTCCTGTTTTTGGCTGCTTCGATGCGGCATTTGCCTGAAGTGCTGCCCGTTTTATATCCATCCATTTCTTCCGGACGTCTCCGGGTCTCCTTGTAGACATGTCACAAGCCGACACGGCCGTGGCAATTTCTATCCACACTCGAGTTTTTTTTTTTAGTAACTTGACTGGAAAATCTGCTTTGAAGCAAATGACAGTGCTGCTGGTATAACTCCAGCAGCACTGTCACCTCTCCGTCTGAAAAAATTGCTTTACGCTGTCTCTACTGCTAACTAACGCTACCGGTACTTTCAACATTTCCCCAGCGCCGTCAGTGTATAGGGTTGGTAAAGCCAAAGCGAGACGCTGTGATTCGCGTCTTTCACAGTTTATTCAAATGTGGCAGTATTCGTGCTACTTTCACTTTGTACAACTAAATATACATTTTCTATGCACAGCCACACGTAGCAATAAAATATGCATTTGTTCGAAATTACAACATTCGAACTTTTATGGCTCATTAGTATTTCCTGCGTGCTTACATTTTATTGTGGACACAGGGATTCCCCACCGCAACGTAACTAGGTCAATTCTACTTCGACCTAGTTGCGCGAATGTTAAATTGTTGTCACGAAAGCGGTCGTATGTTATACCAGCTAGTTGTACTTAACTACGACCAGTATAACGTCAAGTTGTGCGTAAAATTAAGGACTTCCATACACGTACGCAGAAAACGTCCACTCGATTGTTAGAAAGAGTAGGTATAGTCTGAAGAAGACGCGTCAGTTTTTGCATGTATCTGTAATACTGATTGTGTGTGCCGTGGTGATGTAATATGACGTAAACAAAATGATAGCTCGACTAGCGTAATTTCTAACAATTATCTACATAAAATATGTTTTCTTGTCTGAATTCCAGGAAATTTTTTTCACTCCAAAGTAAATATATTCACAATTATGCCATGCAAGTAGTTTGTGCGGTCCCTTGGCGCGGGTAGGTGGAGCGGAGGAAGAGCAAGAAAGTAGTTCCGGTTCCCATGTTAAAAGATAGGGAAATACCCGGATTTCAGATTTTGCTCTTGCTCCGCTCCAATGGTATTTGGACCGAAAACGTATAGGTGTAAAAGGGGTAAGTTGTCCTATTAAAATAGGACAAAACGTCATTCCTATTTATCTGAAAGGTATACGACGTCGTTTTGAGGTCGAGGTTCCAATTTACCCCTAGATTTTTAATCCTTCAAACCCCATGTTAAAACTGAAATTTACCAATATTTATTTTTATTTTTCGAGGGAGTTAAATTTTCCCCAAATGGCTTCAAAGAAACTGTCATACCAATTTTCGCCATGTTTAAGGATAAGAAATTTTCGCCATATTAAACGATAGGAGGTAAACCCCATGTTAAAGGATAAGAAGGTTCCAATTTACCCCAAATTGTCCTCTGAAACTGTCCTACAAATTTTTCCTATGTTAAAGATACGACATTTTCTCCATCTTAATCGCAAACTCGATGTATCGTAAAGGTATACGACGACATTTTGAGTTTGAGGTGTCAATTTACACCTATTTGTTTTAGCCCTACAAAGCCCATGTTAAAGGATAGGAGCTAAACCCTATGTTAGAACATAGGAAATTGTCTCCATGTTAAAGAATAGGAGCTAAACCCTATCTGACCTACAGTTCATAACCACTGACATACAACACACAAACATTGATCTACAACATACATATACCGACCTAAGACACATAACCAGTGCTAAACATTGATCTACAATCCACAAACACCGACATACATCATAGGGCAAACATATCGACTAGTGTTATTAGGTAGTGGTTAAATTCGTGTCTTTTATAAAACCCGTACTCGAGACGTGTCTGGACTTGTTTGTTGATTTTTTTAAAGCGTATTTCCGAAGCGGCGTTAATGCCAAACATTAACCGCTTGTACCTGTAGAGAGCGACGTGTGTGCTGAATGTTGTGATGTGTCGACTTTCAGGGTCGAGTTCCAATTGATGATATCCGGCTCTCAGGTCGAGTGTGCTGAACATTGTCGCGCCATTCAGATCTGTAATTAGGTCATCGATGGTGGGCATTAGATGTTTCTCTAGCTTTACTGCTTTATTGGCTTCTCGCATGTCCACACATATGCGCACGGCTCCCGTCTTCTTTGGCACAACGACGATCGGACTCACCCACGGCGTCGGCCCGTCCGTCTTCTCGATCACGTCGTCTGCTTCGAGTCGTGCTAGTTCCTGTTCAACGTCCTTACGTATGTGGAACGGTATGCGGCGATGCTTTTGCTGTTTTGGCGTGACAGTCTCGTCGATGTGCAGTGTGATCAGTCTGTCCTTGACCTTTCCCATTCCCGCGAATAGGTCGCTGTAGTCTTCTATGACCTTGACCTTGTCGTCATCAGCTGTCGTGATTTGTCTCGCCATCGTCAGTATCTTGAGGTTCTCGGCTGCTGCATAGCCAAGCAAGTTTCCACTGCTGCCTTCAATAACATGAAAAGGCACTGTTAGTTGCTCACCATTATGTTGCAATTCGAAGTTCGCCATGCCAAGCACAGACAGCGGCGTTGTCGCGCCGTACGGGAACACGCGAGTTGTCGTGGGCTGCAATGCTGGCTTCACATGTAGGCTGTCATACGTGTGCGATTCAAGAATGTTAACTGATGCTCCTGTGTCGACTATCATTTCTACCTGCTGACCTTGAACCTGGATGAGACGTTTTGGGATGCGCTGCCTTCCCAGAGCGACGTGGACTCATCTGTGACGAAGTGAACATTTCAAACATAATGCCATGTGTGAAATGTTCTAGTGCAACATTCTGTAGCGTGGCTACAAAATCATCTCTTGTTGTGAATTTGACTCCTTGTAAATCACACGCTTGGTGTAGCACTTACAGCAGCTCTAGCTGTAGCCTCACACATGGTGTTTACCTCGCTGCCTAATAAGTTGTTTGGATTTATGTTGGATTTATTTGTATGTGAATTTGCAAGAAGAGTGATATGTGATGCAGATTTTTAAAAAATGACATTATTTTATTACATAACTTGCTTCATAAATAATATGCTTAACTGCAATTATGTGAACCTTACAAAATATTCAACTACAATTAATACAACGAATATATATATGCTATTATAAATTTTGTACTACAATGTAAATGGTTATCAACAATTTCAAGTAAATTCAAGCAACAATTGCACAAATTAATACAAATTAATTTCCATCATCTTACAACTGTCTTGAACACTTAAAGATAAACACCATTCATAACTATTCAACTACAATTTAAATTATTTCAACAATTGCAACTGTTTTATTTGTGACATATTAATTAGAAAAAAACAATCACTTAATTAAAAAAATTAACTATATTTCACTTATTATTAATTAATAATAAAACAATATTATTAATTATACTATTAATTAGTCCTACAAATTTAATTTGAAACAATATAAACTACAACTTATAACAAGACTACACGTTTGATCTTCCAACACTGAAACATGAAAGTCACACTGAATCACTTGTCTTGATGGAAATGATGTGGTGTAATATGAAAAAAGAAATGTCATAACTAAAGACATAACAAAATAAATTTGTTAATATAATATTAAAAAGTTAATTACATAATAATTAGTTCTAACTTTAAGTACAAAAGTAAAAGCAATTCGTTTTATAGATTGAGATGGTTTGGGATTTAAATAACGATGCTATGGAAAGCGTCACTAACAACATACACAGATTCAGTCAGCTTGAACACATTTTTCTTTAAACATTTAATTTTGGCATGTTAATATCAAACTTAAAACGGTAAATATTAATTATATATAGATCTTGTCACTGTTACAAGTGAACAATAACACCAATTATATGTGATGGTTGCGATGGATATGGATTTAATTAATGCTGCAAAAGCGCCTACTGATGCCAGCGTGATACGGCGTCGACTGTTGAAAATGTACGCCTAGAACGCCAAAGTTGCCCACGTCGGTGTGTTGCTCGGCAGGCACGTACACTTATGCAACATATATCATTTTAAAGCTAATATTTAAATCTACACTAATATCGCTATTTCATTACGTAATCTTTACATTTTATTTACGCATTTAGCAAGCATAGAAAACATTAAACTTCACTTACCTACACACACAAAACGCCGCGCTCAAAACGAAAAAGAAGTATCTCCATATGTAACAGAGTTATCCATTGGTCGAGTCCATACTCAAACGTCATGGTGACATCATTTGCATAGCAGGAGCGACGTATTTTCTGCGACCATGTGATCTCTGACGCGGCGCCGCGCCGGCGTAATTTTCATGCACAAGAAATGGATCAGTTTTGGCCGCTAGAAGGCAATACGCCACCTAGCGGATTCTGATATACCTATCCGTGTACACGTACAGGGTGTCGACTCCCCGATTCATGTCCACGGCGTATACCGACCCTCGTATTCGAAGGTATACGCGACGGGATCGGTGCTGATGACGACGGCACTATCGTCGTCGACCGTCAAGCTGGGTGGGCTCGCGATCACGCTCGAATCGAAGCCCAGTACGGTCTTCAGATGGCTCTGAGCTGAGGGGGTATGTTAAATTTAACACCCGGCGATAGCTGCAACTTCATCCGGTTAGAGATGGGGCTGAACTCCAGGAGGGCCTTGACTTTATTGGTGCACAGTTTCGTCAGCGCCTCGTTTATTTTGTGCATCAACTCATAAGCGCTGTTATAAAAGCCGTGAGGAATGGTGCCTTGCCGGTGAATCTGAGTACTACCTCCGTCACCGGCGGTGTAAATCCCTCGCTCCCCCGTCGCGCAAGTCAAGTCGAAGTACGCGTCCTCCTTTCCTACGTTGTACCAACTGTGCGGGTATTAAATCTCTACCAGTCCGCACTCCCACTGACCGACTAAACTGATGCGTTGCGGCATCCATGGGCGTGTTCACATCCTTGAGACTACGAGCGAAGGTTTTGCACCCCACCGGTTCAAAAGACTTCCGCTTTCTCAACGCGTCATTCACAAGGTCCACAATGTGTAGAGTCAAAGTAACATAAAACAACTCACTGGTGAAGAGAGAGAACGTTTTAATTGCAGCACTCACACACACGTCGCTTTTCGTCTCAATGCACCCAACAAGCCAGTGTTCCACATACCGGTCAACCTCGCATAATGTCATTGCATAACAACGCGGCATTGTGCCAACGTCGCCGCCGACGACGACCGCCGAGCAATAAAGGACACGCCCAAAATACACTGCACTTCTAAGCCACATTGCACTTCTATACAACACTCCCCCCTGATTTTCAGAACATCATATACATCATGGTTCATATACACCACAATGTTACTTCCGGGTACCACCTTGTTTCTGTACATCATCTCACCACGATCGTTCCACCTTACAGCATCTTTCATTTTATTGATGAGTCGTCGTGCTTTCTGTTTCATAGCTTTTGGCACGCTGTCGATGATTTCATTTTCGATGTTCTCCTTTTCGACGATTTCATTTTCGGTAGGTGGTTGAAGTTTGTTTTCGACTTTGCTGGGAAATTTATCGATGGCCACACGCAGGGGTTCTTGGATACGCTTGTCGGAAAGATCGTTGTACCGACTCAATACCTGGTTATACAACACAACTTTTTCCCTCTCGTCCATATCGCTTTGTTATAATATGTAATGCATTTCGTCATCCAGTCGACGAAAAACACTCCCTATAGGATTGGACGAAGGAGGTTGCAGTTGAACGTTATACAAAATACGTGGATCGACCAGCGCCATCTTCTTTGTGTGCTCCATATTCGTGTAGTTACGACTGCAACAACGTCGTCACCAACGGGGCTAGAAGGGACGTAGCCAAGGGAGCTAGTAGGGCCGCAAGGAAACCACCTTTCTGTAGAATACGTTTGTTCTTATGAAGACCGGTTTTCCTGATGACCAAGGTTCTGAGATCCTTCTTGTACCGACGCAGTTTAGTCTTGTGACCTTTCTTTAGTGGTACGTTCCCTTTTAATATGTTCTGTGAACACTCGCACAGACTGTGTACCAGATCGGGTTTTCCCTTGTCGATGATGGCTCTGGCTAAAGCATGATCCGCTTTAGCGAGGAGACAAAGGCACAACGCGTTTGTCTTCACTCGCACCGACATGACGAGTGTCACGGTGTGTTTCTATTTATATCTTCGGAAGGTAGGCGTACTGAAATTTGTTTGGTTCCTTAACGATATTAGTACGCAGGCGCAAGTGTTCCGGTGTGGCCTGTTTGAGGTCGACAAACAAATACCCGTGTGGTACGGACGTTGCGTCTCTGAAAGCTTCTTGCATGTACTTTATTCGACCCGGATACATCTGTTTGGCCAAGTTGACCACTTGTGCATTGTCGCGAGGATTCTTGAAGAGTACCATGTACTGTGCGTTTATACTTATAGTGCGACTCTCTTTTCCTTTGGGACATAAATTTTGCACTAAATATATTACGGTCGTGTTACAATGATGATTCTTCTTCGTAAACAGTTTGGTGACCCTCTCGTCCGTTTCCGACATGAGATCGTCGATAACTACAAGTTTCTCGTTTTAGGATCGAAAGACGATACATCGGGAAGACCCTCGACAAATTATATGTTCGGATGTAACGTAGAGAGCGTGAAATACAACGCCTGCCATTCACCGTAACACCACGTGATCTTTTCGGACGGTGAGTTTACGAGTGTGGCAGAATGACGTAGTAAAGAGACAACAAACGTCGTTTTACCACAGCCCGTCGGCCCAGCAACGATACAAGTAAAAGGAACTAACCTCGTGTCCATACGCAACTGATGAAAGAGACTAAGATGCATGGTACTTATACTACTTATACTTCAAAAAAAGACACAATATCAGGTTTGAACATTTTATTCGTGTACAACACAAGCTGCAGTTGAATTAATGTCACCAAAGGTCTCATAAAACCACAACACAGATTTACAGATCATCTTCCATTACTGCCAGAACAATTTGCTTTAATTTGTTTCGCCACTCCTCTGAAAACGATTCTTGCAACCAACTCCCGATAGTACACAAGTGATCGGACGTCAGTTCGGATAGCTTCAAACCTGCGTCTAACAAAACACACAACCAGTCTTTCATCACTGCAGTTGAATTAATGGCCTCCACATCTTCGTCAAAGTGAATATAAATTAGAATGTCACCAGGTAACATACAATCGTGATGACATTGACTAGGATCGTCTATCTCGCAAGCGACACATTGTCATCTTGAGAGTTCAACTACGGCATGTGCTATGTGACGTGCAATCGTCTTCTTCATTTCCGTCGCCGGAAACTCAAGCGTAAAGTTCGGACCAGTGGCGACAGGAGCGGCAGTTGTCACATTGATTGCGTGAGTAGAAATTGTCACATCGTCAGGAGCGGAAGTTGTCACATCGGTCGTGTCTGCGGAAGTTGTCACATCGACCGTGTCGGCGGAAGTTGTCACATCGGCAGGGATGACAGCAGAGAGAGGCTGAAACAGGGTACGGAGCCTAGTGTATCACCTCCACGTGACTGACGTTGAAGTTTGTGTAACTATCTCGTCGAGTTTTCTTTATGGTGAGAGACACGAGTTCCCGTCAGTGAGTTCAGTTTGTAAGTCTGCATCGTTTCGTCCACAACAGCAAACGTCTCGGCATTCACGTCTAGGAGAAGAGCCATACACTGGTCGAATAAAGTCAGCCATATAGATCGACCCGTCGCTGTCTCGACAAAGCACATGCGCACCACGAAATGCCTGTCAGAGGCAACTTAACCGTGTCGTTCGCATTGCAAATGTCCCCTATCGTCGACAATCATACGCTTCTTGCAGTATCTGCACCCGATGTAGAAGGGAGTGTGCTGGCGTACTTTGTTGATGAGGAGACCTCTGATATTGATAACGGCGTCGGCGCTTTCCGTTGTTTCTAGAGCTGAGATGTCCACGACGTCTGGTTCCGACGGCCCGGAAGGACGGTTGATCACTGGCATGATGGGTCGGCTCGTCGGCTCGTACTCGTCGCTCGAGTCTGCCGCATTGCGAGGTCGGTAGTAGGGTGTCTTCAACATGATGATGATGTTAGCCGTGCTGTCGTCGTGATACGAATGACGGTCCGATTGGCAAAACACCGCGCTTATATAGTTAGTAAATGTGCCGAAAAGTCACGTGGGCGTGCCGATAGACCACGGATTGTAGACAATTCAAAAGCACGGACTGCTGAGTAGAATGTACACAAGCGCGGACTGCAGAGTAGTTATTTAGTTCACAACTTATCTAACAGGGGTGCTTTCAGTTGATGATGATATATCCACCAGGAGTAAGCACTCGACAAAAACAAGAGACACGAATATTTGCAGTAGTCGAACATTTAGTTCACAAGTCATCCACAAGGTGGCATCACTTGTTGTTCCCGTCATAACCGCTAGGGGAAATTTAGTTCACACAAAAAATCCAATAGGTGGCGCTGTTTTAGTTCACAACTTATCCACAAGGTGGCACCACTTGTAGTTTACGATATATAAGCCAGGTGAATTTGGTTAATAAAAATCCCGATAGGTGGCGATATTTTAGTTCGTAAAAATCCGCTAGGTAGCATTATTTTAGTTCGTATAAATTTCGCCGGGTGGCGCCACTTGACCTTTGCCCTTGACCTACATCCGGGTACATTCCTCTTCCTCAACGGAAAAACGGATCATTCTACGCTGATTAACCTCGTTTACTACTGACAGGAAAGAATGTAACGGAAGAGAATGTGACAGGAGATAAGACGGCAGGGGAAAAAGACAATAACCAGACATATGCAAACCGGAGAAGGACCTACTCTTAGGCAGTATTTGAGGGGGCAGTGTGAAAAGAGAGGGTGTTCATGGGCGACTCTGTTCTGAGAAAGACAGATAAGACACTAAGCGAGGGGAGGACATCGTTGTTTGTCTACCGGGGGCTAAGATAGAACACGTGACTAAAAGGGAGGGTCTATACTAGTACAAGTAGGGACAAATAATGCCGACATGGGGGGACAACTGGGATAGTACAGACGTACAGACAGTTAGTGAGGCAGCTAAAGAAGACAAGAGTTGAACAAATTATTCTCTCAGGAATTTTGCCTGTAATGGGAGAAGAGGGGGGGGGGGGGGGGCAACATAAAGAAACTACAAGAGGATGGCGATCAACGCACTAGGTGTGCAGATGTGTGAAGAAGAGAGGGTGGGATTCACAGATTTATGGGGATACTTTGTTTGGAGGGAAGATATGTGCATGAGAGATGGCCTCCATCTAAGTGGAAAGGAGGCAGCAGTTTTTAATATTTACATTTTAATGTTATCGGGTGACAATGGCAATGTGGTTGAGAAAGCATGTATAGCTTAAGCTACGGATAGCCAAACGAGAGAGTGGCCATGGAACATTACAGTACAAAGTAACTTCTCTCGGACTTACCTGCAAATTAATCGAATGGACGCTCTTCCTGTTAATGAATTCGTTTTCCTGATCGTACGTAGCTTGAATTAATACGTGTATGTCGTCGACCCATCCAATGACATCAGGGAAGCGTTTCATGTCGTAGAAAGCGATTTTGTGTTCGTTCGCTTGGTCGGACCATTTGATGAAGGTATTCATCCGTCGAAGGAAGATACCGGTGACTCTCTCCGTTGTATGACTAATCGTCGACTGGTCGTTCTCTAACAGTTCACCAGCAGCACGTAACCATCTCACTGCGACTCGGCAATCCTCAACCTGAGCATATTTAAACAGAAATGTGCAACAATGTGAGCTCACCACTGATCAACATCATCAATAACAACGTTAATGATATCACCATGATCAATTCAAATGCTGTGTAACATAGCACATGCAGTAAGATTAGTAACCACATTACAAGGGGTGGTTCTGAATCCGTTGTGTAAGCGTTGAAAGCGTCTCTTTAAAATACCAAATGTTTGTTCAATAACAACACGAGTGCGATACAGGGAATTGTTAAATCGTGCTTCGGCAGGTGATGCGGGATGACGAATTGTAGTCATTACAAACCGTCGGCATCTGTACTCTGTGTTGTCCAGCAAAAATCAGTTGTGTATTTCTTAAGGAACATGAAGTAACATTTGAACACCAACATTAAACGAAGTTTTGATTATTATGTTGTATGGACAAAGATTAAATAATGAAATAATTTTTAATGCCTGCTATAAACCGCACATCATAACTATTATAGTGAAGCACTGGGAGGTATTTCCTGCATTGAAACACTAATGTGTAGTTTCATTTGATTCTTTTGACTTTCACTCTGCAATGAAGTTCGATAGACACTTGTAGGAATTTATTTGATTTTAATATTTGTATGTCATTATTATTGTATATATTATCAGTTCGCCAGTACGGTGCATTACATATTATGATGGGTGCATGTAAAACGTAGTATTCTGTATTGTATTTATGTAATTGCGTTGTGTGTGTATATGTAAATTTCCACGTGTTGTACACATGATCCACAATTTTTGTTAACAATGTTGATCCTAAATAAACAAACAACCACTCAATCAGTGTACTCACCTATACTGGGATTTGGCATTGCAATTACACAGGAACCCCCACTTGATGAACGTGTTTGTTTTGGATGGACTATTCCCATAGTAATCAGGTAGCATGATCCGAACCCATAAGTATGCTATGTCTTCTGCACTCGCCTTGTTCTGACCACCGCCTCGCAAATCATTATTCTCAGGGGCCACACTGCAGCCAGTGGAGTTTAATCGTGCACAACGGACAGTCGCGCGGTTACATAGCAATACATGGTAACCTCACATATGATATCAACGGGAGGAGAATCACTGACGTCATCGTGAGATGTGCAGCACTGCAGCTTATTAAGCCCGGCATACACGTAACGACGCGACTGAGTTTTAGTGTTTTTTTATTTGCAACTTTTTTGTGTGAAAATACGTCTCGTTGTTACGTGTATGACCCCCTCCAAGGGCACATGCACGTTACGATGCGACTGGCAGCTGCGACAGGTTAATGCATGCACTCCTGTTGTTAGCGGCTGGAAATGCCGCCACTGCGTGGCGGAATCCTGTGGAACTGTTCGAAAATGGCGGGGTTGTCTGCTCATCAATGGCGAACTATGGCATTAAAGGGTTACTACATTCACGGTATTAAAATATACGTGTATAATATATTGGCTATGCATAGTAATTTCTCACAAAGATCGATAATGAATAATTAATCATAAAATGATTGTACTACTAAACGTGCGTACTTGGACTCAAGGCACTGCTATGTTGGTGCAAACTAACCGCCTACATCACTGGTCCACGTTCGAGCCTCCTACTTCGGTGGTTTGTGTGCAATTTCGTATTCCAAAACCCAGGCTAATCTATTTATGGACTCGGAGTTATATATTATATGCTTTACAATGGTTCACTGTATAGCATATATACTTATTTCAACAAAAATGCCGCATTCAAGAAAGAGGTGAGTTTCTTCAGCACAATATGAAACCCAACAAAGTACCGGCAAAAATTTGGCACAAACTGATCAGTGTCACTGTATCATGTTGACAAATAGTTCATTCCACGGCGTTTGGCTGTAAGGATGCTAACATTTTAGTGTTGGCTATACAGAAGCAAATGCATTGTATCAAACGACGGTTTATAATTTGTTTGTAAATGCCAATGACTTTTACTTAAGACTATTATGTTAATGTACAAACAATGAGCAATACCCGGTTTTGATAAAACTTACATCAAGGTACTAAGGTAGCACAAGATAAAACATATTACAGCACGGAAGCAGTGTTGGAAAAATACATTCTGTAAACCTTCTGCTTGCTTTCGTGAATACCATATTGGCTTGCATGTCAAAGACAAAACAATCTTCCATGAAATGCTCGCTACAGACATGACATTGTCAATATATGGTGTCTGACACAGCGTTTATTTAAACAATCGCCTCGTATTTGCTATGCTGGTGTTGGCCTTACAGAGGCTAATGCATTGTCACAACATATTTGCATGAAGTGGCTGGTTGTAATTTTTTTTAAACAAATGTCAATGATCTTTACGTGTGACTATATGTACCCAAAATGAGTAATACTTAGTTGTATTTTGACAAAAATAGCATCAGGGTACCCAGGAGTCCTAAGGTAGCCCAAATTAAAATATATTATTATAGCACAAAAACAGTGTTGGAAAAACACCTGCTGCCTCTCAAAGGCTAAAGCATTGTTATAACATGTTCGCGTCAAATGGCAGTTTAGAATATATTCACAAATGTAAATGATCAGAACAAAATGAGTGCATTTATAAATGCATACAGCTGCTGTGTGTTATATGCCTCAAGATATCCTGTGTTGTCCTCAAGGCTCAGGAAACGTCTTCCTGATTTGGTGTACCACGCATATATTGATGACCCTTCTGACATGTCTCTCCAGTCTTTCGTGTGTCCAGTAGGTGAACTGTCGATATGCGTCCAGAAAAATATGTGTCAGGATGTTGTTTCGTGAATAAAATTTAACTAATTATTTATTAATGCCGAAGTGTCATTATAATTATCATTGATCTTTATTAGCAATTGTTGAAGCTGTGCATGAGTCTTAGAAAACTATAGATGCAATAATGTGTTGCCCTGACCATAAAGTTGTTAATAAACATGGTTGGCATATCATCATCCCGTGTATTTAGTGGAACTATTATGATGAAAAAACGTCACAATATCGCATTGCCACTGCATTGCGCGATGTACGAGCTTTTATAGTTAATTATTATAAATAAATTAACATTTCAAATTGCCGATCAGTTTGTTGTATAATGTTAAGCCTACACATGCTGTAAAGTATACTAAAGATATATATATTCTCACAATTCTGTGTATGATATTTACTCGTTCGATATGGGCACTTGGAGGTCACCTCTCCTGAACTCGTTTCTGGCGATCAGCGCCGTACGCAAAACAACTGGACGTAGGCATATTATGTCAAAGTCCTCACTGTCTGTGATGCACGGCAAGTCCTCCTGTCGCCTCACATCCACCCCCTTGCACCAGAGGTTCTCATGTATCAAAGGCAGTTTGCTACAGTTCCAACAGGAACACAATTGCATTCTATCAAGTCGCCAACCTTCGGTTTCGACGTCTACGCCACCCCAAAGACAGCGATCTTCATTGGTATGGCCCTAACTCATAAAACTCAGAATTCTAATCACTCTACACCCGAACATAAGTAAGTAACGCACGTGTTGCACATTAAACATAACACAATAGAACGAATAACTTAACAATAGTGAATTAAATAATACACCGGGTGGAGGATTCTGATTAATATATTATATACGCATATATGAGGCGTTACGTAGACACAGTACTGCTAAGCGTCCGACAATTGCGGGACTAGAGTCACCTCCTGTCCATGTGCCAATTAGCACCATCGCTCCATGCAGTGATGACATTCCTAAAGAGTCTCCACCCCCACTCTACTACACACACTCCATACAGTTTGATCTTATTATTTGTCAACCCGAGTTGCTAACACATGCTGGCGGACCGAGGGGACATAATCCCCCGCCAGTTAAACACGAGGGCCCCGTACAAGATTTCACCCGTTTCCTCACGGCAAGGCCAGTTAGACTGGCACCAGTCGTGGACAGCCGGTGTGTTGTATTTAGCACACTTGCTATTGTGGGCTGCATCGAGGTCAGCGTTATCTGCGACAACAAGTGTTATCCTTATACAGCACCCCATCCGGTATCTGTGGGGATCCTCCCCGTACAGGTATTACCGGAGCGCGCGTGATTGACCAGCCACGGACCTCCAAATCACGGAGCAACTTCTCCATGAGGTCGTCGTGTCTCTTAATTCGGGACCCCCAAGTCATGTGGTAAACTTGGATGATAATGTTCCAAGGTCTCGGTCCGCCCGCATGCGTCGCACTTATCATCTGCCATTGGTTTCCCTCTTGTTATCTCTTTTTGGTAGCGACGGTCGTCCCTCTAATGTGGGTAACATGAATGAATGAGGCGCCAGTCATCAGTGCAGTCCCGTCCGTAATCCATGAATGGACGCACGGATGAGTTTGCTACTAGGTTCCTGATGACCGTGTCGTTTGATTTGGCCAGTCTAGTCAGTCTGTTTCGTTTCATAAATGGGATGGAGTACCTCAGGGTTGGGACCCCAAGGCTCCCATCCCTCGCATCAGCGTTTATGTATGAATCTATGGCGTCATGCGGCAGTTTTGGCCAATTTCTTACCTTGCCACGCACCATCTTATTAAGTCTCCGGAGAACACCACCACTAGACTGCGACAGTACAAGTCTATGATGAAGCTTTGGCAATAGGTGGGTTCTCAACATGTATAGCCTCTCTTGAGGCTTCAACGGGGCAGTGGTCAGTTGGTTAAGACCCTTATTGAGGATTTCCTCTGGGGTCGAATCGCGCTCTCGTGCGCTGATGGAAACGCCGAGGTACTTATAGCTTTGGGAGATCGACACCGCAGGCAACACTCCGCCTGCGAGGGACAGGAACGGGAGTAGTTATATAGGTCCCTTAGCGCGCGCTACTGGAGCGCCCTGGTGGAAATCCAATTTAAAAAAATAGGGATTTTCACCGGGCGCTCCAAGTGTCGAGAGATCATGGTATGCAAATGAGCTTGGAAAAGTAGTTCCGGTCCCATGTTAAAAGATAGGGATTTCCACCAGTGCGCGCCCGGGTTAAAGTATAGGGAATTTTTACCCCATGTTAAAGGATAGGGATTTCCACCAGTGCGCGCCCGGGTTAAATGATAGGCCATTTTTACCCCACGTTAAAAGATAGGGAATTTTCTCCATGTTAAAGCATAGGAGCTATTATCGTAAAGGTATGCGACCACTTTTTTAATTTTCCCCTTGTTAAAGGATAGGGAATTTTCACCATGTTAAAGCATAGGAGCTATTATCGTAAACGTATGCGACCAGTTTTTTAAATTTTCCCCGTGTTAAAGGATAGGGAATTTTCACAATGTTAAAGCATAGGAGCTATTATCGTAAAGGTATGCGACCACTTTTTGAAAAATAAAATATACCGAACAGCATTTTAATATGTCACGAGATTGGACTATGTTATATCAGAACCTATAGCCTCGTTTTTTCGAACAGAGCGACCATCTTGGAATGATACCTTTGGTATCATTTCCGTACGGTAGTACCTAAATTCGTGTCTCTTATAAAACCCGTACTCGAGACCTGTCTGGACATGTTTGTTTGTTGCGAGCGTGAGCGTGCGCACCCTGTATGACGTCATCAAACTGCTACGCGCAGTAATTTTGTGCGCGAGGTGAGTTGGTTATACAGGTAGTGATTTGGTTAGCCATCGTTTTGAGCTTTCGCGCTTGAATATAAGCCCATCATGTGATGTTATGGTCAGTGACGTTGTGTTACAGCGAGTGGAAAATTCCCCTGTAAAATGTCATTCTAGAAGTTTCTTTGGTAATTTTAAACAGGTAGCACTTTGGTTAGCAATTGTTTTTAGCTTTCGCGCTTGAATATAATTCCATCATGTAACGTTTTGGTCAATCTCCCTGTAAAATCTCATTCTAGAAGTCTCTTTGATAATTTTTTTTTCAGCACACTACAAAACTGACGCTACTAACCGGTATAAACTCGTAATGAATGTTCTGTGTGTTGGAAGAACAGCCGGGTATTGACATATAACACTTATACACTTATCAGCTGTATCTCACTTGAGCGCCCGCTTGAAACTTGTTCCAAACTGGTTCCAAACTTTTTGAAGTGATACTCCCTGTGCAAGTGATAACGACTCGGTGGCCTTGACACTAAAGTTGTCAAGCCTCTTTTCGAAACAGGCGCGTAACAAAGTGAAGCGTCATGTTAGAACAGTACAGGTGTATTAGCTATCATTTGTAAGAACTATATCGAACACTGGCTATAAACAAACCGGTATAATTCTTTGACCTATAACATTAGCTAACATACGACATTTGTACTTACCAGACTTTGTATTAATATCGATATAGTTAACACTTTTGTGAGAATGTGGTTGGCTCTGAAAAGAACCGTTTAAATTATAAAAAAAACTAAAACTGTTACACTCCAAAAATAAAGCACACCGTCAGTGAGCGAACGAAGGCAGTGAAGAAATGAAGCACACTGTCACTGAGCGGACGAAGGCAGTGAAGAAATGAAGCACACCGTCAGTGAGCGAAGATCCATTTCACACGGCACGACAATTGGAAGCGTCACATCGTACGTGGCAGTTGTCGGGGTCGCAAAAGGAAGGCCGAGAATTTACCCCTACCATCACCGAAACGACCGACACCTGCAGCCTCTCCGTCGTCACCTACAGCTTCTTCATTGCAACAACATTCACTTGTCCCACCTTCGTGGTGCGGTTTTCTTTTTATAGCAGTTCGATGGAACATAAAGGTCACGTGGGCGTGCCGAAAGATCACCGACTTCAGAGTACAAACTACACATGCGTAGACGAAAGATTAGAAAATTCAAGCACGGACTGCAGAGTAAAACACATATTCATCGTACTATAAGCAAACTGTTTTGAAGTGGTATTTCCTGTCCAAGTTTCATATGTTTCATCTGTACCTAGAGATCAACAGTATTGTTTCAACCTTTTAGTATGCTAGCATTCTTAACCTATACGTATGTACGTATGTATATGTGCGAGACACGTTGTCAACTCAGTGACAGTGACCTTGACACTAAAGTTGCCAAATCTATCTTTTTCGAAACAGGCGCGTAACAAAGTGAAGCGTTATGATAGAACAGTACAGACACATAATAACCTCCCAGATAAGATGTACCAGTATATATATAGTTTACCGTATTAATGGTCAACTGTATAAATGTCCATTATAACGGCCATACTGTAGTGTTTAAAGTCATGCTTCTTCGGTAAAACCTTTCAAACTTGCTTCTGTCGTAAAACACCTAACCGGGCATCGGTATAGGTAGTGATTAAATTCGTGTCTCTTATAAAACCGTACTCGAGACGTGTCTGGACTTGTTTGTTTGTTGCGAGCGCGAGCGTGCGCACCCTGTTTGACGCCATCAGTTATGTCTGTATGTAGTTCAGTATAGAAACATTACACAGTTAAGTCTGCGTATATTTCAATACAGATGATAGGTAGTTATGTATATGTGTATTTCAGTAGAGACGTTAGCCAGTTATGTATATGTGTATTTCAGTAGAGACGTTAGCCAGTTATGTATCTGTGTAGTTCAGTACAGATATGTTTTCCACTTATGTCTGTGTAGTTCAGTACAGATATGTTTTCCACTTATATCTGTGTGTAGTTCAGTACAGAGATGATAGCCAGTTATGTCTGTGTGTAGTTCAGTAGAGATGATAGCCAGTTATGTCTGCGTGTAGTTCAGTAGAGATGATAGCCAGTTACGTATGTGTGTACTTAAGTAGAGATGACAGTCAGTTATGTCTGTGTATTGTTCAGTAGAGATGACAGCCAGTTATGTTTGTGTGTAGTTCAGTACAGAGATGTTAGCCTGTTATGTCGGTGTGTAGTTCAGTAAAAACGTTAGTCAGTTATGTATGTGTGTAGTTCAGTACAGAGACGTTAGCCAGTTATGTATGTGTGTAGTTCAGTACAGAGACGTTAGCCAGTTGTGTCAGCGTATAGTTCAGTAGAGATGATAGCCAGTTATGTCTGTGTGTAGTTCAGTAGAGATGATAGCCAGTTATGTCTGTGTGTAGTTCAGTAAAGATGATAGCCAGTTACGTATGTGTGTAGTTCAGTAGAGATGACAGTCAGTTATGTCTGTGTATTATTCAGTAGAGATGACAGCCAGTTATGTTTGTGTATTGTTCAGTAGAGATGTCAGCCAGTTATGTCTGTGTGTAGTTCAGTACAGAGATGTTAGCCTGTTATGTCGGTGTGTAGTTCAGTAAAAACGTTAGTCGTTTATGTATGTGTGTAGTTCAGTACAGAGACTTTAGCCAGTTATATCTGTGTATAGTTCAGTAGAGACGTTAGCCAGTTATGTATGTGTAGTTCAGTGTGAGTGACGTCATGATACGCGCAGTAATGTTGTGCGCGAGGTGAGTTGGTTAAACAGGTAGTGCTTTGGTTAGCCATCGTTTTGAACTTGCGCACTTGAATGTAATTCCATCATGTGACGTCATGGTCAGTGAGTGACGCCATGGTACGTGCAGTCATTTTGACCAACACGCCGCACGAACCAAACTATAGACACGAGTTGTACAAACGAAACACTAACCTTAGCCGAACACGTGGCATGAATTGAACTTAGACCAACTAGTCGGACAAACGAAACACTAAACTTTGACTAGCGAGCGACAAGAACCAAACGTAACAGGTTACTGCGTCAAATTCCATCAAAACGAAGCAAATAGACGGTTTATCGCGTGAGATTCCATCAATTTGACGGAATTCCATCAGAATAGAGGATTTCTTGCGTGAGGTTCCATCAATTTGACGGAATTCCATCAGAATAGACGGTTTATCGCGTGAGATTCCATCAATTTGACGGAATTCCACCAGAATAGACGGTTTATCGCGTGAGATTCCATCAGTTTGACGGAATTCCACCAGAATAGACGGGTTATCGCGTGAGATTCCATCAATTTGACGGAATTCCATCAGAATAGACGGGTTATCGCGTGACATCTCACCTCTTTCAGGCAATTCGACAGTTTATTGCGGCCGAGACAATGCATGAGACTACGGACGAGACATCGCATGAGACTACATGTTCCAAGAACCATTCCGTTGTTTACATTTAAACAGTAAACACGTACATCATGAGCTGATGGACTAGTCTACCAGCTACCAACAAGCCTACATCATCATCATCATCATCACGTGCAGCCTTCCAGTACCCAGATTGCAAGAGACATTTCACACGTCGAGACAACTTGAAACGACACAGTGTCGTCAGTCAGCTTGCAATAATTGTTATCCACACTGGCACGTTAGTGAGCATATCATTAGTTAGTTTTGTTTCATTGATACTAGTAATGTCAAAAGGCTTTTGTTGAATAAGTATTTCCGACGGTCGAATTAGCTTTTGTAGATTTCAATAACATTAGTCAGCCATTGTTGTTAAATCCGCCAGATTACAGTGTTAATGCTATTGGGGTAGATATCACGTATGTAGTAATGTCAGGGAATGACGGTTTGATTGGAGCTGTTCAGATGCCACATGATATCGTGCATGGCGATTTCTGTCGCTGAGCTGAATAGCAGCTACATCAGTTTCCCCAGTGACAGATTACCATTGAACAAAAAGGGGAGAAGGCCCTTTTTTGAAGTATCACCGCAAGGCTGCCCCAAGAAATAGTCGTTTTATATATGAAATATTGCCTGTTTTCAAACCAACAATAAACACTATAAAATATACAGTTCTGTTTTAGGTCTTGGTAATTTGTTTTTATTACCTGTTTTAATTATTTGCATTAAATAATTTGTGGTCGGCTGAGAAATGTTTCTAGTCTGAATCACCGCTGAACTGACCAGCTTGTTTACTAAGAACGTGCAGCATTTGGTAAAAATCATTTGGATCTACAAAACAGCCACTGGACTTAGGAATGCATATTAGGATATGGCAAGCCATTGCCCTGTGCTGTGTCTCCGTAGTCAAGTAGAAACAAACACACAGGCAGTTTTATTGATACATTTCAAACATAATCATTGTGCTGCTGCCCCTGGCTCCGTTCCAGGTTTGCACCCTGGGATAATGGTTCTCATCAGCCAATGCGCCTACACATTTACTCACCAGGTCATGTCAAATACACTAATGCATGATTTGTCTCCAATTGTCAGTTAATATAATTGAAAATAATTATCTTTTTGAGTCAGAATCAATGCATGCCCATTTTGTAACAACCTGACGAGTACAACCAAAATCAAGTCTTAGTTTAAAGCGGCTGAACTGCACTGAGTGAACATCTCACACACTACTACCTAACCCACAGAAGGTGTTGTAAGCAGTTTGCATGTGAATGCCACAATGCCCTTCACCAGCTCCTCGGGTACACAGTCACTGCTCAGATCGTTCGTTCCTATATCAACCACTACAACAATAGGTGCAACTGCCCGCACAACCTCCAGTTGCCGAAAGAAGCTATCCAAGGCAAGCCCCCTTTTCCATTAGAAGGTAACCTTTCCAAATATATCACCCAGACCTAGATCTGGTCAATGATGTCATTGGTTCTGATGCCAATCACAACAGTTGGTTCAACTGTCTGCACAGCGCCCAGCTTCCTAAAGAAATCACACCTAAACAAAGACCCTAGTCATTGGGAAGTCTGGACCACCAAACTCATTAGAATGCCATGCTAAGAAATGTCAACAACCAGATTATTCCAAGTCAGACCCTTTTCATCCCACCTTACATATACAATGAGTATATGACAAACGCAAAGCTTCACAAATATGAATACTATTTTTAAATTGGGTATCAATATATATTTAAAATTAACCAAGTAGGCTCTTCGGCCCTGCATCTTTTATTTCGCCAGCACAAATTGTGCCAGCACCTTGCTAAATATATACATAAAGGCCCCCCAGAATATTTATAACTGAACTGCTATAATAATATAATTACATGAATACTGTGAGGTATTTTACAGAACTATTGACGCAGAAATTTGAAATAATATGTTCGTAAAATGTGAGATATGCAGAAGCATGGTGAGTAGTAATAGAGGTGGTCTAGCGCGGGCAACTGGATTTGCTCTGGAGGAACCCCATGTTAAGAGATAGGGATTTCCACAGGTACGCTCCAAAACACTTTCGCGCCAATTATGCAAATGAGGTCTTAGGAGCGGCCTTGTGGAAGTGCGATTGACCAATCACGAGCGAGCTGGGCATTGTGGGCGTGGTTAGTTATGCAAATGAGCTTGGAAAAGTAGTTCCCATGTTAAAGGATAGGGAATTTTCACCCCATGTTAAAGCATAGGGAATTTTATCGCAAAGGTATCCGACCACTTTTGGGGTTTTTACCCCATGTTAAAGGATACGAGCTATTATCGTAAAGGTATACGAACACTTTTTTGAATTTATCCCATGTTAAAGCATAGGCCATTTTATTGCAAAGGTATCCGACCACTTTTCGAATTTTCACTCCATGTTAAAGGATAGGCCATTTTTATCCCATGTTAAAGCATAGGCCATTTTTATCGCAAAGGTATACGAACACTTTTTGAATAAAATAACATACCGAACAGCATTTGAATATGCCACACACGAGACTGCTTGGCCCGGAGGCCGAGGCTTCGCCAAGGGACCAACCCGTTATTTGTTTGACGATGACGTGTCCAATATGTGGTGTTATAGTAAGGCGTTATGTATAACAAAAGGATTATAAATTCAGCGGAGACCGTTTTGTCTTAAGTAATGTATACGAAATGTACATTACATATAGGAATATGTTACATCAGAGCCTATAGCCTCGTTTTTTCGAACAGAGTGACCATTTTGGAATTAGCTCTTTGGTGTCTGTTACAAAACCCGTACTCGAGACGTATCTGGACATGTTTGTTTGTTGCGCGCGAGCGCACGAGAACCGCACCGTGGTTACGCAGTAAATTCGTGTCTCTTATAAAACTCGTACGCAAAGACGTGACTGGACATGTTTGTTTGTTGCGAGCACGCGCACCCTGTATGACATCATCAAACTGCCACGCATCGTAATTTTGTACGTGAGGTTGACTTAGTTAAACAGATAACGCTTTGGGTAGGCATTGTTTTGTCCTTTTACACTTGAATATAATTCACATTATTTGATGTTACGGTCAGTAACATACTATAGCGAGTGAAAAATGTTCCTGTTAACTGGTATGAACTGATATGAACTCATAATATCTGCTCTGTGACTGTGTGTGTGTGTTGGGAGACCATCTCGATATTTGGTCCGTAATAAAACATACGAGATACCAATGTAGCCATTGTAGGTATAGTGTATACAACCCTGTATATCTTTTTGAACTATAACATTAGTTAACATACTACATTTGTCCTTATACCAATATAGTTAATACTCTTTTGTGAGAATGCGGTTGGCTCTGAAAAGAACCGTTTAAACAACACCATTACGTACAGGTGATAAGAAGCACCGGAGACGAAGGAGGGAGAGGTCCGATACAACGTCTCTTGTTTAGACGGCATCGACAGGTCCAACCCCGGCATCAGCACAACCCCGGCATCACCGGATCCATACCGTTGACGAAGGAGGGAGAGGTCCGATACGTGTAACGTCTCTTGTTTAGACGACATCGACAGGTCCAACCCCGGCATCACCGGGTCCATACTGTTGACGAAGGAGGGAGAGGTCCGATACATGTAGCGTCTCTTGTTTAGACGGCCTCGACAGGACCATCCCCGGTACCGATAGTCACTGCGACAGTCCAGGTCTTTACCTGTTGCATGTGCAAAGGAACTGTCCACATCTGCGGGACACCACCGACCAACCGAGTGAATGTGCTGCCGCACTTCGCGTGCTGTATGTACGAAATTTCTTTTTATATCAGTTCGACAGAACATAAAGGTCACGTGTGCGTGCCGAAAGATTATGGATTGTAGGATAGTACATAACGGTCACGTGGGCGTGCCGAAAGATCACCGACTTCAGAGGACAAACTACACATGCGCAGATGATAGATTAGAAAAGTCAAGCACGGACTGATGGGTAGAATGTACACATTCGAGTGATGTTTGTTGTAAGATAAAATCCGTGCGTTTTGATTTATTCTTCAGTTTATATCGATACAAGAAGTGTAAAATATGACTCCAAAGACAACAACGAAAGGGGGCAGATCGCACAGGGGACATGTCAAACTGTTTTGAAGAGGTATTCCTTGTTCAAGTCTCATCTGTATTTCATCTGTGCCTAGAGACCAACAATACTGGTTCAGCATTTTATCACGCTGGTGTTCTTAACCTATACGTGCGTACGTATGTACGTATGTGTATAATTGCGTTGAACATCATTATTAAATAAATAAATACGCTATGAGCGATGCGCAATGTTGACTCGATCGCCTTGACGCCAAAGATCATATATCAATAAAAGACGGCGCAGTGCTCGTTATCTACATTGTTCGAGGAAAGTGAAGCGTACAGGCACATAATAACCTCCCAGATAAGATGTACCAGTATTTATATAGTTTACCGTATTAAGGGTCAAGTGTACACATGTCCTTTATAACGTTTTTTACTTTTTCGTACTATAGTATTTAAATTCGTGCTTCTTCGGTAAAACCTTCGAAACTTGCTTCTGTCGTAAAACACCTAACCTGGCATTGGTAACCGAAAATGAACTCATAGATTCATACATAGATACATACACGTGGTACGAAACACACAACACACACATGAACTCAGACCAACTAGATGGTGAAAGACTGTTTGAGTGTTTTGTTAAACGCAGGTGTGAAGCTATCTGACGTGACAGTCGAACAGTTGTGTAATATCAATACTTGGTCGCAAGACTCCGTTTCGAAACAGTGGCGATGGAACTTCTGGCGACAGTACAGATATATTAACCACTTATGGCTGTGTAGTTCAGTACAGATATGTTAACCACTTATGTTTGTGTGTAGTTCAGTACAGAGACGTTAGCCAGTTATGTATCTGTGTGTAGTTCAGTACAGAGACGTTAGCCAGTTATGTATCTGTGTGTAGTTCGGTACAGAGACGTTAGCCAGTTATGTATCTGTGTGTAGTTCAGTACAGAGACATTAGTCAGTTTTGTTTGTGTGTGTAGTTCAGTAGAGATGGTAGCCACTTATGTCTGTGTAGTTCAGTACAGACATGTTAACCACTTATGTATCTGTGTAGTTCAGTACAGAGATGATAGCCAGTTATGTATCTGTGTAGTACAGTACAGAGATGATAGTCAGTTATGTATGTGTATAGACATTAGTCAGTTATGTTTGTGTGTGTAGTACAGTACAGAGATTTTAGTCAGTTATGTAGGTGTAGTACAGTACAGAGATGATAGTCAGTTATGTCTGTGTGTAGTTCAGTACAGAGACATTAGCCAGTTATGTATCTATGTAGTGCAGTACAGTTATGTTAACCACTTATGTATGTGTGTAGTTCAGTACAGAAACGTTAACCACTTATGTCTGTGTAGTTCAGTACAGATACGTTAACCACTTATGTCTGTGTGTGTAGTTCAGTAGCGATGATAGCCACTTATATCTGTGTGTAGTTCAGTACAGAGATGTTAATGTACTCAGACCAACTAGTTGCGCAAACGAAACACTATGCTTTGACCAACACGCTGCACGAATCGAACTCGGACCAACTAGTTGCGCAAACGAAACACAAATTTAGCCGATTACGCTGCACGAATCGAACTCAGACCAACTAGTTGCGCAAACGAAACACAAACTTAGCCGATTACGCTGCACGAATCGAACTCAGACCAACTAGTTGTACAAACGAAACACTGCTTTGACCAATACGCAGGCAAATACAGGCAGTTTCAGGCAATATACACAGGCAGTTTCAGGCAATATCGGGCTGTCTCATGCAGTTTCAGGCAATATACACAGACAGTTTCAGGCAATATCAGGCTGTCTCAGGCAGTTTCAGGCAATATACACAGGCAGTTTCAGGCAATATCAGGCAGTTTCAGGCAAATTCAGGCAATATACACAGGCAGTTTCAGGCAATATACGCAGGTAGTTTCAGGCAATATACACAGGTAGTTTCAGGCAATATACACAGGCAGTTTCAGGCAATATACACAAGTAGTTTCAGGCAGTTTCAGGCAAAATCGGGCAATATACACAGGCAGTTTCAGGCAATATACACAGGCCGTTTCGGGCAGTTTCAGGCAATATACACAGGTAGTTTCAGGCAGTTTCAGGAAAATTCAGGCAATCGACCAAGATACACAGGCAGTTTCAGGCAAATTCAGGCAATCGATCAAGATTTCAGGCACATTCAGCCAATGAACCAGAGATTTCCATATATCAGTGCATACAATTCAAATCGTGGTTCATTTCGATGTTTGTATTTGAACAATAAACACCTGCATCATGAGCTTATCGACGAGTCTACTGCCTGCTAACAAGCCCACACCATCACGGGTGGCCTTCCAGTGCCCAGATTGCAAGAGGCATTTCACACGTCGGGATAACTGGAAACAACACATTGCCCACAGTCGCTGTAGGCCATCAACAAACACTACGTCGACAAACACTACTTTGTTCAATTCACTTGAACCGTCACCCACTACGATACCTGTGTCTCTGGCCCCAGCAACAACCTCGACATTCTTGTCTCCAACTCAGGCGCCTACTACGACACATGTACCCCTGGCCTCAGCGACAAACTCAACATTCCCGTCTCCATCTCAGGTGACCATGGAGTATACAAAGAAGATGGCCCTGGTCGATCCCCGTATTTTGGAAAACATTCAACCGCAACGTCCTTTGACTGCTAACCCTATCGAAAGGGTCTTGCAACGACTCGACAATGAAATGCAAGACGTATTAGAACGAAACGATATATACGAGAGGGAAAAGGTTGTGTTGTATAACCAGGTATTGAGTCGGTACAACGATCTTTCAGACAAACGTATCCAAGAACCCGTGCGTGTGGTCATCGAAAAAATTCCCAGTGAAGAGAAAAACAAAGTACAATCTGCTAACGAAAATGAAATCGTCGAAAATAAGAACATCGAAAACGAAATCATCGACAGCGTTCCAAAAACTATGAAGCAGAAAGCACGAAGACTACTCGATAAAATGAAAGGTGCCGTAAGTTGGAACGATCGTGGCGAGATGATGTACAGAAACAAGGCGGTTCCCGGAAGTAATATCGTGGACCTTGTGAATGACGCGTTGAGAAAACGGAAGTCGTTTGAACCGGTGGGATGGGAAACCTTTGCTCGTGGTCTCAAGGATGTCAACACACCAATGGATTTAGTTGGAAACTCAGATCGTTGGCTTTACATGCAGACAGCGTCAGTGGACGATGATATATCAAAGGAAACCAGCATTCCGTTTGATAGTGGTCGTCGTCGGAATCATAGACGACCTTCATCTGAGACCAACTTACAGGCGTGATTTCAAACCATTCAGTTCACCAGGTACAGCACCTAACATGTATACTAGCGTCAACCCGTGGTTTGAAACTAAAGATGTCTTTGGCGCTAAGGACCCCATGCCAGCCAACAACTACTTGATATCGTTCCGAAATGCATACGACAAGCAGAAATTAATGATCCAAGCATCGTACAAATACGCATTCCGTGGAGTGTCAAATATGAGCACATACTCATCTAACAGCACCCGACCTGCATTTGACAGTGTAGATGGGACCTCTCCAAGTGACAGTGTTCAGTTTGTGTTAAACAACTACCCGGATGAACCCGATTACATATATGAGGACGAAATGGAAGAACTGTAAAATGACAAATAGTTTCATTCCTGTGACAAAATAACCACTGTTTACCCGACAAAAGGCTTTGTTTACAAGTCAATAAATCGATCGGTGGATGTATATCTAAGAAGGGAAAGATGACACCGCTTGACTAAACAATGTACTTTATTACCATACAACATCGTATTTCCCTGTACATTGCTGAATAAAATGTTCTGAAAATGCTCATAAGTGTCCGTTTAAATGTCCATATCTTGAAGCACCACATCCATAAGATCGTCAACGTTAGGCATCATGTTCTCGTCCGCATTCAAGTATCGCACGTCCCATCTATCTTCAGACATCTTGGTCCTATCCGGCTCGAAATTAGCAAACACGACGACATGGGGGTTTGGGAATATCTTCATCTCTGACACGTACTTTGTAGAGAACATAACACCGTTTTTCACACTCTCTAACACTTCATAATTGACCCTCTCACTTTGTGAACGACTTAGGTCAAATATGCAACTCTTTTGTCCTTGGTACGCATATTTAACATCTGCTGATTTTCCGTTTTCGAATCGAATGGTTTCTCCCTTAGTGATCAGGTATTTGGAGAGGTATGTTTTCACCGAGTTCCCCGCTTCATCGACGTACCAGATTATCTTTCTGCTGTCTGGTTGTCTTTCTAGTTCGTCAATCAATTTAAACTGTCAGAGACGCCACATTGTATGTTCATATTGTTCAGCAAGTGATGTTACGTTTGTGTCATAGTTAACTTGCCTTGCCAATTTTTCGATCATGTTCTCGTATGTGACATACAATGCTAGTTTGTCAGTCTTCATAATTTCGACCGGTTTCACGCCATTGAATGAGTTCTCTAATCTTGTCACTCATCGTTGGGTGCACCCCTTTGTTTGTGACCGTTCTGTTTGGTGTTCCCACTTCTATCACGACATCTCCTTGGAAGAGAGGGCGCTCTACGTAATAATCTATGAAATCGTAATGAAATTCCAGCATTCTCAACTTTGCATACTGGTAAATCATGAAACCGATTTGAAGAGGGAGATCGTATTTAATGGATTTCTTGTTCATTGTCAATTGGTACACGGATTCCGTAATTGGGTCTAGCTGGCGAAAACGATGACTGTTAATACCTTGGCTCGCCGTTTTACTATTACAAAAGATAATATCTCTGTGGAGATCCTTATTAGTGATACATTTTCCATAGGCACTGTTCCCAATAAGTTTAATCGTATCACCAATAATGGCCTTGTCCGGGTGCACGTCACCTTCGCGGCGTGCATCCGAGATGGCATTGGCGAAATGCTTGAAACACGGACTGGGTTCGTATTCTAAAACTTGATAAACGTGAGAAACGACCAGTCCGTGTTTCAAATACCATTTTAACAAAGGTGTACCTAAAAGAATTTGTTTACCAAAATTCGAAGCCACCAGTGTACGCTGAGGAGTAGATAATATATTGTGCTCTTCAGCGTAAGCTCGCATATAGGGGCCGATGTCGGGACGGGTAATGTCAATGTTTTTGAAAATGGGTTGCATTTCACCAAAATAATCTTTAAGATGATCCGGAACAAAAATGTCGCACTCTACCATGCCAAATAGGCGACCTTCAACTACCTTTTGCAAAACTTTATCTTGGGTCAATTCCCACTTCAGGTTACGGTTAGGAAATTTTTAATTTAGAAAATTTCTTCTCTCCATTGACATTCACACATTTCGATGACCTCGGCATATTTACGCAAATTCGTAGTGTTCTTTTTAGTTTCCGATAAGAGATCGATCATAGACTTCCCGTTGATAGAGTTGGTGTGCTCCACGTTACAAGGACAACCGTGAAAATAGCAACCGTGAAATTGATAAACGGTGCAAGTCTGGGCACACCATCCTTTTCGTGAGCTACCCACTAGCCATTCAAGAGCCATTTTTCCGTAAACACGTGATGTTTTAGGTCTAAAATTATTTTCTCGGCTACGACGTGTATAACATCCGGTGGGCATATCTTGTGAAAGAGCCCAAAGGTATAATCCATTCGCATCGTACCCAACAATAGAACGACAGGGGTGAGCTGAGTTGCCCCTTTCCTATTCACGAAGCCGTGTAACGTCGACTTCGTGATGGCGGTGATATATTATAGACGGGCCCCCTACGATGGCTTTTTTTAACATCGTGTAAATCCGAATCTTTTTGATTAAACAGACTGAAATAAATGTCACGTTGTAATGTGTCAAACATAAATTTCATGGTTAGACCGGGAACGCTAATACCATCTTTAAACATATCAATGTGGCGCAATTTGTAAAAAGAGAACTGTTTTTTTTATAGCTTCTACGAAAGGAACGACATCTCTATTGTTGTACCAAATAAGAAAATCACGAAAAAATTTCATATCGTGATCGCGCCAAATTTGTTCGCAGTACGCGTACTTTTCGTCAGAAATGTCTTCGTTTTTCAAATCGCTGTGAAAAGCTTCCTTTGGAGGAAGGGATTCACAGTCGAGGTTACTTAACGAAGTCACCCACTCGTAGGGAAAGTATCCTTTAGTTTGTACACATCCGTAAGCTTTCAGAAATGTATCGTAACTAAAACCGGGGGCCAAATAATTTATGATGTCCACAAATTTCAAAGTCGCTGTTTTTAAACACATCATATTAGTATGACGCATTACTGTGAACATGGTATTTTTAGATTTCTTATTAGATTCGTTCTCGTCCGTCTCGTCACCTACGTCGGTTGTCAGGAAGTGTGGTGTGATATATTTTTTAATGACGTTCAAATCGTATTTTCCGGAATTAAAGCCAATGACGGGTAGTTCTTCAAGAAATCCGTGAAGCTTACCAATTAATTTTGAAATTTCATCTTCTGGGATAATAGGTAAAGGTGTCCCGTCATCTAGAATTTCGTCTAAGTCGGGTTCGAGCATTCTACCCTCTGGTGATTGAATATCTTTTGGTTGTTGGTTTAAATCATCAAAAACAAACTGATAACGTGTTTTAAGAATTTCGGAAGCGGTGTCGCTAATTTCGTAGAGATAATTTAGAAAACGATCGACTAGTTGGCTCGGCTCACCCTCGCTAATAAAACAGCGTGGTTCCTTGTATCCGGGAACATTGGATGACACACTAACGCTAAGTATTTCGTGTCGAGCCAACCACTCGACCTTTGGAGTATTTACCGGTAAGTTGGTAGTGTCAAAATAAGATTCAAAATCAAAGGTGGCCCGAAACGGATAATACCGGTATTTTTCTTTGACATCAATACCCAACTCATAAAGTTTCTGAAAAATGGTTTCCTGAACATGAAATATACCACCAGGGAATATTCTCTTGAAATCGACTTCGCAACCTTGTTGGTGTCTTTTTAAGGATCATTCTGTATGCCAAAGTTTGTCACATTTGATACATTTGAAAGACCGTGTGTACGTTTTAATATCGTAGATATAAGAAAAATGTGTTTCGAAAAGATTCAAATTTAAAGTATCGGGGAATTTACAAGTTGAACGCCTCAGTAAATGACACGCTACCAAGTTCTCGTCGTCGTAGTCGTGATGATCGAGTAATTCATAAACAAATATATTGATATGGAAAAGCTTTCCAATGTCATAAAGGTCACTTAACTTAAAGCCAGGGAAACAATTCATAGACGGGGTATCTTTGAAGGCGTCGTGGTACACGTTGTATAATGCGGCAACATGACGGTCAAGATGATAAATATCAGCTCCACGACTTAGTGCGAGAGCATGGAAGAAACAAAGATTATCTTTATAAGGAGGACTGCCGTGTCGTGGCAAGTCACAGGACAACGAATGTAAACCTTTATTTGTGAGAATATAGTCGGGAAGGACTATGTTCTCACAAGTACCTATAGGGTGATCAGGTATGATGTTTATGTAAAATGTAACATTTGTTACCATTTCACATATCCACTGAGAATCGGGCCTCTTTCTAATTGCCCAACTTAAAATATCTTTTTCTTCAAACGAATTTAAAAACAACTGAAATTCATCGGCATTACTAATTAAAGGGGGCCTGTCCAGAAACCTACCGGAAATTTTTTTGGAAGAATGAAAATAACGATGTTCTTTCGTTTTCTGGTTATATAAAATAAATCCAAAGCTTAAATAATTTTGAAGGCGGTAGTTTGATCATAAAAAATGTTCCACAATGTTGGATGTAATGAGGTTATGTCAGTATCTGATAATCGAATGTTGTAGGTTCTCTGGACGGGCCCCCTACAATAATGTGTACGAATTGTCGACCACTGACTCCTTTACAAATTAAACAAATTATCCGGTACAAAATCTACCACCTCCGGTGGTACAAGTGAATCTTGTTATAGCGCCGGAGAAGCTGCAGGTGATGCCGGAGAGGCTGTAGGTGACGGCCTTTTCAGTGATGGTGAAGATGTCGCTGACGACCTTTTTGGTGATAGTGATGCTGAAGATGACGGTGACCGTCGACGTTTTCGTGTCGCAGAGGTAGTTGGGCCACTGTCAGCAGCAGCAGCGATGTGATCCTTTTCTTGGTGCTGAAATAAACACAAGTTGACTTTTAATCACGATATACAAAACATAAAGAGATAATGTGCTTTGTAGCAACACCTGAAAATAAATACAAGTTGATTTTTTAATCATGGTATACAAAATATGAACATACGACATTTGTAGCAGCATCTGAAAACATTTAAACAACAACATGATCAATTTATCATTATCTCTTTAATATTCACCTGTCGTCGCTGGTCCTTCTGTATTTTTCTTTGACACCGCCCCTTGTTGATATGTCGTTGCCAATTCCTTCTCCACGTGAATGTGCTGTTGTACATACAGCACGCGAAGTGCGGTATCAGTGATGTGTCGGTCGTTGTAGGTACTGGGGCTATCCCGGTGGCTGTCTCGACCGCCGGAGCTGTCCCAGTAGCTCTCGGGGTAGGTTGAATTTTAGGGGACATAGGCCCCGTGATGAATTTCTACAAGAATAATTAAATATTACAGACGCAATGATATGAAAAAATGTGACCAAAAGTCACGTGACCACAAGTACGTTGGACAGAAGTCGATAGGAAGATGATAAGTATATATGGAGGCAATGTCTCGATAGGAATAGGTTGGGAGAAGGTATGTTGACAGGAAGTATGTATGAATCGCCATTTTATTCGAAGTAAACATACAAAGGGACGCCATTTTGACGGAAGTAAACAAAATACATGTAAACAATATATAGGGACACCATTTTAGCGGAAGTAAACATACACAGTGGTGCCATTTTAACGGAAGTAAACACTATATAGGGACACCATTTTATCGGAAGTAAACAATATATATAGAGGCGTCATTTTGACGGAAGTTTTTAAGGAGACGAATTTTAGGGGAAATGTGTGGGAAAGCATGGTTTTAGAGGGAGGTAAACATAGACGTGGACGCCATTTTAGTGGACAAATACATAGGGAGCCACCTTTTCGGTGGGAAGAAGGTAGGAGCCGCCATTTTAGGCGAAAGTATATAGTAACGCGATATAAAGTTTAACTCACCACCAGCGCGTCGAGCTCGGCGTCCTCGGCCGTTCTTTTTGGCCGACCGCAACTACCGTTGGCGATGTTGCACTTCCAACTATCTCTGCGTGTGAAATCGGTCTTACACGACGGACACTGAAACCCTGCCCGGGAGGGGGGGTGGTAGTTGTCTCGCCGGGGCGGGCATCATGATACCCACGGGAGATCCCACCGGTACACAGTCGACGTTCTAAATGTACGAAGGAATGTTATTAGACGTTTTCATAAGTGTCTTAATGCTAGATAATTATACACACGAAAACATTGTGAAATATAATAATAATATTAATAAAGACCTACCATACGGGATGGACCGGTCGCTGCCGTGGCCGGTAGTGGAGGGAAGGCCTCACCGTAGGGGATGGGGGTCAACCCCGCTACACTCGCCGTGATGATCTCCGGCCCTCTGACCGCCTCTGCGTACGACCACCCTTCTCTTGTCTGATTGCAATTGTAACTTGCCATAACGAATGTCGAATGATGAATGACAAGCTGATCATCTCCACGGCCTTATATAGCCGCATATTGAACGTTAAGGTCACGTGGGCGTGCCGAAAAGCTCGCGCACGCACAAAAACAAACAAGTTCAGACACGTCTCCGCGTACGAGTTTATTTATAGCCACAAGCATTGACATTGTCCAATCACAGTGCAGTTCCCGCGCGCAACAAACAAACAAGTTCAGACACGTCTCCGCGTACGAGTTTATTTATAGCTGCGAGCGATGGCATTGCGCAATCACGGTGCGGTTCGCGCGCGCTCACGCGCAACAAACAAACAAGACCAGATACGTCGCCAGTAGCGTCGCTTGATTCACGCCGAAAATTCAAAATATCATCGCATACCTTTACGATAACAGCACCTATGCTTTAACATGGTGAAAATTTGAAGGGGTTACATTACATACGCGCAAGTTCAACACATGGTCTAACCAAAGCACTACCTGCTTGACCAACTCACCTCGTGTACAAAATTACTGCGCATAACAGTTTGATGACGTCGTACAGGGTGCGCGTGCTTGCACAAGCCTTTTCTTTGCCCTGTTGCAGTGTCGAGTACGGGTTTTATAAGAGACACCAAAGGTATAATTCCAAAATGGTCACTCTGTTCGAAAAAACGAGGCTATAGGCTCTGATGTAACATATTCTTATATTTAATGTACATTTCGTATACATTACTTCAGACAAAATGGTCTCCGCTGAATTTATAATCCTTTTGTTATACATAACGCCTTACTATAACACCACATATTGGACACGTCATCGTCAAACAAATAACGGGTCGGTCCCTTGGCGAAGCCTCGGCCTCCGGGCCAAGCAGTCTCGTGTGTAGCATATTCAAATGTTGTTCGGTATATGTTATTTTATTCAAAAAGTGTTCGTATACCTTTGCGATAAAAATGGCCTATGCTTTAACATGGGATAAAAAAAATGGCCTATCCTTTAACATGGGGTGAAAATTCGAAAAGTGGTGGATACCTTTGCAATAAAATGGCCTATGCTTTAACATGGGATAAATTCAAAAAAGTGTTCGTATACCTTTACGATAATAGCTCGTATCCTTTAACATGGGATAAAAACCCCAAAAGTGGTCGGATACCTTTGCGATAAAATTCCCTATGCTTTAACATGGGGTGAAAATTCCCTATCCTTTAACATGGGAACTACTTTTCCAAGCTCATTTGCATAACTAACCACGCCCACAATGCCCCGCTCGCTCGTGATTGGTCAACCGCACTTCCACAAGGCCGCTCCTAAGACCTCATTTGCATAATTGGCGCGAAAGTGTTTTGGAGCGTACCTGTGGAAATCCCTATCTCTTAACATGGGGTTCCTCCGGAGCAAATCCAGTTGCCCGCGCTAGACCACCTCTATTACTACTATGGTGCTGTGCGACCAGCAGGTGGAATGAGAGTAGCATCGCGTGTTTTGTAATCACGATTCTTCGGCTAGTGGTATTGATGTGCAATTGGATTAGTGAGCGTTGAACCTTCCACTTCTTGGAGGATCTGGCTTAGACCACCCAGCAGTTTACAGAGAGAGAGAGACATACACACAAATGCGTTCACAAGTTCTGGTTCAATTATTTTTAATAATATGCTTCATACAATATCCTGACTAAGCACTGCTATTTTTGTTTGTTAATGTGCATATTCTTGAATGGATTGAAGATCCGGTTTCTTGATTGTTATAATATGGCATAATTACCTCACAGGAAACGTTTTCTCTTTTCAATATTTCGACTGCATCTCGCAGTCTTCTTTGGCAGAATTACGTTACGGGTGTGTCACATGACCACTGTCATCCGCTTGGTTGGTAAGTTTCTAGGTCAACGGATCCTAATCCCCCATCCATTCCCTACCTTAACCCTACCCTATTGTAACACAGAATGCAGAATTACAGCAAACAACAACATTCAATGCTTGGGTTGTGCAGTGTGTAGATCCGACGATCTCACCCTCCTTATCCTATATACGATGAACATCCCTGTAGTTGAGAATACACTGGTCAATGCATTCAGATCGCTCGTCGACGCAGTTTTGATTAACCGGAAGTGGCCATTTCAGATTGGGACAATAATCTTGGATGCACATTATGAACAAACGCTCACATGACACGAGGCAGTCATCATATTGAGTTGCGTTAATATCTTCGGCGATGTACACGCACATAACAAGCAGAGTAGTTATTGTAATCTGAAAAATAAAAGGTAAAAACACATCAGATGAGCATTACAGAAAGACTGCTATAACATTAATTAAATGTACAAATTGAGATTGTCGGAAAACGATGTTATTAAATTATTTCGTTTGTTAAATAGATATCCTAACATTGTGACCCCACACATGTACGTTCCTTGTGCGTTTGCTGGACGACGACAACGTAAACAGAACTGTAACTGTCGAATTATATTGCGGTTCTTGACAACTTTCGGAATGTCAATATGCAAAAATGTATTATGTTATAGTATGTTACTAAATAACATGATTTTACGATAACGACAAAGAGGGCTTTTTGGCCTACCTCTTTCCAATCGCAGTACAACTAGTCGTCACCCCGTTTCACTGTTTTCCATTTAATGTACAGTCCCGTTTCAGATCACGCAATTCCACTGACTTACCCTAACATACGTAGACCGCAAGTATCATCATAAACACAATGCGAAAGTTACAAAACTGGCAGACTTTACCCATTTCTCCATGTCTTCATGCGTTTCACAGCTGCGGATTTATACGTTAACATTATATCGATTGTTCAGATTGCCTCTACACCTTTATGAGATACAGACTGTAGACTTCGACCATGCCTGTATGTTGACTTTGGCAAGGAATACAGCTGCAAGAGCGATGCCTAATTAGCATGATCTATTATGGGTTGCTGTTTGCACACACCAGTACAACGATGCTTTAAAGCAAAATTGCCTTTCAAAACAACAAGTAGTAGAGACAAGATGCCTTTGTGTAATTATGAGAGGCCACAAGGTATCATCTATGTTTGTCCCGCTCTTATATGAACACTTCACGTTATTATCGTTTTAATCTTCTGAAGTGGTATAAAACCACGTTTTATTACATGTGTAGTTGGCATAGTGATTAAGCGACGCTTATGATTATACATGTTGGCGAGTGCGGTCTGAGGCCAAACAGCGGTAAACACGCGCTCATTGACCTGGGCGGAGATCGCCAATTTTCGCAACTGTGCGAACATGGAAGTGCGGGGAGAATTTTGTTCAATATGTAGTAAACAGGAATATGTAGCAACATTGTTTGTTTCCATAGTGATTGAACTGTATTTCTTGTCTTGACAACATCAAACTCACTTTTTATCTCTTATTACTGTTTGGTTAAATTGAATTTTGTGCAATGCCGACGTATTTTTACGGGGGCGGGCGGGCGGGCGGGCGGGCGGGCGGGCGGGCGGGCGGGCGGGCGGTCGTGCGTGTGAAAACGGTATAATTCGATTTACCTACAGCAGAAACTGTTCTGACCAGTGTACTATTATAATCTTACGACCGGCGCTCGCGCTTACCGTTGTGACAAGCGGGATTTGTGTATCCAGTTCCTCGCTGTTTGCCTGCGTCACAATCAAAAATATATGCGCGTGACCTCCATCACCTTTGCCATATATTGATATCGGTTATATTGTGAATTACATTATATAGTTGCATGACATCTCGTAAATGTAAACATTCCCGCGTACAGTTATTACTTAACAACTTGTCTTTTGTTTTGTTTTTGTCATAAAGAAAAACTGTTGTTGCCAGAATGTCAATAAAGTGTAGGACCCACAGATGAATGTACGAACGCTCCACGTGTTCGTCATTCTCCATTATGGCTTGACGGACATTTTGTTAGGCAACACGACACCTGATAGATGTTGGTTATGAACCTATGTTTGAAACATACCGTAGAGTTCCAAACCATCTGTACAAACAGTTCGTGAACTTATCGAAACAATTTATTTTTAATACTTGAAACGTTAATTATCTTGTAGGGACTTTCGCCTGCCTACCACTCACGCGTCATCAGTACACGTGACGCCTTGGTCGAATGACGTCATCGTACATGTGTAACATCGTAGTTGCCATTTTCTCCAATGATTGTTTTGGATTTCGTATTCAGGCGGTTTTTAGTCCTTTGCCATCACTCTGCGTATGCCGTCCGCCGTTAGCTGCCGTTAGAAACCGTTCAGCAACCTTTTCTGAAATTTTGCATAGACATGTCTTAGGGCACTGCTACTATGTACGAGAAATCTGTATTTGATAGAATCGTTCTAAGGGTTCCCTAGGGTCTCCAAGGGCCCCAAAACTGGTAATTTTTATATTTTGCCTATTTTTTCAAACACTGTTCAGTAACTTTTTCTCTAATTTTGCATATATATATTTCATGTGGTAGTGCCACTATACACAAGAAATCTGTATTTGATTGAATCATTCTAAGGGCATGAAAGGGCCCATAAGATGCTAAATTTGCTAACTAAATTGTCCTCTACAGCAGCAGATCTATTTATAACTTGATGACAACACAAATTTCCAACAACGTATGTCATATGCGGAGTCTGTGTCTTGCATTGATGAGAGGTTGTCTTTTCTGTTATTTCAAAAACTGTTCAGTAACGTTTTCTCTGAATTGGCATAGACGTCTCTTAGGGTAGTGTCACTGTACACAAGAAATTTGTATTTGATTGAATCATTCTAAGGACATCTCAGGGCCTCCCAAAAGCTAAACCCTTTTCCAACAACATCCCACTCCGTTGCAGCTAAGATTCTCTGGCTGCTATTGTTTGATGGAAACTGTGACTAATCTGTAACTGGTCACTGGCAGAGGCTTGTGTCAACAGCCATCATGCACTAGACCACTGTTAACCCATCAGCACTCGGCATGTTATTTCTATACAGTATCTGCTTCCTCAGAAGCTTGACCTAGATTCCAAAAAAATTATGCATGGTCGTTTTATCATTTTCTATAATTACATGTAAGTGTTAATTTGAAGAGCACTGCATTGTCTACACGATGGTACCTTTTAGTATGTTGTAGCAATGAAATATGTTGACCATACTGAGCTTGGTATATGGTAATTTTTATAATGAGTCACATTTTGAGAATGCATGTCATTGTTTACGGTGTAACTTTCGTATGCTTCATTTTCTGCTGCTACAATTAAGTTGCATTCATCTGAAAGATTATTCAATTACCTATCCAATGATAATATATGTTGTAGTATTGGAAATATACAGCTTTGGTATATTGTATATATCGAGGGTCGCAATAGGAAATTATTGGACATTGCGACAGTCCAGAAAGACAGTATGAGATGTGTCACTATATGACGTGTGACTTTCAGATACTTCATTTTGTAGTGGTATGGATTATGATGGGCCTCTCCATTAGCTCCCTATTTATTTATGTGAAATATATAATTATGTCATTAAAATATTTCAGAACAGTAAAAGAACAGTTGCGGAACAATACAATTAGGAATGTTTTAGTATTTATAACTAAAAATAGTGATATTCAATTCACATACATAAATTATATATTCTGACTTACACAATAACAAGACTTACTAAGATATGGAAGGTGGTTGAGAAGGGAGATAAATGAGATCATTATAAAGTTGGAGCCTGGCCGCCCAGCCATGGGCTTAGCCAGCCCCTAAGGCTAAGGCTAAGCTGCAACTGTCTTTGAGGTTGTTTACATTTTGACAAACTACTATTATATAGCACTAATTTTTGAATTGGCACGGCTAATGCTAATATATCCCTCAAAATTACTTTTACAGGAAACAACGTTGGTGTAAGGTAGGTGAGTAACACCTTCGAAGCTCTGACAGCAGGACATCGCCTTTGGTGAAGTCGAGACAAAAGGTTCACAAAAGCTTCAAGTTCAAACGGACTATCACCATCCAGCTGACCCATTTTTAATTTTCTTTAGTCTACCTTTTGCTCTCAAATAATCTGTCCTCTTAGTTTTATACATAAAGACATAATCTGGCATAACCTTTTTAGTTTTGGTGGCAGCACATTTGTACTTCCGGTGTATCATTGCAACATAACATACATACTGTGTGCCACATTTGAATGAATGTCATGCATGTAATATTTTCATGGAATTCATTTGCATATGTAATATAAAACTTCAACAGCCGTTTTGCTCATTTTCACATTTTGACCACTACCATGTTCAATGCTCCATAACTTCGCAAATTTTTGTAGCAGTCACAATTTCTGAAACCGTGTGAAGCACCTTACCCAACCTTTACAAGAATGTAAGAAAACAATGTTACAATTTCGACTTATTACTCAATTGGTCAGCCGGGGTCACATATAGACGTATTACTTCAAAGGACTTCAGGGCCTCTTGGCCCATTTTTTATAATAGCATCTTGTATAGTTAATGAATTTTTTTTATAAAAAGATTGGATTCCAAGATGTATCCGTAATTTCGTAAAAACGAATAGCCCACGCAGGTGCTTTATCACAACTTGTGATTGTTACAGAGGGTCCGCCGAAGATTTAGAGTGGCAATGAGTAGTATAGTAGGTTGTCCAGCGCGTACCCTGGCGCGGCTCACAGCAAAAGCAAATTCAATCCCATGTTAAAAGATGCGGAAAGTAGTTCCGGTTGACACCTTGCTGCGCCAAGGGAATGATTATGCAAATGAGCTAGCCTCATTTGCATAAATCACCTTATTTTGTAGGTGTAGGCGTGTCCAGTTAGCTCCCCATGTTAACAGATGTTTTCCTTATGTTAGAAGATAAGAAACATCAATTTGATTTATGGTACAGGTATGCGACGACTTTTTGAGTTCGAGGTAACAATTTACCCCTACTTTTGTTAGCCCTACAAATAGTCTGATGTTGTTGTTGGCGCCTCGTGTGGGTTATTATTGTATTATTTTATTCTAGAAAATTGTTCGGCTTACATCAGGCGACGCTATTGGAGACGTGTCTGGACTTGTTTGTTAGCTGCACGCGGGAACCGCACTGTGATTGTGCAATACCACCGTGCGTGGCTATAAAAACCCGTACTGGAGACGTGTCTGGACTTGTTATTTTTTTGCGTGCGAGCGCGCGCGACCGGGAACGATGACGACGTGACGCCGTAGACAAGCGCCCTTTTTTTAATGGGGAAAGGTGCGAATGTGAGGGAAGTTTCCCATGTTAGAAGATAGGGAAATATGTTCTCATATTAGAAGATAGGAAATTGATACACGTAGTAATTCCCCACGCGTGACAATTAGGTCAAAATCATAGTAATTATGTTAGTATCTATTTTGATCTTGCGCGCTTGTATGTAGTTTTGTTCAATGACGTCAATAAATTGGTACGCGTCGTAAATTGGTAAAACTGGCAGTAATTCGGTTAGCCATCATTTGCAAGAACTATATTAAAGGCCCGCTGTCACCAAAGCGGTGTCGAATGGTCTGTGTGTAGGAAGAACATCCGGGTATTCTGCTCCATGTTAAAACAGGAGATAAATCCTACATTAAAAGATAGGAAATTATAAAATAGGAACTTATCTCCTAAATCAGTCAAACTGACGGTTATCTGCGTAAGGATGCGTAGTAAATTAGGGAAACTGACGGCTATCAGGTATCTCACAACAAAAATATATGTGACGGAAGGGTAAGACACTCAAATAAACTATAGTATCAGTAGTATCAGTAACATATAGAGACACTTTGCATCAATACCGACATAGCTAGTACTCTTTTGTGAGAATGTGGTTGGCTCTGAAAAGAACCGTTTAAAAACAATGAACTGTTTTAACAAGTGTGTGAACGTCAGAAGTATGGTTCGCCTGTCGGACTGTGCTGGGCGAATCTTCCTTTGTTGCCACGGCAACTGTCATACCCGCAAGAACTTTGACTGTGAGATCCCTTCGAGATCACCACCTCCCTCCCGCGCGGCCTTTCAGTGTCCGGTTTGTAGCGTGAGCATTAGTCACCGAGACAGTTGGAAGCGCCACGTCACCCGCGGCAGTTGCGGCCACGCAAAAAGGACGGCCGAGGAGACCCAACTTGATGCATTGGTGGTGAGTTAAACTTTATAGTGATTACATTTGAAGACACAAGTACACGATCACACACCTGATAGAAGGAACGAATGTCGTCACCAAGTATACGAGCACACACCAAGGTATGAAAGACACGAGCACATGCTTACAACATACTGAAGATACCTGATATTGTTTATAATTCTTTTATATCTTTAGCGACTGTGTAACAAAGGTCACGTGTCTATGGCGAAATGGGCATGTTGACATCCTTGAGACTACGAGCGAAGGTTTTCCATCCCTCCGGTTCAAACAACTTCCGTTTTCTCAACACGTCATTGACGAGGTCCACGATGTTACTTCCGGGAATCGTCACATTTCTGTACAACATCTTGTCACGATCGTTCCACCTTACGGGACCTTTCATTTTATTGAGTAGTCGTCGTGCTTTCTGCTTCATAGCTTTTGGCACGCTGTCGACGATTTCGTTTTCCATCATTTCATTTTCGGTAGGCGGTTGAAGTTTGTTTTCGACTTTGCTGGGAAATTTATCTATGGCAACACGTAGCTGTTCCTGTATACGCGTGTTGGAAAGATTGTTGTACAGACTCAACACCTGGTTATACAACACGACCTTTTCCTCTCGTGTATATCACTTTGTTCTAATATGTGTCGCATTTCGTCATCAAGGCGTTGCAAAACACTCCCAATAAGATTGGTCGAAGGACGTTGCGGTTGAATGTTTTCTATAATACGGTGATCAACCAGCGCCATCTTGTTTGTATGCTCCATGGTCGTGTAGTTACGACTGCAACTAATTCGTCACCAACGGGGCTAGAAGGGACATAGCCAAGGGAGCTAATAGGGCCGCAAGGAAACCACCTTTCTGTAGAATACGTTTCTTCTGATGAAGACCGGTTTTCCTGATGACCAAGGTTCTGAGGTCCTTCTTGTACCGACGCAGTTTAGTTTTGTGACCTTTCTTTAGTGGTACGATCCCTCTTAATATGTTCTGTGCACACTCGCACAGACTGTACCAGACCGGGTTTTCCCTTGTCGATAATGGCTCTGGCTCTAGCGAGGAGACAAAGACACAACGCGTTCCTCTTCACTCTCGCCGCCATGTCGAATGACGAGTGTCACGTCGTGTTTCTATTTATATATTCGGAAGATAGGCGTACTGAAATTTGTTTGGTTCCTTAATGATATTAGTACGCAGGCGCAAGTGTTCCGTTGTGGCCTGTTTGGGGTCGACGAACAAATACTCGTGTGGTACGGACGTTGTGTCTCTGAGAGCTTCTTGCATGTACTTTATTCGACCCGGATACATCTGTTTGGCCAAGTTAACAACTTGTGTGTTGTCGCGAGGGTTCTTGAAGAATACCATATACTGTGCGTTTATACTTATAGTGCGACTCTCTTTCCCTTTGGGAAATAAATTTTGCCCTAAATATATTACGGACGTGTTGCAATGATGACTCTTCTTGGTAAACAGTTTGGTGACACTCTCGTCCGTTTCCGACATGTGATCGTTGGTAACTGCCAAGTTTCTCGTTTTAGGATCGAAAGACGACACATCGGAAGGCCCTTGACAAATGCTATGTTCGGGAGTATCGTAGAGAGCGTGGAATACAACGCATGCCTTTCGCCATAATACCATGTGATCTTTTCGGGCGATGAGTTTACGAGTGTGGCAGAATGACGTAGTAAAGATAAAATAAACGTTGTTTTGAGAGTTCAGCGACGGCGCATGCTAAGTGATGTGCAGTTGTCTTCTTCATTTCGTTCGCAGGAAATTGAAGGGTAAATTTCGGACCAGTGGCGGCAGGAGCGGAAGTTGTGACATTGTTCGCGTGAGTAGAAGTTGTGACATCGTCAGAAGCGGAAGTTGTGACATCAGCCGTGTCGGCGGAAGTTGACACATCGGGAGCGATGGCAGCAGAGAGAGGTTTAAACAGGGTACGGAGTCTAGTGTACCACCTATACGTGAGTGACGTTGTAGTTTGTGTAAGTCGTCATGTTTTCTTTATGGTGAGAGACACGAGTTCCCGTCTGTGAGTTCAGTTTGTAAGTCTGCGTCGTTTCGTCCATAACAGCAAACGCCTCAGCAATCACATCTAGGAGAAGAGCCATACACTGGTCGAATAAAGTTAGTCATATACATCGACCCGTCGCTGTCTCGACAAACCACATGCGCACCACTAAATGCATGTCAGAGGCAACGTAACAGTGTCGTTCGCATTGCAAATGTCCCCTATTGTTGACAATCATACTTTTCTTGCAGCGTCTGCACCCGATGTAGAAGGGAGTATGCTGGCGCACTTTGTCGATAAGGAGACCTCTGATCTTGAAAACGGCGTCGGCGCTTATCGATGCTTCTGGAGTTGCCACGTCCATGACCTCTGGTTCCGACGCCCCGGAAGAGCGGTTGATCACCGGCATGATGGGTCGGCTCGTCCTCGTCACTCCAGTCTGCTCAATCGCGAATGCGGTAATAGGGTGTTTTCAACATGATGTTCGCCGAGGTGTCGTAATACGAATGACGGTCCGACTGCCAAAGCGTCGCACTTATAGGAATATCAAAAACCACGTGATAATAGTACGATTGACCAATCAGGACAGGACACTTCAGCACCAACGTCATTACCTCATTAACATAAGTTATGTTGGAAGGCCTTTGAAGAAATGATAAAACAGTGTCTGAACAGAGTTTTATTTTATGTTTTATAGTTTTCAATTGATCCGATCCGACAGGGGCGCTATACCCAAAAAATGGTCCACTACCTATACGACATAAGAAAAGACACCATAGCTTATGCGCAATGACCTATTTAACGACGTGTTTGACCTATTTTTATATTAAAAGAAATAAAAGGCACAAAGTTAAGCAGTATTGTTATTTAGTTGATGAACAAAAGGTGTTATTTTGTTCATCAACTTTTTTTCATTACCTACCCACCTTGGGCGCTACTTGACCTTAATATTTTACTTTGACCTAGATATGACGTCATTTGCTTTTGTTGCGCGCCTCGCCAACGACCTAGGCTAAGGGACGCGACATACTACTGTAATGCAATTTCCAATCAGTATTTCTAGTTTTTTCGCAGTGCTATAGTACTAGTTTCAGATGATTTTAAACTAACGGGCAGTGCGTTCTATATTTTTTCAGCGCAGGTATAGAAAGACCCCGATTCCTTAGGATAAGCTTAGCTTATGAACAACAAACGTCGCAGCCTGGAGCCGGTTTCATGAGCGTACTTATGACGTCGTAAGTTTAGAACGTCGTAAATTTACGTTATTTGGGTTTCAGGAGGCTCCTAAGTACGATTTACGTTATTATAAATATTCCTGTGATCCCCCTCAAGTTCTAAGATGCTCCCTGGACGCACACACGAGACAGATATTTACAGTCATCAATGGCTGGACGTTTCGTGCATTAACTGCAAAGAAAACACATTAGATGAGAAATAATGTTCAGAGATATGAATAACCCTCTTGATTCGTTAAACGACGATGAATTATTTGAGCGGTGTAGGTTTAGAAGAAATTACATTGTGACTGACTGACAAGTTTGGCGGTGTGCTCGAACACCGGGGTGAGCGAAAAGGAGGACTACCGTCCTCGATACAACTTATGGTGGCGTTGCGAGTTTTCGCTTGTGGGGGCTTTCAAATCGATGATGCCGATATATTCGGAATAACCAAGCAAACAGTGTGCCGAATCGTGCACGGTGTGGCAAAATTTTAATATCGTAGATGGACGGCTTGGTCAATACGTGAAATTTGACAATGCGGTGGAAATTGAGAGAACAAAACAGCAGTTCTACTGGACGGCATGGTTTCCAGTATGTTCAGTACCATGTCGACAAACCATGGCCGATGTAGTGGCAGGCCTCCTCCTGTTTTTGGCCGCTTCGATGCTGCATTTGCCTGACGTGCTGCCCGTTTTATGTCCATCCATTTCTTCCGGACATCTCCGGGTGTCCCTGTAGACATGCCAAAAGCCGACACGGCCTTGGCAGTTTCTATCCACACTCGAGTTTTCTTTCTTTTTTGAGTAACTTGACTGGAAAATCTGCTTTGAAGCAAATGACAGTGGTGCTGGTATAACTCCAGCAGCGCTGTCACCTCTCCGTCTGAAAAATTTGATTTACGCTGTCTCTTTACTACCGACTCTAACGCTACCAGTACTTTCAACATTTCCCTGGCGCTGTAAGTGTATAGGGTTAGTAAAGTCAAAGCGAGACGCTGTGATTCGCGTCTTTCACAGTTTATTCAAATGTGGCAGTATTCGTGCTAATTTCACTTTGTACAACTACATATACATTTTCTTTGCACAACCACACTTAGCAATACAATATGCATTCGTTCGAAATTACAACATACGAACTTTTATGGCTCATTAGTATTTCCTTCGTGCTTAATTTTTATTGTGGACACAGGGATTCCCCACCGCAACGTAACTAGGTCAATTCTACGTCGACGTAGTTACGCGAATATTAAATTGTTGTCATGAAACCGGTCGTAAGTTACACCAAGTAGTTGCTCTTAACTACGACCAGTGTAATGTCAAGTTGTGCGTAAAGTTAAGGACTTGCATACACGTACGCAGAAAACGTCCACTCGATTGTTAGACTGAGTAGGTATAGTCTGAAGAAGACGCGTCCGTTTTTGCGTGTATCTGTGCTACTGATTGCGTGTGCGGTGGTGATGTAATATGACGTAAACAAAATGATAGCTCGACTAGTAGCGTAATTTCTCACAATTATCTACATAAAATGTTTTCTTGTCTGAATTGCAGTAATTTTTTTTCACTCCAAAGTAAATATATTCACAATTATGCCATGCAAGTAGTTTGTGCGGTCCCTTAGCGCGGGTAGGTGGAGCGGAGCGGAGCAAGAGCAAGAAAGTAGTTAAAATATAGGGAAATACCCGGATGTCAGATTTTGCACTTGCTCTGCTCCAATGCTATTTGGACCGAAAACATATAGGTCTAAAAGGGGTAAGCTGGACTATAAAATTAGGGCAAAACGTCAAATCGATTTATCGTAAAGGTATACGGCGATTTTTTGAGGTCGAGGTTCCAATTTACCCCTAGATTTTTAGTCCTTCAAACCCCATGTTAAAACAGCGAAATTTACCTATATTGTTTTTATTTTTCGAGGGTTCAATTTGCCCCAAATGGCTTCAACAACAAAAACTGTCCTACCAATTTTCCCCATGTTAAAGGATAAGAAATTTTCCCCATATTAAAATATAGGAGATAAACCCCATGTTAAAGGATAGGAAGGTTCCAATTTACCCCAAATTATCCTCTGAAACTGTCCTACAAATTTTCCCTATGTTAAAAGATAGGACATTTTCTCCATGTTAAATGCCAACTCGATGTATCGTAAAGGTATACGACAACATTTTGAGTTTGAGGTGTCAATTTACACATATTTGTTTTAGCCCTACAAAGCCCATGTTAAAATATAGGAGCTAAACCCTATGTTAGAACATAGGAAATTGTCTCCATGTTAAAGAATACGGGCTAAACCCTATCTGACCTACAGCTCATAACCACTGACAAACAACTTACAAACACTGACATACATCACACACACATTCACATAGAACATACATATACCGACCTATAACATAACCAGTGCTAAACATTGACCTACAATCAACAAACACCGACATACATCATTGGTCAAACATATAGACTAGTGTTATTAGGTAGTGGTTAAATTCGTGTCTTATAAAACCCGTACTCGAGACGTGTTTTGTTGCGAGCGTGAGCGCGCGCACCCTGTATGACGTCATTGTACGCGCAGTATTTTTGTGCGTGAGGTGAGTTGGTCAAACAGGTAGTGATTTGGTTAGTCATCGTTTTGAGCTTGCGCGCTTGAATGTAATCCAATCATGTGACGTCATGGTACGCTCAGTAATTTTGTGCGCGAAGTGAGTTGGTCAAACAGGTAGTGATTTGGTTAGCCATCGTTTTGAACTTGCGCGCTTGAATGTAATCCCATCATATTACGTCATGGTCAGTGACGTCATTGTACGCGAAGTAATTTTGTGCGCGAGGTGAATTGGTCAAACAGATAGTGGTTTGGTTAGCCATCGTTTTGACCTGTCGCGCTTGAATGTAATCCCACCATGTGACGTCATGGTCAGTGACGTAATGGTACGCGCAGTAATTTGGTGCGCGAGGTGAGTTGGACAAACAGGTAGTACTTTGGCTAACCATCGTTTTGAGCTTTCGCGATTGAGTGTAATCCGACCATGTGACGTCATGGTCAGTGACGTCGTGTTATAGCGAGTGGAAAATTCTACTGTAAAATTTAATTCTAGAGGTTTCTTTGGTAATTTGTCAACACACTACAAAACCGATGCTACTGTGTGCTGCTGTGTTCTGGAGACATGTCTGGACTTGTTTGTTTGTTGCGGACACGCACTGTACGACGCGCGCGCACTGTACGATGTCAAACCTAGAACCCATGCTATAAACAAACCGGTATAAACTTGTATAAACCGGTATAATCTGGTAACGAATTATAAGAGGAACTTATCTGCTAAATCACTCAAACTTCCTGATATTTGTGTAATATTTTGGTAAAACCATTTGTCATGTAACAATATCTGACATACGAGATTTGTACTTCCCAGACTTTGCATCAATATCGACATAGTTAATAGTCTTTTGTGAGAAGGTGGTTGGCTCTGAAAAGAACCGTTTGTTTTCAACTTGAGGTAGAGGTATAAAAAGAAAGAATATGTCTCCTAAAACATCTTCAAAGGGCGTTAAGAAGGCCGTCAGCACAGCAAGGAACGAATATGGCTCCTAAATCATCTTCGAACGGTACAAAGAACTCCATTTAAAACTTCAAAACCAGCATCGAAGTGTGACAAGAACTTCGTTTAAAGCTCCATAAACATCAACAAAAGGCGCGAAGAAAGTTTCCGAAAACTGTTCGTTTCTGGTACCTCAATACCGTGAGGCGCGAGGAAAACCTTCAAAAACAGCTGTAATGAGACAATGGATGCAACAATAACAGCAAGGACCCAGGTGATAAGAGACGAAGTTCTTTTTATAACAATTCGACGGAACATAAAGGTCACGTGGGCTTGCCAAAATATCACTGACTTCAGAGTACAAACTACACATGTGCAGACGGTAGATTAGAAAATTCAAGCACGGACTGCAGAGTAAAACCATCTTTCAACACAGACACATCGTACTATAAGCAAACTGATTTGAAGTGGAAGTGGGTTAATTAGTCAACATTTTGAGCTTTCGCGTATGTAATGTAATCCCAATCCGGATATTTTGCTCCATAGTATGTAATTTCAGCAGTGACGTCGTTAAAGCAATTCTTGACACTATTTCCTTACGATAGTACCTAAAGTCGTGTCTTTTATAAAAACCTGTACTTGAGATGTTTCTGGACTTGTTTGTTTGTTTGATTGTAGTGCGCGAGCGGGCGCGGCGTGTATGACATCAAAGCTATCATAGTTATTTTGTTAGCTATCATTTGTAAGAACTATATCGAACACCTGCTATAAACAAACCGGTTTAATCCAGTATCAACCAGTATAAACTGATAACGAATGGTCTGTGTATTGGAAAAACATCCGGGTATTTGTCTCGTATTAAGTCATTGGGAATTATAAAACAGTTACTTATCTGCTAAAACACTCAAACTGCCAGGTATTTACGTAGTATGTTGGTCAAATCCTTTGATCTGTAACGTTATCTAACATACGACATTTGTACTTACCAAACTTTGCATCAATATCGATGTAGTTAATACTCTTTTGTGAGGTTGTTGGCTCTGAAAAGAACCGTTTAAATTAGACTAAACCTTCAAAATCAACAGCAAAGAAGGTTGGTTCTGAAAAGAACTGTTTAAATTATAATAAATCTTAAAAAACAGCAGCAAAAGGGGCAAATTAAGTCGTGAGAACCTTCAAAAGCAGCAGCAAAGGGCGCAAAGTAAGCCGTGAGAACCTTCAAAAACGGCCGCACATTCACCAACACCATTTGGCAGCGTCATATCAAGAAGGGTTATTGCGTCCGGAAGATCGACAAGCAGCACCGACCCTAGCGCCTGCAGTCCGTACATCAGCATCACTATCGCGGGCGTCCTTCACCTGCCCGGACATCCGGAAAATACGATTTGAACGTCATTAAAAATATATCACATCACACTTCCTGACAACCGACGTACGTGACGAGACGGACGAGAACGAATCTAATAAGGCATCTGGTAATGTGTATAATTTCTTTTTGTAGCAGTTCGACGGAACATAAAGGTCACGTGGGCGTGCCGAAAGAATACGGACTGTAGGATAGTATATTAAGGTCACGTGGGCGTGCCGAAAGATCACCGACTTCAGAGTACAAACTACACATGCGCAGACGGAATATTAGACAATTCAAACACGGACTGCAGAGAAAAACCATCTTTCACCACAGACACACGGACACAGACTTCAGAGTACAAACTTCACATATGCAGCCGGTAGATTAGAAAATTCAAGCACGGACTGCAGAGTAAAATCATCTTTCACCACAGGCACATCGTGCTATAATCAAACCGGTATAAACTGGTAACGAATGGTCTGTGTGTTGGAAGAACATCCGGGTATTTGTCCCGTATTACAACATAGGAACTAAATCCTACGTTGAAAGATAGGAAAGGATAACATAAGACAATTGCACTTATCAGACTTATCTGAGTTGATTACCCGGTTGCAAACTGGTTGCAAACTATTTTGAAGTGATATTTCCTGTCCAAATCCCATCTCCACCTAGAGACCAACATTACTATTTTATCATGCTAGCATTCTTAACTTACACGTAATATATTTTGCAATTTGCATCAATACTGACATAGTTAATACTCTTTTGTGAGAAGGTGGTTGGTTCTGAAAAGAACCGTGTTACATTCTTCACCTGCCTGGCTTGTAAATCAGCTTGTCATTCGTCATTTGACATGGCAAACTTCACTCGTCTTGGATAAGAGGCATTTAGCAGAGGCCTCCGAAAACAACATGAAAGGGCTCGAATAATGCGTCAAAAATCAGCATCAAATGGCGCGAAGAATGCCTTCAAAAACAACATCAAAGTGCGCCAAGAATGTGTCCAAATGCAGCATCAAAGTGTGCCAAGAACACCGTTTAAATCACACTGAAGACACATGGTAATGTGTATAATTCTTTTATAACAGTTCCACATAAAGGTCACGTGAGCGTTCCGAACGATTATGGAGTGTAGAGTATATAGTTAGTAAATGTGCCGAAACCTCACGTGGGCGAGCCGAACGAGCACGGACTTCGGAGTAGAAAATACACATCCACGGACTGTAGAGTAAAAGCATCTTTCACCACAAGCACATCGTGCTATAATCAAACCGGTATAAACTGGTAACGAATGGTCTGTGTGTTGGAAGAACATCCGGGTATTTGTCCCGTATTAAAACATAGGAGCTAAATCCTACGTTGAAAGAGAGGAAAGGATATCATACGACATTTGCACTTATCTCAGTTGATTACCCGGTTGCAAACTGGTTCCAAAATGTTTTGAAGTGATATTTCCTGTCCAAATCCCATCTCCACCTAGAGACCAACATTACTATTTTATCATGCTAGCATTCTTATCTTACACGTAATATATTTTGCACCAATACTGACATAGTTAATACTCTTTTGTGAAAAGGTGGTTGGTTCTAAAAAGAACCGTTTTACATTCTTCACCTGCCTGGCTTGTAAATCAGCTTGTCATTCGTCATTTGACATGGCAAACTTCACTCGTCTTGGATAAGAGCCGTTTAATAGAGGCCTCCAAAAACAGCATCAAAGGGCGCGAAGAATGCCTTCAAAAACAACATCAAAGGGCGCGAAGAATACGACCAAAAGCTGCATCAATGGGCGCCAAGAATGTGTCCAAAAGCAGCATCAAAGGGTGCCAAGAACACCGTTTAAATCACACTGAAGACACCTGGTAATGTGTATAAATCTTTTATAGCAGTTCGACAAAACATAAAGGTCACGTGGGCGTGCCGAACGATTATGGAGTGTAGAGTATATAGTTAGTGAATGTGCCGAAACCTCACGTGAGCGAGCCGAACGAGCACGGACTTCGGAGTAGAAAATACACATCCACGGACTGTAGAATAAAAGCATCTTTCACCACAGGCACATCGTGCTATAATCAAACCGGTATAAACTGGTAACGAATTGTCTGTGTGTTGGAAGAACATCCGGGTATTTGTCCCGTATTAAAATATAGGAACAAAATCCTACGTTGAAAAATAGGAAAGGATAACATACTACATTTGCACTTATGAGACTTATCTCAGATGATTACCCGGTTGCAAACTGGTTCCAAACTGTTTTGATGTGATATTTCCTGTCCAAATCCCATCTCCACCTAGAGACCAACATTACTATTTCACCATTTTATCATGCTAGCATTCTTAACTTACACGTAATATATTTTGCACCAATACTGACATAGTTAATACTCTTTTGTGAGAAGGTGGTTGGTTCTGAAAAGAACCGTTTTACATTCTTCACCTGCCTGGTTTGTAAATCAGCTTGTCATTCGTCATTTGACATGGCAAACTTCACTCGTCTTGGATAAGAGCCGTTTAGTAGAGGCTTCCAAAAACAGCACCAAAGGGCGCGAAGAATGCCTTCAAAAACAACATCAAAGGGCGCCAAGAATGCGTCCAAAAGCAGCATCAAAGGGTGCCAAGAATACCGTTTAAATCACACTGAAGACACCTGGTAATGTGTATAAATCTTTTATAGCAGTTCGACAGAACATAAAGGTCACGTGGGCGTGCCGAACGATTATGGAGTGTAGAGTATATAGTTAGTGAATGTGCCGAAACCTCACGTGAGCGAGCCGAACGAGCACGGATTTCGGAGTAGAAAATACACATTCACGGACTGTAGAGTAAAAGCATCTTTCACCACAAGCACATCGTGCTATAATCAAACCGGTATAAACTGGTAACGAATTGTCTGTGTGTTGGAAGAACATCCGGGTATTTGTCCCGTATTAATATATAGGAACTAAATCCTACGTTGAAAGATAGGAAAGGATAACATACTACATTTGCACTTATGAGACTTATCTCAGTTGATTACCCGGTTGCAAACTGGTTTCAAACTGTTTTGATGTGATATTTCCTGTCCAAATCCCACCTCCACCTAGAGACCAACATTACTATTTCACCATTTTATCAAGCTAGCATTCTTAACTTACACGTAATATATTTTGCGCCAATACTGACGTAGTTAATACTCTTTTGTGAGAAGGTGGTTGGTTCTGAAAAGAACCGTTTTACATTCTTCACCTGCCTGGTTTGTAAATCAGCTTGTCATTTGACATGGCAAACTTCACTCGTCTTGGATAAGAGTCGTTTAGTAGAGGCCTCCGAAAAAGCATCAAAAGGCGCGAAGAATGCGTCAAAAATGAGCATGAAATGGCGCGAAGAATGCCTTCAAAAACAACATCAAAGGTCGCCAAGAATGCATCCAAAAGCAACATCAAAGGGCGCCAAGAATGTGTCCAAAAGCAGCATCAAAGGGTGCCAAGAACACCGTTTAAATCACACTGAAGACACCTGGTAACGTGTATAATTCTTTTATAACAGTTCGACAGAACATAAAGGTCACGTGGGCGTGCCGAATGATTATGGACTGTAGAATATATAGTTACTGAATGTGCCGAAACCTCACGTGCGCGTGCTGAACGAACACGGACCTTGGAGTAGAAAATACACATTCACGGACTGTAGAGTAAAATTATCTATCACAACGACATCAATACCGGTAGGTAAGTACCGTGCACCGTTTGATTATGATGGGAGGAAAATGATGGGAGGAAGAGGAAAGTACCCGGATGTAGGTCAAGTGCCCGGATGTAGGTCAAGGTCAACGTCCCGGATGCGGGTAAAAGGTCAAGCACCGGATGTGGGTCACGTGGTGTCGGTGGCGCCACCTGGCGGATATGTCACGAACTAAAACAGCCCCTGTTGGAATTTCCCGAACTAAATTTGGTTGACCAGGAGCGCCACCTGGCGGATTCTTTGTGAACTGAATATATGGACCAAAGTTCAGTACTGCCCAAATTCGTGCGTCTTGGTTTGACCATCAGCGCCACCTGTCGGAACTAAAATGGTTGACCAGCAGCGCCACCTAGCGGATTTCCCCCCTAAATAAATTTTCGGGTACTGTCCAAATTCGTGCGTCTTGGTTTAACTGTTAATGCCACCTGTCGGATTTGTTGTGTGAACTAAATTCACCTAGCGGATAGATCATGAACTACACGTGGTGCCATCTGACGGATAAGTTGTGAACTAAATGTAGAAGTACTGCCCAAATTCGTGTCTTTTGCACGCTTGCGTGCAATAGAGCCCCCTGACGGATACTTCATAAACCACAAACACCACTTTATGGGACGTCATGATCAGTGACATCAGCAAACCGCTATGCGCAGTAATTTTGTACACGAAGTGAGTTGTACAAGCAGATAGTGCTTTGGTTAGACCTTGTATTGAACTGGCGCGTATGTAATGTAATCCCTTCACGTGACGTCAATTAAATAAGTAATTGCGCATGCGCAATAGTGGCTATTCTTATATGTCGTAGGTTGTCGACCCTTTGCTTAGGTGTAGGACGCTCCTAGTCTATACATTTACAACTTTAACATAGGTTCAAACCCGATAAAGCATAGCCATGGCATAGGCATAGACATAGCCTGGCATAGGCCTAAGGGGCTAAACTTAAAGGCTATCTGGCCTACAGCGCATAACCACGGACAAACAACTTACAAACACTGACAAACAACTTACAAACACGGGTATACAACTCAAAAACACTGACATGCTATAGCGAGTGAAAAATCTCCCTGTTAACCGGTATAAACTGGTATAAATCAAGCCTCAAGGGTCTGTGTTTTTGTCCCGTGTTAAGGCATAGGGAATTATACGAACTTATCTGCTAAAACATTGAAACTACCAGCTATCTGTGTAATATTTTGTTCAAACTGGTTGTCATGTAACAGTATTTGTCAGAATATCATAGTACTTACCCAACTTCTTATAACAATATAGCAAATACTCTTTCGTGAGAATGTGGGTGGCTCTGAAAAGAGCCGTTTAAACAACAGCATTTCGTACAGATTATACGAAGCATCGGCGATGAACGAGGGAGAGCTACGGGATCTGTCATGGCACACATCACTCGTATCGGATTCTCCTACGCAGAGGCGGTCAGAGGGCCGCAGGCCATCACGCCAAGTATAGCGGCGTTGACCCCCATCCCCTACGGAGAGGCCTCCCCTCCTCTACTGGCATCCGTTGAAGACGATCAGCTCGTCATTCGATATGGCAACGTTTACTCGTCTTGGGTTTTCTTACGCGGAGGCGGCCAGAGGGCCGCAGCCCGTTGTCGGGCGCTACAACAAGATTCACTTGTACCACCTGGGCCGCAGCTCATATACTGAAGACGCCTAATAATGTGTATAATTTCTTTTTATAGCAGTTCGATAGCACGTAAAGATCACGTGGGTGTGCCGGAACGAGGTGTCAGAATGATATTTGTAACTTTGTTATATATACGAAAGAACATAACGGTCACGTGGGCGTGCCGAAAGTTCACCGATTTCAGAGGCCAAACTACACATGCGCAGATGATAGATTAGAAAAGTCAAACAAGGACTGATGAGTAGAAGTCAAATACGGACTGCTGAGTAGAATGTACACATTCGAGTGATGTTTGTTGTAAGAAATAGGGGCTAAAGGCTATCTGGCCTACAGTGCCTAACCACGGACAAACAACTTACAGACACTGGCAAACAACTTACAAACACTGATATACAACTCGAAAACACTGAAATACTATACAGCGAGTGAAACATTTCCCTGTTAACCGATATAAACTGGTATAAATCAAGCCTCAAGGTTCTGTGTATTTGTCCCGTGTTAAGGCATAGGGAATTATACGAACTTATCTGCTAAAACATTCAAACTACCAGCTATCTGTGTAATATTTTATTCAAACTGTTTGTCGTGTAACAGTATTTGTCAGAATATCATAGTACTTACCAACGGTCACAGTGGGTATCCTGTTTGTAAACTGTTTTGAAGGGGTATTCCCTGTTCAAGCCTCATCTATTTAAATAAATACGCTATGTGCGATGTACAATGGCGATTCGATCGTCTTGATATCAAAGACCATATAGCAATAAAAGACGGCGCAGTGCTCGCTATCTACATTGTTCGAGGAAAGTGAAGCGTCATGATAGTGAAGCGTTATGTTAGAACAGTACAGACACACAATAGCCTCCCAGATAAGATGTACCAGTATTTATATAGTTTACCGTATTAAGGGTCAAGTGTACAAATGGCAAGCAAGGACATCATTCATGAAACTCAAGCAGATATGGAACTCAAATGTGTACACATTAAAAACTAAACTCAGATTATACAATACTCTGGTCAAATCAGTGTTACTGTATGGATGTGAAACATGGAAAGTAAACAAATGCGACAACAAAAAACTTGACATTTTCCATTTCAACTGTCTCAGAAGAATTTAAAAAATTAGATGGCCAGTAATAATTTCGAACAAAGACATTGAGAACATAACAGCAGAAGAGAAGATCAGCACAGAAGTACAGAGAAGAAGGTGGAATTGGATCGGGCATGTGCTGAGAAAGAAGGCCCAAAACCACTGCCTGACAGCACTGACATGGACGCCGGAAGGAACAAGAAAAGTTGGTCGACCAAAAACAACGTGGAGAACCACAGTGAAAAAAGAACGGAAGCAACTGGGCTGGGCAACATGGAGCAAAGCCAGACACATAGCCGTTGACAGGGCGAGGTGGCGGAGTCGCACAGCAGCCTTATGGGCCACAAGGCCCGAAGAGGATAGGTAAGGTAAGGTAAGGTACAAATGGCCATTAGAACGTTTTTATTTTTTTTCGGACTATAGTATTTAAATTCGTGCTTCTTCGTTAAAACCTGCCAAATTAGCTTCGATCGTAAAACAAATAACCTGGCACGGGTAACCGAAAATGAACTCATAGATACATACACGTGGTACGAAACACACAACTGAACCGAATACGCTATTCAAATCGAACTCAGACCAACTAGTTGCGCAAACGAAGCACAAACTTACCCGAATACGCTATACAAATCGAACTCAGACCAAATAGTTGCGAAAACGAAACACTATAGTTTGACCAACACGTTACACGAATCGAACTATAGACACGAGTTGTACAAAAGAAACACAAACTTAGCCGAACACGCTGCACGAATTGAACTCAGACCGACTGATGACACATCACACGTTATGTCACGAGACTACGGATGTCACATCACCCGTTATGTCACAAGATTACGGATGACACATCACACGTTATGTCACGAGACTACGGATGTCACATCACACGAGAGTACGGCCGAGACAAGAGATATGCCACGAGACTACGGATGACACATCACATGAGACTCAGACCAACTAGTTGCGAAAACGAAACAGAAACTTATCCGATTACGCTACACGAATCGAAATATAGACACGAGTTGTACAAACGAAACAGAAACTTAGCCGATTACGCTACACGAATCGAACTATAGACACGAGTTGTACAAACGAAACACGAAACTTAGCCGAATACGTGACACGAATTGAACTCAGACCAACTAGTCGGACAAACGAAACACTTTAGTTTGACCAACACGCTGCATAAAGTTGTCAATTCGACGTGTTATCGCGTCAAATCGCTCAAAACGAAGCAAAGCAAAGCAAATAGACGTGTTATCGCGTGAGATTTGCTTCAAAACGAAGCAAAGCAAAGCAAATAGACGGGTTATCGCGTGAGATTTGCTTCAAAACGAAGCAAAGCAAATAGACGGGTTATCGCGTGAGATTTGCTTCAAAACGAAGCAAAGTGTGTGTGTGTGTGTGTGTGTGTGTGTCTGTGTTTCCGCGAATGTTAGAACTGTAGAGTCAGCTATCATCTGATTTACATAATCAATCAGACCGAACGTACATCACGTGACTACCCTTAACACAAAAGCTGTGCACGTTCATGAGAGGGAACATCCGACACCACTCCGAGTAAAATCATCTATCACAACGACATCAATACCGGTAGGTCCTCTGATATCACTGCTCCGTGAGCATTCGTGCAGACTCTATGGGCGGCGGGCAGCAGCGGCCATGGAGCGGCCCAGTCGTTTCTGCAAGAGGAGATATGAGGTGGGCTGTTAAAGTTGGTGTTGACATAAGTAAAATATGAGGTCTGTTCTATATGTATTAGTATGAAACAAGAGGACCGTTCACTATTCCAAGAACTGGGATTCTGTATGAACACAAAGTCATGTAATCGTGTCTTCTTGTGGCTATAGATGTGAAGGTGTTGTAATGCATTGTGTATTGAAACTCACCCGTCGTTTGTATTGTCCAAAATCAGGGCTTGTCTGCCGACCCTGTCCAAATCAAGCGCTACGGTCGATACCACTGATCTCTCAAGTACTGCGTCCTACAACCAAAATGTAAAAGGTTATTAATATAGTTATCAAACTAGGCTTATTATTAATATAGTTATCAAACTAGGTGTTGGTGAGTGAATGAGTATTTAGTAAACTTAATCCGAAGAGGGGTACATACCATTTGCGAACGCGTCTTGCCTTGTCGATCCATGATAGTATTCTGTCCAGCGCATTTTCCGTTTGCGTCAATGACCGGTACAACGCGGCCAGTACTGTCGCCATCATGTTGTGATATGATGCGCGTTTTTCAGAACGAAAGATTACGGATGGCAGAGTAGAAAGTACACGTCACATGCGCAGACTGCAGATTAGAAACTTCAAGCACGGCCTGCAGAGTAAAATCATATTTCGCCACATCCTGTGAAGCATTAACCACTATAATAATTATTCAGACAGGATGTACCGATATTTGTATACTTCACTATATTAGTGAACAAGTTCACAAATTCATCATGTGTTGTTCAAACTGACATTAGACCTTTGCTATCTTTTTCTGTAGTGTAGTGCTTAAATTCTTGCTTCTTCTGCAAAAAACCTTGGATCCGAGAATAATACAAAAAATCATAACCTGGCATTGATAACCGAAAATGGACACAAGTAAACAATCTACTTTGATTATAATAATATCTATGTATCTTTTAGAGTACATAAGCAATAACTTATAACCTTTATTTAACTCTATGAATATTACTAAAATTAATAATCCGGCATTGATAATCGAAAATAGACACAAATAAATATTATACTTTGCTTATAATAATATTTATGTATCTTTTTATAGTACATACGCAATAAATTATAACCTTTATTTCACGCAGTGAATATAGCTAAAATTCATAACCCTGCATTGATAACTGAAAAGGGCTACAAATAAATATTAAACTTTGATTATAATAAAAATGTATGTATCTTTTAAACATAGGCAATGACGCATAAGTATAACCTATAGTACTCACTTTTTTACAGTTAGAAATTTATTCTTTTATGTGACGTCATTAAATAAATACATATGGTAATTCATGGCACCTTGCGGTATGGAAAACACCTTGCAATCGACTCTTCGCAACGGATACTTGGTCGTTCCCTGTTGTAGCGCTTTGATGTGACCCATCTGTACGGCAGGATTCGGTTTGGCTTTTCGAGCAAACAAAATTGCTTCGACTATGCGTACCTTGTAATCGACATTGTCACCACTAGCAGCCATGAATGCAAAGGCATCCTTGCTTTGTAGTAGTCGAATTTTTACGTCGACGCCATTCAATAGATAGTGGTCTTGGAAGAAAAGGTCATGATGTCGACGATTCGACTACGGGTAATATAGGTCTTTCTTTTTTTTGCAGACCCTTGTTTGTGTCCTCGGTAGCATCCATGTGTCCAGCCGGGTCTTTATACCTCAAGGCATTAGTCAGTTGACTCTTTTTCGCTTCTGCACAGTGACTCAGTAACGTTTCTATGTATGCCGGGAGACCCACTGCTTCATAACACTCTACTGATCATGTCCTTTCCGGTTTCTCTCACACGCCTCTGCAGATTCTTTAATGCTCTGTCCAGACAACACGTCGCCGGCCACACCCAAACCTGTCTTTAACGCTCCTTTTCCCAAAGTGATTGCGCCTCTTTTTATGAGTGGCATAGCACTTTGAATGAGGCCACCGAACAAACTACCTAGACCGTGACCTCGTTGCACTCTTGCCCCAACAAACACGGGCGATTTGTCTGACGTAATAGTCTTCGTAGGAATGATTACGACTCATGTTTCAAAAAATGATGGTGTGCGTCTTCAAAGGTGAAGCGTCGCCGTCACTCTAACTCGCTCGAATGGTACGCGACGTCTCTTATATCGATCTCGATAGTGGTAAATTATTTATGCAAGACGGGAACGTACTGTACATTGTCGAAACTTTTTTTACACCACGTCTCCGTGTTTTCCTTCTATCGGTACAGCCCTCAAAAGAGGGACGACGCTGTCTCCGACGACTCGTGGTTCCACAACGTTGGTGTAAACATAGTGTGAATAAAACTCCTGCGTCATGTCTTCCACAGATTCGGCTTTTTTTAACGTAATAATAATCTGGTCCTTCTTCGAGTGTGGTGTAAACGTCATTGCTTAAACCAAACAAACGCTGTAGGTTCAACGAATACACTGAGAATGAAATGTTTTCTACCATGTGTATAGTCACTTTTTGTGTGATGTCACTGTAACTCAGTTTTATTTGCTTTTCTTTTATCAGTGACTTTATGCTTCCGTTGATTGCACGAGTGAGCGCTTGTGGACAATCGTAGTGGCCTGCCTCGATATTCACCATATAAGTCATCAGAGTAGTATATCGCGTGGTCCATCGCGTATAGTAGGCACGGCGCGGAGCAAGTGCAATTGCATGTTAAAAGATAGGGAAAGTAGTTCCGGTTCCTCCTTGTTCCGGGGCGCGCACAGAGAGCTCAATTATGCAAATGAGCTCGCTTCATTTGCATTTTTATCACACGTAGCCAGATCAGTTGATGTGTAACGTTGTAAGCTTGACAACAATTTATCGATTTTGTCACTAAAGAAAATAGTTCGCATCCTTCCACTGCCGAGCTGAATTCCGGATGTAGCTGAGAATTATGACCACCAAGATATCTCACCAGATGAAACATAGTGTTGTTGCTAGCGTTTTCTAAACGATCCTGGAAATGTAATGTTTTTCTCTCCAGTATCAAAGCATTGCATTAATCCCGTGACATGACGTACAACTGGCGATGAATTTCAAGTTTAGTTTTCCTCTTTCCGTTTCTTTTCACATTCATCGTCAATGTCCGCGTCGTACCAAGTTGTTTCGTGTGCGTACAGTGCGTCAAGCAGCGTGTCTATCCAGACATTTTGTTAGGTTGGTGTTGTACGTGGCGACCAATTCACCCACTTGCATATCTTTACAGCACTATGTCATATCAGCGTATTTTATTTCGTCACTCAGTGCACACTTATCAGTGTCCCGAAAGTTACGTTTTGCAGTCGTCGATACCATAACAGGTGACTCCAGGGCGTTTACTGCAATTGCAATACGATGATGATCAGAAATGGAGTCTGGAAGAACTGTGACGACAGAGATGAGGTTGTTTTTATTATTACTGACGACAAGATCCAGGATATATTCACTGTCATGCGTAGGTGAAAGTACACGTTGAGTTAGGTTGAACCACTCAAGAAGATCACGTACAGGTTCAGATTTAGTTTCTCTATCAAAGTGGATATTGAAATCCCCGACAATGTTGGTGGGTACGACAGGTATAGACGCTTCGCTCAATAAGTGTTGGAGTTCGATATAAAATTCCGATATTAACCGGGATGTCTTACTTTATACTGGGGGTGGTAGACATCCCACACGTTGAATTTTACATAGTGGTGGTTAACGAACTGCAAACGGAGTAGTTCAATGGTTGTTAAAAATAACTTCGGTTGCAATTTTGTGTAGCACGTATTGCAGTGTACAATTGCCATTCCACCGCCACGACCAGAAGCACGAGCAACATGTTGGAGTGTATATTATCCGGGCGGGGTTACTTCGGATAGTATCTCATAATTTCTGTTCTTCTTAAGCCACGTCTCTGTGATTGCCAGCACATCCCATTTAACATGATTTAATAAGATTGCCTTCCAGAAAATTAACTCTAGATGGCAGGTGGACAAGGAAGCCTTTTGGCTTATCGAGAGTCCTATACTTTTTATCTACGTGTATCCCGCCCTTTTAAGGTATGTGTCGATTTTATTTTTAAACATATTCACGCTACTAGCACAAAAACAATCAGCAGATAATATGTTCCAATAATTTACAGTCCTTTGTGAGAATGAGAGAGCTTTCTTATATCTAATCTACACTGCGCCTTTACCAATGCACCTTCATGTCCTCTGGTCCTTCTATCTTTCTTAACTGAGAAAAAAATATTTCCATAAATATTTTCATAACCATTCAATATTTTAAACACCTCTATCTGATCTCCTCTCAATCTCCTGGTCTCTAGTGCTGTTAAACCACTTTTTAGGCGTATTTCGTTACTAAGATCCCTCAGGTTTTTTTTCTTCATTTTAGTTGCTCTTCTTTGTGCTAAAAAATAGTCGTCAGTACTAATAGGGGTTAAGTACCGTGCACCGTTTGATTATGATGGGAGGAAAATGATGGGAGGAAGAGGAAAGTGCCCGGATGTAGGTCAACGCCCCGGATGTGGGCCAGGTGGCGCCGGATGGATCACTAACTAAAACAGCCCCTGTTGGAATTTTTCCGAACTAAATTTGGTTGGCCAGGAGCGCCACCTAGCGGATTATTTGTGAACTGAATATATGGACCAAAGTTCAGCGCCCGTACTGTTGTCCATGGTTGGCTAGGCAGTTGTCGTAGGCCGAGAAGAAACGTCCTGGACAACGACCTGCTTTGCCGGTCGCTTCTATACCTCGTATTGCCTTTATCACTAGGATAATCTCTTAAATTTTGTCTACCGTACACACCATTAACAAATAAATATATAACAATGACATATGTTTTGTTTTATCCTCAGGAACACATCTACGAAACGAATCCTCTTAGCAACGATAGTAGCATGTTATGTGCATCAAGCGTGGTCATGATTCGAACACGACAGTCGTAAGTTAACGTCCTTTGTAATTAGCAATACCAACGTACTGTTCTGTGAATTCTACATATTGTCTCACGTATTAAGAAAGGATGTGGATAACTATCATTGCCTTATGGGAACATGTAATAATAATATTTAACAATGTAATTATTAACAATAAAAAAAAATACAAATACAATTTTGAAAAAAAACATGTTTTAGTTGTTTATAAAAGGCAACTATATTATCAGATTATATACAGTAACACACCAATCGATCGTGCGAGCGTGTATGTGCGCGTGCATGTGTGTGTACATGCAAGTATGTGTTTATGAGCATACACATGTATGGTTTATTTCCAAACGGTACCAGTGAACGCACTCAAGCATTGACTCTCACTGAATACCATGTGTACATATTCCAATGATATTGCAGACTGCGACGGACAGAGTTACAGTTACGACTCCCGTGTAGAGATGTGTTGTGAGAACATCCTTTGGTCCGGGGCGACACCGTACTAGAAAACGGATTAAGTCGATGCACAAAAGAAATACACTGTACACAGACTCGATATACTTCCGTTTACATAGAAACCTGTTATTTTACTCTACAGCTTGAACCAGCGTCTACTTCCCGTGTAAAAATAGCTCGTGTCGTGTCACACACAACAACGCAATACGGCAAAACTGCCTAATGTCAACATATTTGTTTGACTACGTCCTTCAATCAGAGGGGACAGAATCACGCCGTGAGTGCAAGGTGCGAGCGTGTCGGCACGATAGCTAGCGTCAAATGCTATATAAAGACGACGTTTGGCTGTCTTGGATAAGACTACACACGGTAAAGACAAACTATCAGTTCCACTGAGAAACAACGTTCATCGTTTTGCGCAACAGTTGCAGTGTAATCAGACCAAGGCCTAGTACATTGTCAGCTAAACAACGCGCAGGATGTAAGTTAAGTTTTACTTGTAAAATTGTAGTAACATAACAGTTGTATTGTCCCATCGTATGTCATGACTGATTAGGTGTTACTGCCCATATAGTGTTCTTACGTTAACATGTAAATATCATTATAAGTAAAGTTGTCTTCCTATCAATTTAAAAAGGAATGTTACCAGCTATCACATCGTTAAACATATTTTGCAACAATATCGTTTTACTGTCCATACCATTTCTTTATCCAGTCTTTGCTGCACCATTATAAGAATATAGTGCATTTAGTATATTCTACATACTTTTAAGGATAACTATTTAATGTTACATAATGTTTCGTTTTATTGACAGGAATACATCTACGACACGAATCCTTCTCTTCGCAACGATAGTTGCATGTTGTGTGCATCAATCGTGGTCATGGTTCGGACACGACGGTGGTAAGTTAGCGGCCTTTGTAATTAGCAATAACAACACACCTTTGTGTGGATACTGCGTTTTGTTCCACTTGTCACAGTACGGACGTGTGTAATTATCAGTGTAATAAAAGCACATAGTGTAACTATCAGTGCAATAAAAGCACATAGTGTAACTATCAGTAATAAAAGCACATAGTGTAACTATCAGTGCAATAAAAGCACATAGTGTAACTATCAGTGCAATAAAAGCACATAGTGTAACTATCCGTGCAATAAAAACACATAGTGTAACTATCAGTGCAATAAAAGCACATAGTGTAACTATCAGTGCAATAAAAGCACATAGTGTAACTATCAGTGCAATAAAAGCACATACGTAAATTGTATATATTAAAATATAATATAATCATAACAAAAACATTTAAATTTACATAACATTTTGAAAAACAATATTTTAAAGATGTTTCCCGAAGGCTGCTATATTATCAAATTATATACGCTGACACATTAATCGTACGAGTGTGTGTGCGTGTGCATTCAGATATGTGTTTCCGTGCATACACACGTATAGGTTATTTCCAAACAGTTCCAGTGAATACGCTCAATCGTTGACGTTCACAAAATACCGTGTGTACATATTCCAATGATATTGCAGATTGCGACGGACAGAGTTACGACTCCCGTGTAGAGACGTGTTGTGAAAACATCCTTTGGTCCGGGGCGACACCATACGACGAATGTTGCGGCGTGCGTGTTTACGACAGCCGGAAGTACATGTGTTGTGACGACGAACTATTCTCGAAACGAGAACAAACTGAGTGTTGGGAAAATAACTATGGAAAGGAATAGGCAGTATTACTTGGTATTTACGCACAATCATCATATAATGTGTGATTCGCGTCATGACGGAACCACAGAATACTGTGACATGAGGTGGTTGTCTTTGCAACCTGTTATTTGGTTGTGAGCATGTTGATGTGGAAATGCGCGTTGCACTTTAACAAGGGCAACACGCAAACGCGTGCATTAGATCTCTATACGACACATGTGTTCAACAACGATTTCAAAATGTATATTATTTATAATAATACTCTAAATAACACCATAAATAGACACATTGTACGTCGTTTTTGAGTACATATTTGTTGTATGTGTATGACGCGTATGTATGACATGACATGACATTTACGCAACTAAATAGTTCGGAATCGGAAGTGTTTATTTGACCCACATATAAAAACAAAACGGTACAATTCTCAAAAACCTGAATTATGTACAGCTCACTTATGAAATACTAAATATGTGTTAAATAACAAGTAGTACATACATGTGTTATTAAATAGAATATATAACATAAAAGTAGAAACAATCAATTTTAGATATAATCAATTAACAACATCCTGACTATGAACTATCAAGTTGTAGATAAACAAAAAAAAAGGGTCAGGGAGAGTGCCACTAAGACCATTACTGGTCGTTCTCGTAGCAGCCACCCCATTTAGTAACTTTCAACAAAGTATGTTTGGCTTACTTAAACACTTTCGATAAAATGATAACAACATAAGTGCATACTTTCTAATGCAGTAACGGTTACACAAGTATTTGAATGATATTATCAATAATTGATGTCAAAATCTCAAAAACAAAATATAAAAAGTGATCTTAATTTGATAACTAACTGGTCGTTACAACTACACCAGACATAGTAATAACAGTAAATTGTGTACGGTAATAAAATTAAAACAAGATATAATTATGTATTTATTATTCAGAATGTCCACATATATAACAAGTTGACAACGTGCACTGTATTCTGTAAATTTGTAGAAAACGTATTTTGGCATAACTAATAAATCCTTGTAAGCTATGTGTTAAAATTGTGTTCCTTATGTTAAGTGCAGTGTTGTTTATTAGTAATGGAATATCAAACGTAATGCATCGTTTGGCAAAGTCATGTTTTGCTCTATTTGTGTGGATGTTGTCATGTATCCGTGTATTAATGTTGTGAACATTTTTATTTAAAATAAATGGTATGTTTTGCAAATATGCAGGTAATGTCATATACACATTTTTATAATACAATTTCAAATCCTGTAAATGCAGCAAATCTGTTAGGGCAATGTCGCCTATTCCATACAAATGTAGTTTACTTAATACAATTGAGTGGTCTAAAGTATTGAATGCTTTTGATAAATCTAAAAATATATTAATGGGTGTTCCATTAGAATCCAATGCGGTTATTGTTCGGTCGATAACTTCCACAATGGCACATTCGGTTGAGTGACCGGATTTGAATCCGTACTGATTAGCATTAAAACGTTGGTCATGTGTTATCCATAAAGAGTTTTTGTGTTGATATTTATTAAACGTCACTAATTTAAATAGCATGTAATTACAATTTGCCTTTGCAAGTACATCAGTGATTAATTTGTAATTGTTATTTGGATCGTGCAAAGGGTCTTGATCTAATTTCTCTATAATATTTGATTTAATTATTTCATAAGCAAAATTGGACATAGCTGTTTAATTTCTGTAGATGTATTTTAACTAATTTGGGCGGACATTTTAAAACCGGAGCAGTGTCAATAAATATAAAATATGGTAGGTGGTCTGAAAATTGTGTGATTATGATACCTGCCATTGATTGTAGCATTAATTGACTAACTTTAAACAACAAATTGTCGATCAATGAGCCATTTAGGGCAGAAAATGTGGTTGGGAATGTTATTTTTGGAAATAAACTAAATCCTGTTAACTTTAGGCAAATTTATATTAAAATCACTAGCAATAATAACTTCATATTTTTTTAAATCAAATTGTGATAATAATATTGCAAATTCTTCAATTAATTGTTTGTAATCACCACCCCAGTGATTTCAATTATCTGTCCTTCCCAATTTTCATTTATTATACATTGCAGTGCACGTACCATGCATCAGCAAGGCTTGTCTTATCTTAATATTTGTTTTCGGTTTGACAAAATATAATTAACAAACCTGCTTCTTCTACAAAAGTTCCAAATATAAACGCTCGCATAGACACGTACGAAGGGTCGTACACACGAATGCGCATACGCACATACACCCATTCACATGCGCACACAAAGCATATACGCGCACATACACGCACGACGCAGACATACAGGTGATGATAAGCAGGTTAGTGAGTATCCTATATATGTTTTGGGATTATGAATATAATGTTATGAAGGTGTAAAGCAGTTTCTGTTTTGGAAGACAGTCTACTGTTTTTGATAGGATTAGTGTTTTTTAATTTACTTTCATTTAAAGAAACGGACATTCAACAAACACAGGGCACTAACCATTATGAACGGACACACATACGACAGGATACTGTTTCAATAATTTGAAACAGTGTTGTTGTTTTAATATGAGACAAGCGCGTAAACGCCCACAATCATACACACTCACACACACACACACACACACACACACACACACACACACACACACACACACACACACACACACACACACACACACACACACACACACACACACACACACACACACACACACACACACACACACACACACACACACACGTATACAGATACACACAAACGCACACGCATCACAAGCATGCACACACATGCCAACATGACGCACGTACACACACGAACACATGCACACGTATACACGAACACGCGCACGCACACCCCCTCCCACACACATGCATGCAGGATGCACACATTCTTTTACTCTTTTTATATAGAATTATTGTAATTGAAACACGAATATAAATATGATGTGTGCGTTACATCTAGGTGTGGTGTTGTTAGTAGTAAACCACGCAACTTCCGTTGCCGATGTTTGCCGGCGTCTGCACGTCAAAATAAAAAGCTTGGAATTTATAGCATCAAATAGCAAAAAGAACTGATGAAGTACGCATATCTGAAACGTATGCAAATTATAATTTGGCGCCCCAGTCAGTAGATGGGTGTTCTGAGAATACCTGATGACAGGGTCGTTTGGACGTGTCTAAAACATCGAACTCGATACGATTGTATGTCTATTTATAGGTTATATCAGGAATTGTTATCGGTACACCAGAATAAGAGAAAGTGTAAGTTTTCAAAGAATACCAAGATCGTTGGAATTGAATGAGCCATCAGGCTGAGGGCGACCGCTGAGTTGCTTTGAGTTGTACGTGTTTTGCTCGGTTATCTTTTTTGATTCAACAGATGTACAGTTTGCTTACGACGACTCAGGCGGTTATGGCATCACCTGAATGGTATAACCGCCTGAGTCGTCGTAAGCAAACTGTACATCTGTTGCATCAAAAAAGATAAGCGAGCAAAACATGGCATCACCTGAATGGTATAGTATGTTCTTTATGGACCAATATAATGCCCTGGTATGGACATGCGTAGCACAAAACAAAAGGCCGCATATTTGTATAAATGCACAATCAACTTGATCGTTTGCTTTACGGACGCTCGCTTGCGCGATGAATGTTTAGTGTGGTCGTTATTTTCATTAATACACAGTATTACACACTGATTACGGTCTTAGCAAATGGTTAGAAACACAGGGACAATCTTATTGTCAGCTAAATTGTGTAATTTCAACCAAACATTAAATTAATAACATGAAAATTCGTAAATTACAAAACCATTACAAACATTCGTTCATATCATACAATTAAAGAAAATGCGGCAAACTTTTTCTAGAAACTATAACACCTTTGCAGCTTTTATGCGTATGCGATCACCTTACATAATTTTTCTATCAAGCTCGATCAAAGTGTTCAAACAAGGAGCCGTAGGAATGCCAATAACACATATGCACGTACTTACAAATACACAAAGGTTCTTACAATGAAATGAAATGCTGTGTTGTGGTTATATTTGGCATATTTTGTAGTTGTTTTTAAAGCGTGTAGCATCACTAAACAACATAAAAAGGTTAATATTCTTTGGATTGGAATATCTTACTAATTTTCCCGCATAGTTTGAGAAAATGTTGGTTTATCTTCGAAACAGTTATAAAACAAATGATTTAAAACTAAACTTATAATAACAACCACAGCTACGCTAATCAAACAACAAACACAGGCTCTGTAGGTAGGTCAAAACTATGCCATCACTCAATAAAAGCATCTTACATCCATTGTCATATTAAAGGTAACCTTCAATGTCTTTAAAAGTCTTCGTTGTGTTCATGGCGTGACATCAGTAATGGTATCACATCAAAATGACGTCGGCATCTCTCCTGGTCGGGGTCACGTGTCATTGCATCGCGCATGCGCCGCCAAAATGTCTCATGTGCCTGTTCACCCTCGTCGTCCATGTTACCCCATGTTAACATGACGGAGGGGGCGTTCGGCAACAGCAGCTGCCGCAGACGACGTGGAACGGAAGTAGGTTGGATGTCGTCAAATAAGACAAAGATGTACTTGGACAGCGGCTTGCTGCTGTCCAGCGCCGTCGCCAGGTAGTTCATGCAATCGCTGTCGTCGATGAAATCTCGCGTCAAACACACGACCACCTTGTCGCTGCTCCGGAAGCCGCGCACGAAGTTGTGCATTTTCGAGGCTCCGCCGAGGTCGTCGCGATTGCCAACGTAGAGATGCAAGCCCCACTCGTCCTCGGCTCGAGGCAGGAGACGCGTGCACACCCAGCGCGATATTCTTGCCACACCGCCCTCTTGGTCGAGAGAATTGGAAGCATGCAGGAAATATGTCACCATTGCGTTATGTTGTGTGCCCCGTGTGTGGGAAGATGTATTTTCGTCTCGCAGCCAACACAGAACCATATGGTACTTGATGTACCATCGATGATATCGCACCAGCAAGACAACAATCGTAATGAATATTACAACTGTTACAATCGGCACAACGATAGGCAGGACAGACACGTGACATCCGGCCTCCAATTGGTTCACATCTATCTCTGTTATCCCCGCATTGTCGCGGTCTCCATACGAGCATGTCAATTGGTTCTTGTTCGTCAGTCGTACGTTTGTCACACGCGTCCAACGCAAGAACGACACCGACTCGCAGTTACATATCAGCATCTCTCGTTGAATGTCGACAGTCAGACCTAGAGCATCCAACCGTTTGTCTAGTCTTGTCGTGAATGCATCACTGAGGGTTACTAGTCGGTTACCACTCAAATCGATATATTCCAATGCTCGCATATGGTCCATGTAAATATCGATCTGGGTAAGTTCGTTGTCAGCAAGGATCAGTCGTTTCAGACGCGTACAATGTGCAAATGTTCGTGGGTTAATCCGACTAAATTTGTTGTGTGAGAGATTGATGTCCTCTAACAGATGCAAGTGTGAAAATGTATCCCGGAAATCCGCTCCGGTAACTCCGAGGGCATTATGGGAGAGATTCAAGAAACGGAGGTTTACGAAGTTTTGCATGAACTCGGGGGTAATCACCTCTAAGGCACCGTAGCTCGCGTCAGCAATCTCAAGCCGATTCACACCGAAGAATTGACAATTGTTGCACAGGACTTTCGTGAATTTATTCATGGAAATGTTTAGATAACGCAAATGCAAGTGATTAATGCACATGCTTCCCTCTATTTCCATGGGCCCGAAATTGCCTAAATCAACGATGTAAAGAAATTCCAACGAGCCTGGAAAAGGCATCACACCGACGCTGAGAGGGTCTCCGCTGCACGGAGCAGTATCGTTTGTGATGGGCGACGTTGTCATCGGGAGCACTGGAGGACGCTCGGGGAAGTAATCGTCGACATCTACCAAGTAACTGCGCTTGAAGCAGAAGGCGTCGTTGAATTCGTCCGCGCACCAGCCATAGTACGAAAGGCTCAACGTGCGAAGGTTGGGGGCAATTACGTGTATTTGAGAGTGAAACGGTTTCGATGATGACGGCGCATTATATTCAAGACTGACCTCTTGCAATTTCGACAGGCAGCCAGCGTGGTTGAAGTCAAAGCCTGCGAGATGTGTACACTTGAGACTTAACCTTTTCAAACGACGCCAGAATGGAAAGCAAAAGTCAGCTTCCTTGAATATCGCCACCTCTCCCGATGTTCCATCCAACACCAGAGTGTTGACAGTAGTGTTCGTCGCCGCCGAGGCAGGAGACGCGTGCACACCCAGCGCGATATTCTTGCCACACCGCCCTCTTGGTCGAGAGAATTGGAAGCATGCAGGAAATATGTCACCATTGCGTTATGTTGTGTGCCCCGTGTGTGGGAAGATGTATTTTCGTCTCGCAGCCAACACAGAACCATATGGTACTTGATGTACCATCGATGATATCGCACCAGCAAGACAACAATCGTAATGAATATTACAACTGTTACAATCGGCACAACGATAGGCAGGACAGACACGTGACATCCGGCCTCCAATTGGTTCACATCTATCTCTGTTATCCCCGCATTGTCGCGGTCTCCGTACGAGCATGTCAATTGGTTCTTGTTCGTCAGTCGTACGTTTGTCACACGCGTCCAACGCAAGAACGACACCGACTCGCAGTTACATATCAGCATCTCTCGTTGAATGTCGACAGTCAGACCTAGAGCATCCAACCGTTTGTCTAGTCTTGTCGTGAATGCATCACTGAGGGTTACTAGTCGGTTACCACTCAAATCGATATATTCCAATGCTCGCATATGGTCCATGTAAATATCGATCTGGGTAAGTTCGTTGTCAGCAAGGATCAGTCGTTTCAGACGCGTACAATGTGCAAATGTTCGTGGGTTAATCCGACTAAATTTGTTGTGTGAGAGATTGATGTCCTCTAACAGATGCAAGTGTGAAACTGTATCCCGGAAATCCGCTCCGGTAACTCCGAGGGCATTATGGGAGAGATTCAAGAAACGGAGGTTTACGAAGTTTTGCATGAACTCGGGGGTAATCACCTCTAAGGCACCGTAGCTCGCGTCAGCAATCTCAAGCCGATTCACACCGAAGAATTGACAATTGTTGCACAGGACTTTCGTGAATTTATTCATGGAAATGTTTAGATAACGCAAATGCAAGTGATTAATGCACATGCTTCCCTCTATTTCCATGGGCCCGAAATTGCCTAAATCAACGATGTAAAGAAATTCCAACGAGCCTGGAAAAGGCATCACACCGACGCTGAGAGGGTCTCCGCTGCACGGAGCAGTATCGTTTGTGATGGGCGACGTTGTCATCGGGAGCACTGGAGGACGCTCGGGGAAGTAATCGTCGACATCTACCAAGTAACTGCGCTTGAAGCAGAAGGCGTCGTTGAATTCGTCCGCGCACCAGCCATAGTACGAAAGGCTCAACGTGCGAAGGTTGGGGGCAATTACGTGTATTTGAGAGTGAAACGGTTTCGATGATGACGGCGCATTATATTCAAGACTGACCTCTTGCAATTTCGACAGGCAGCCAGCGTGGTTGAAGTCAAAGCCTGCGAGATGTGTACACTTGAGACTTAACCTTTTCAAACGACGCCAGAATGGAAAGCAAAAGTCAGCTTCCTTGAATATCGCCACCTCTCCCGATGTTCCATCCAACACCAGAGTGTCGACAGTAGTGTTCGTCGCCGCCGCTAGGGACGCCATTGTCACTGGGTACGATAGCGAGCGACTGCAGCTGAGGATAAGGGAATTTAGATTAGGCAGGTTAGAAAAAGCCCCCGTCTCGATTGTCTCCAAACTATGCAAACGACGAAATGCTAATGTCGCAATATTTGTGTCTCTTATGTTGTCAAACATAGTTGCAGTGATCTTAGCGAGTCCCACAGTCTCTCTGTAAAAGTCAAGCACCTCGAGTCGAGACAGACGAGCGTATTCGGCCGGGATGGTGGCGTCACCTATGGCGCTCAGAGATAATACTCGTAGCTCTGGCGTGTGTGACACGAACTGAGTCGGATATGATGTCATGTGATTTCCGGATATCGTGAGCACGCGCAGTGAATGCAATCCGGCGAAGACACCGGCATGGAGTGACGTGAGATTGTTGTCGTTGAGATCAAGTTGTTCGAGATACGATAGGTACAGAAAACAGTTGTTTTCAAGTGTTTGTATGAAATTACTGGACAATACCAGAATCCGGACTTTGGTCATGTTCACAAAGTCATTTGCACGAATAGTGGATATGTTATTTTTGCTAAGATCCATCTCCGTGACGTCGCTTGTGATATTATTAGGAACTCGGGTTAATCATCCTGATGTACAATCCATGACAACACGAGTATAAGCACCAGGCGAAAGCCACTTGTTGTGATCAACGATCGATGATCCATATAAACGCGTACACTGAAGACACGACACAAACGACGGTCGCACGCAGATTGCAATGAAAGTGACCAGCGCGGCACGCCATCTTCTGTCTGGACGACCAGAGCACCTGGAACACATAAACATCACAATATAGGCCCTTTGATGTTGAAACGACTTGCTCTAATGAATTTAGTCAAAGGTGGATCCATATGTTCGAAACGTCCAGAACAAATAGTGATTGTACCATGCACCCTTACCAACACGCGGTGGCGGACTTGATATTTTGAGTAGTTCAACTGATGTGACATGGATGCCTAGGCATTAGGCCTACCCTCCACGCTGCCCGGTTCTAATATCTATACTAGCACCAATGTGCTTTTATGTATGTTCCACTCGATATGTGGCGCCATTGTATCGATTCATTTCCCCGCGCAAATGGTGACGACCAATCCACCACCGCCATAACACTACACGCTGTTTGATTTTGTGAACTTATGCTTTCACCCCCTAGCCTTAGGTCTACTGGTATTCTTAAACTGTATGCTAACATGATATATTGTGATCGGAATATATTAATTTTGAGCGCGCATGCACCCTTACACTACAAAACACCGGCGCGTCCGCTATCACACACGCACGAACACACGTACGTACGTACGTACGTACGCACGCACGCACGTTTGCTATCGTACACGCAATCACACACGCGGGCCCACACGAACACTCGAACACATGCATTCCTGCACGCTTGAATACACGCACGCTGAACGCATGAACATAATGATAATCATGCACCGCTCACTCAAAGAAGTAGGCATAAACGTGCACATAGATACGTAATTCGAAACGCGGCTCGGGTGGGGTAGAGAAAAGCATTTTAACTCTCTCGCCGTCGGCATTATGTTGAACTACCTTAGCTTCACAACTGATAGAGAACGCAACACTCAAGGCGGAAGTAGACGTCACGTGACTTGGGCGTTTATGACTCATCCAATGTCCCTTCACTTGCTACACAATAGGCCAGTTTTTTTGCTGAGAAGGCGATAATGATTGCCTCTCTCAGCTGAGTTGTACTGTTAAATGTCAACCAGGAAGATACCAATCTCATACGTCATGTATATTGAGGGACGGACGTTATTCATCTTTGGAAACGAAAAAAGCGTCCTCACAGTTGTGACCGCCCTAAAAAGTAAACCCATTTATACCGCGCACAAATGCATGCATACGGCCTACGTATCGAAGCACAACATATACACAATGAATACACCGTTCAAAGTCACACGCCATGGTACTCAGCATGTTTGCGTATAACTGTGCAGTTCTAGTCGAATCCATCCGACGCCGGCGTGTCCCTTTTATCATCGCAGATTCTATTCTATGTGTAAAGTAATTATGACTCTATCTGGTTAAACACGCAGCGCAGTATTAACACAACGCAGTACAGCACACATCAACGTGAGGAGTCATGCAATAATTATGTCACGCTTAGGAGATGGCGTTCTAGGGGCGAGCGTGCCAAAGCGATACATCGCAAACTGGTACGTAACGATTTTCAAAATGTTGGCTCATCGACCTGTCAATATCAGATGACATGAATTGTTCAGCCAGTTGTGTTGTAGATGTTAACAGTACTTCAAAAAAAAAACAGCAACTTAGGAACTACTGTTGGTTTTATGACTTTTACAGACATAATATGTACAAACCATACTATACATAAGTATTATGAATATGTGCATCATAGGGCATACTTTGACAAACCGGAGGTTGTACACGACAGCATTACTAAGCGTGAAGATGGGGTGAGGTTCTCAAAAATGTCCATATAGCGTGACGTACTTTGTATGTGGTTCTCTCACCCCTTGATCCGAATGAATGGTGTAAAGAAAGACAAGGAGACGTCGTAGAAAAAGATGCACTTGGGTCAATGGATAAGTGGGAAATAGTCGGGGGCAGGAGAAAGTTACCGCAGGGGAACTCGAATCAAATACAAAACACGCATTTGCGTAACGTGCTCTTGGCGTATGATTAATTGGGGTTAAATTCCGAGTTGTCTCTGTTTGCAATGAAAATGCATTGACGTTAGGTGGAAACAACGCCATGGTTGATCAGTGGTAGAGGTGATATGACGTTTTGTAGACACGTACTCGAAATTGCACGCAGGCTCACACGCAGAAACGCACGCACGCACACATGCATACTCTCACGAACGTACGCACAAATTCCCGCAGGCATGCACGCACACATGCACATACCAACACACGCACACATACATGGCCGTACATACATACACACACAAACTCACGCATGCACATGTACGCACAAAAGCATACACGAACACACAGACACTCACACAAACACAAGTGCAAACACACAAACTCTCACATGCACGCACGCGCACACATACACATGTACACACACGCAGACATGGGCATACTTACGCACATGCACACAAGCACATACGTACATATATACACACAGCCACATACAAACACATTGACATGCTCACGCACGCACGCAAACCTACCAGTGGTGAAGAACCGATATTTTCGGAGTTAGTGTGTGAATATTTTTGTTCTGGGTCAGGTCAGTAGCCCCCCGATCGAGTCTGACTCAGTCAATGTCAGTCTGTGTGGTTGGGTAAGTAGGGCATACGGACTTACTGGGCCAGTCTGAATCAATCTGGACGGGTGAAAATTGCTAGTGTATGTATACCTATCTTTACAATAGGAATACTCCTTTTGCACATAAATCCTTGGAAATCAAGCTCAGAGGTCCATCAAGACAAGGGTTGGTCAGTCTCAAAATCGATCAGTATTAAAGTTATCAACAGATGGATAGATAGAACAGGGAGCTAAGGTGGACACGCAAGGTGTTTAAACAACAATGGAATTGAGTAGTATTTTCAAATAATCCAACACTAAGAGGTTTGATTGACAAAATCCCTCATGGATAAACCCCTTCACAACACACAGACCATTCGTTACCAGTTTATACCGGTTTGGTTATAGCATGGGTTCGATATAGTTCTTACAAATGTTGGTTAACCAAATCACTGTGATTACAACCAATTTACCTCACGTACCAATTTAATGGCGTCATTGAAGGGGATGATTTACAAGCGCAAAAGCTCAAAATGTTGGCTAACCAAATCACTATGATTACGACCTAATTACCATTCATACAGAATTACTACGCGTACCAATTTAATGACATCACTGATGTATGACAACACTGATGTACATTCAAGCGAGAAAGCTCAAAACGATGGCTAACTAAATCACTATGATTACGACCTAATTGCCACGCGTACAGAATTACTACGCATACCAATTTAATGACGTCATACAGGGCGCACGCGCACGCAACAAACAAACAAGTCCAGACACGTCTCCAGCACACAGTATCGTCGCTTTTGTAACGTGTTGAAAAAAGTAACAAAGAAATTTCTATAATGAAATTTTACGGGGAATGTTCCACTCTCTATAACACTGCTATACCTTTGACCTACGGTTGACCTACGGACCAACTAGTTTCGTGTGTGACAGGTTCAAATCTTTAAACATGAGACTTGTAGGACAAAAAAGTAGGGGTAAATTGGAACCTCGAACTCAAAATGTGGTCGTATACCTTTACGATAGATGGAATTGACGCTTAACATGGAGAAAATGTCCTATATTTTAACATGAGGAAACTTCCTATGTTCTAACGTAGGGTTTAGCTCCTATATTTTAACATGAGGTTTAGGTCCTATCTTCTAACATGGAGTTTAGCTGCTATCTTTAACATGTGGAAATTTGTAGGACAGTTTTCAGAGGACAATTAGGGTAACTTGGAACCTCGGGGAAACTTCCCTATCTTCTAACATGGGGTTTAGCTCATATCTTTTAATATGGGGTTTAGGTCCTATCTTTTAACATAGGGAAAATTTGTAGGACAGTTTTCAGAGGACAGTTGGGGTAAATTGGTACCTCGAACTCAAAAAGTCGTCGTATACCTTTACAAATCGAAATGATGTTTTGCCCTATTTTCAAAGTTTAATTTACCCCTTTTAGACCTATACGAAATGGGTCCAAATTAGATTGGCGCGGAGCTGTGGAAGTAGAAAATCCGGCAACATCCGGGTATTTTCCTATCTTTTAACATGGGAACCGGAACTACTTTTCCACTGCGCCAACGTCCCAGCTGATTAACTTACACTACTACTAGTGTAGTTCCAAAATCAAACATAATTATTAAAACCGTTCATATTTGAATCGCAAATTAATGCAATTGTATCTGCTTTTGTATCGACGTGTGACGAACAATTGCAGTACGTTAACTCTATACCATACCTTTGTTTTATACACTAAACATTTTTACAAACTTCTCCAGTAACAACACATAACATTTTGATACACGTTCACATCACCAGCAATACAACATGGTGTACATGAATAAAAAAAAGTATCGGAACATTTCTTAAGTACAGCAATCACCTAAAATAATGATATTTTTAATGTACGCTAAACGTAACGTTTGTGTTGATTAAATTAGTTAGATAATACCGTATAGGTTATATTGCAAACATACTTTATTATTAACACATTTTCACTGTAATATATCTTTTCCGAGGCGCATGCGCACGCGCACAGAAGGCGTCACTGAGCGAGAACATGACAGTCTTCACTGAAGGTTTTGGTCAGCTATTCGGGAGTCAAGCGCATGCGCCTGCGAGACCAGCGTAGGTACTACTTTTTTTTAAGGATTTAGTTACTCTTTCCCTTATCATTTCTTTGACTCACTCAGAATGTTTCGATTTTACCAACTGATATTTCACTCTCTGTTGGAGTTAGTGCTCAGAACACTTGTTAATTTGTTTCCATATTTTGTTGCCATCTGATATCAGTCACTAATGCAGTTTGACCACACCGGGCAATGCCTAGGCCAAGAGAGAAGTAACCATAATGTCTTACAACGAGAATCAGCTTGCCTTTTGGAGTAATTGAATAACTTGATAAAACAAAAAAATTGTAATTAATGGTAGATGCTAATGTGTCGGTTTTAGTTGTTGGTTCGATCCCAACTGGTATTGCACTTTGTGCAAAATTACCCCTGTCATGGGCTTATTGACCGAAACATTGCATCTCCTCTTTTAATTATATTGACATTGATTTCGATATGCTCACCAAGCATAGTTATTATTTTCAACATTTAATTAATTGACTTTGACTAACTTATTTGTGGTGCTGTGGAAATTATGCATGATAATTGATTACATTAATAAATATTTACCCTGGAAATGTAACATTTTACTGCAGAGACAGCATTCTTGGTGCCGGAACAAGATAGGCGAAATCCACTTTTGTTGACTAATAATATAACGGAAAATAAGTTCTGGTTGATTGTGCAAGGGAAAAATCCAAACAATTTGAATACATCTCTGGCATTACAAGTACAAACTTTGATTTATAGAACAGTTCCCAGACATGCACATGGCACTGTGCTTGGCGCTACTAATTTAGCTAAATTTCAAAACCAGGTGAACATTTCTAAGGGTAAATTATTGAAGTGTATTATGAAAGGCATAGATCTAGTTCAGGCAGGGAAAATCAATCTGATTTAAAATTGGGAACAACATGGGTGGGTGTTTGTTACTTCAGAAGACCAAAAACAATCCGGAAATGATCATGATTATTCCCAAATTGCAGTTAGTCAAAATTTGCTTACACAGGCAGCTAAGACATTTCATGGTGTTGTAGACAAGTACCTGCCTGTTCCGGCACCAGATGAGGGGGTATACGTTGTTAATATATTTCTTAATATTTGCATATGTTTAGGTTTTGTTCACAAAGAACAGCCATATTTTCGTAAACATTTACATGCAGTGCTGGAAACTACCTGTTTTGACCGTTTAAAATTGTTGGAATTGCTACTGTACCAAAAATATATCCATGTTTAATTCAGCAAAACCAGCAGCTCCAACTTTCTTTCCTGGTTGGCTACCTAAAAGACATCCCCATAAGGCAGGTTTCAGGAGGAAGGGGTACCCTATCTCTAACAAAAATAGTGATTACGAGTAGAAATTTCCGGCATTTAACATGGGTGACCTGTACCACCCTCGAGTCAAAATTCCACATAATGCTAGAGAAATATTTGGTAGGAGGAAAATATCTTTGCACAAAAAACGAGGTCTGACTATAAGTGAGATAGCTTCAGAAAATGTTGAAATTGTGGCACACAAACTTAAAAAGGTGGCAATAGCCCGGTCACACAAAAAATCAAATAAGGTCAATTTCCTTAAACCAGTGGCGAGTGTAGTCAAACCTGTGGTGCATATAGTCAACCCACCTGTGAATATAATTACACAAGCAACTAGTACGAGCACTCTAGCAGTGACTGTAATTACACCAGCAGCGAGTGTAATTACACCAGCAGGAAGTATAATTATGCCAGCAGAAAGTGTAATTATGCCAGTAGCGAATATAGCTAGGCCAGGAGTTAGCATCGTTAGACCAGCAGTGAGTGTAGTAAGACAAGCAGCGAGTTTAGCCAGGCCAAGAGCAATCTTAGTTACGCCAGGAGGTACTTTAATTACACCAGAAGCCAGTTTAGTTATAATAATAATAATCTTTATTGATACATAATGTTCAGTATAGCACAGGTGTAGCAGTAATATGAAACATGTATACATTACGTAGCAATTGGAACAAAGCAACACATTGCTTATGTACCTTATTCATGTCATATTTGAAATGTAAACTATAATTCGTGTCAAAAAACAACATAATACATAAACATAAACATCTTCATAATAAACTAACTAATTATTTAATAGTGCATTATACGAGTACCGTAACACTGAACACTGGGTACATCTTAACATGACAAAAATACTTTAAAGCAGAATTTAGCATATGTTTGCTAGAATTAGATGCTTGGTCATTTGTTTGAACATATGAAGAGATGTACAATATTGTAAATAGTTATTTGTAATCAATGTATTCCAGATTTTAGGACCAACATAAGCCAAAGACAACTGTCTGCAATTAGTCTTGCAGTATGGAATTGTATATGTTATTTCCTGCCTTGTAATATATTGATGTGTGGATATTTGCAGGACAAATACATACTGGTATATATCTGGCAACATACCCCTATTATGCTTGTACACTAGAATACAGCATAAGTATTTATTTACGTCACAAATATTCATTAGGCCAACACGTAGTTTAGTTAAACCAGGAGCAAGTTTATATAGACCAGGAGCAAGTTTACTTAGACCAAGAGCAAGTTTACATAGACCATGAGATAGCTTAGTAATTACACCTATATATATATATATATATATGTATGTATATATATATATATATACATACATATATATATAGCGTAGCTAGCGTCGTCACCGCTTAACACTGCGAGACCGCCAATGGAGAAAAGGCTATACGAGTTGGTCAACCAGTGACATAAAGACAGCAAAGGGGATATGGCTATACGTTTCGGTGCACCGGCCTCTTTCCTGTTGAACTTCTACCCGTGCCGAATCGAGGCGTACGGCCGGGTGTTTAGGTCGATCGAACACGCCTATCAGTATAGAAAAGCCCTGTTTAACGAAGACGAAGAATGCGCGGAGTATATCAAAGAGGCGTGGTCGGCCTTTACGGCGAAGCGAAGAAGGAACGCCATGACGAAGACTAGAACAGGGGCCGAGTGGGACGCCGTTAGGGTCGACTGTATGAGGTCACTGTTGATGGGAAAGTTCGGGTTGTCGAAAGAGTTGGGAGACGGCCTGTTGACTACCGAGGACGTTGAACTGGTTGCGTGGGTGCCGTCGAAAGAGAGTTTTTGGGGTTGCGGGTACGGGGGTAGAGAGGGGCAAAACATGCTCGGGAAGCTGTTGATGGGGGTGCGTGAATCATGCAGTAGAAACTTCTAAAAAGGCCTCACTCGTCTCCCGTGCGCCAGTCGTCGATATGGACACGTCGTTGAAGCATCCTTTTACGTGTATAGTAGCCGGCCCTGCGGAGTGTGGCAAGACCACTTTCGTCACTCGTCTCCTGCGTTTCGCCTCGTCTGTGATCGAACCGCCCCCCGATAAGATGTTGTGTTATGGCCAGTGGCAAACCGCCTACGCCTCTATGACGACCGACGTAGTGTTCGTAGACGGTTTGCTGGACCCGAAGACCTTTGACGCGAAAACAAGGACGCTCGTCGTCCTCGATGACCTTATGGAGGAAACGGACAGCCGGGTCACGACCTTGTTCACAAAAAAGTCACCACTGCAACACGTCCGTCGTGCAGCTTCTGCAGAACCTCTTTCCGAAAGGGAAAGAAAACCGCACCATCAGTCTAAACGCGCAATGCATGGTGCTGTTCAAGAATCCTCGGGATGCGGGCCAAGTAGGTCACCTGGCGAAACAGATCTATCCGGGTAGAGTCAAATACATGCACGAGGTGTTCAAAGATGTCACGTCAGAAGCCAATGGTTATATCCTGGTGGATCTGAAACAGGAGACGCCGGAAATAGGGCGCCTGCGCATGAATATCTTTCCCGACGACCGCATTCAGTACGTCTATGTGCCGAGAGTAAAAAACGTGGCACGGCTCGCTGCGGACGTCACTTGTCGTCAGGATGACAGAGCGCGCAAAAGGGCACATCTTGTGCCTGCAGATGTTGAATAGACACAAGAATATAAAGCTGAGAAAAGCCGTCCCCGCCAACGCCCACGCCACCTCATCTGTAATCTATGCGACTGCGTCGAAAAATGTCCCCGTCAAAGAGAAGCGGGCGATTCTGCAAACAACCGTAGGCGGTTTTCTGTCGGCCCTGCTAGCCCCGTTGGCGGGGTCCTTCCTTCTACCGCTCCTCAGACAGGTCATAGGTTGATGGAATACGCGAAGAAGAAGGCGTTGGTAGACCCCCGTTTGATGGAGAGTCTCCTCCCGTTGCTCTCCCAGCCGGTCACGACCACGGCGCGTGTGACGAGTAGTCTGGACGACGCCATCAAGACCGTTCTCGAGCGCTCGGCAGCAGCAGCCGGCCAGGCGTCGCGCTCAATCTCTAGAGCGCCTGTTGGTGGCGTATTAAAGAGGGGTGAAACGCCCGATAGGTTCAGAAGACAATATGATGCGACAAAGAATAGTGTCGGTAGTCGTCGCCCTCGTCGTAGCCGCAGCAGTTTTTTATATATATCTTTATATTATTATTCGTAAGTCTGTCATCAGCCCCATGGCGGTGGTGTAACGGAGGCGTCGTGGTACGCAACGGAAGCCTCGCCCTCAACGGAACCTATTGAACCGAGCCTACTTCGAGCCGAAACAGGTGGACAGTTACGGCGGCGTCGACGCGTTGCACCAAGCGACTCTAGTACCGAAACCCACTGTCAAGCTGTGGTTGTCGGAACATGACACCTAAATCCTTCACAAGCCGGTCAAACGTCGTTTCAAACGGCGCTTCTTCATCGTAGACGGTTGAAACCAGCAGTGGCAAGCCGACCTCGTCGACGTAGCTAACCTGAAAAAAACATAACGACGGGACGACATTCCTATTGACGGTCATCGACGTATTTTCGAAGCGGGCGTGGTGCGTTCCGTTGAAGAGTAAAGCCGGTCCGGGGCTCGTTACGGCCTTCGAGGGAGGGCTTGCTGAAGCAGCAGCAACCGCCGAATGCGCTACAGACCGAAAAGGGCACGGAGTTTCTCAACAGACCCTTACAGAAACTCTTGAAGGAGCACGGCGTCCACCACTTTGTGACGCACAACGAGGAGACCAAAGCGAGTGTCGTGGAAAGATTCAATCGCACGCTAAAGACCCGCACATGGAGGTACTTCACGAAGCGTCAAACGTTGAGATACGTGGAGGCGTTGCTGGACTTCGTGCGGTTGTACAACAACACCTACCATCAAAGCATCGGTGTGGCGCCGGCGTGTGTCAACGCATCGAACCAGGAAACCGTGTGGCAGCGGCGGCAGGGTTCGAGGAAAGTCGAAACTGCGAGCGGAAGACCGGGTACGCATCAGCAAGGCGAAGAGACGGTTCAATAAAGGGTACATGGCAAACTGGGGCGAATAGCTCTTCACCGTAATAGAAACGCACCCGTCCGACCCTCCCGTTTACCGATTGATAGACGCCGCCGGAACGGTACTAGACTGCACCTTCTACGAACCGGAGCTACAAAAACTAACCGTCCCGAAGTATAAACTTTATCGCGTGGAGGCGGTTCTACAACGGCGGCGCAAGGTGGGCGGCGCGGAGGTGCTCGTGAAATGGTGCGGTTATCCAGCTTCCTTCAACAGCTGGATCGATGCCAATGCGCTCGTGGCCTATAAGGGGTAAGCGCGCCGCTCCCGGCTCTCTGTCAGGGGTGCGCACGACTTCACAAAACGAGGCTTTACAAAACGTCCCGCGGGTTTCAGTTCTTGGAGTACATGATATCGATAGCTGAATCGACGCTGCCGCCACCAAACCGCTCTCGGCCTATAAAAGGTAACCGCACCGTACCCGTCTCGTCAGTCATGGGTAGGTGGCAGCCCTACTAAGTGGATTGGACCCGACACATGGGGTTGCGCGCGACTTCACAAAACGGGGCGGTACAAAGTGTCCCTCGGATTTCAGTTCTTGGAGTATATGATAGAAGGCGGGTGCGTTATCTTCGAACCGTAGTCACGCGATGAAGACCGACGACGTGAAAACAGTCGACGCTACCGATGCCACGATCACCGTCATCACCGTCGAACACGTTCCTTGGCGTCTCTGCGGTAACGAGTGTCCCAAAGCCGAAATCATCTTCCTGTGTCAGATCGTCGTCCTGTACACGGTCATCGTGGTCAGTATATACAATCTGACGCGTGGCCACGGCGACTCGAACCTGTGGACGGCGCTGCTGAGTAGCTGTCTCGGTTACCTTCTGTCGAACCCGTCTATGAAACGCGATGGAATCGTCTGCTTTTTATCTGACGTTGCCGAGCAATGCCTCTATGAAATCGCACCCGTAAAACACGCTGACTCACTACACCATGACGCTACCACTACGCGTCGACCTGTCGAGTCAGTGGGAATGCGGTCTGGTGGAGCTACAGTACCCGCACACTTGGTACAACGTGAGAAAAGAGGACACCGTCTTCTATATGGCTAGCAAGATGGGGGAGCTGGGCGTTTACCGCAGTGGGACGGGCTATGAAATTCACCGCACCAATACCATCCATTACGGTTATTACCAAGGGGCTTTCGCTTTCATGCACAAAATCAACGCAGAGCTGACGAGGCTGAGCACCGACAAAGTCAAGGCAACCCTGAGCTACAGCCAGATCTCTAACCGGATGACGCTGCGTATGACGGCGGGTGTCGAATTTAACATACCTCTTCAGTGCGCCTTGGGAACCATACTAGGTTTCCACTCGAAAATTATAAAAAATCCCGAAGCGCCGCCGGACGAGTACGGCGGGAATGTAGTGGGTGTAGACGGCATAAGTCTCAACCCGGCGGACACGATGGTGCATACACCTTCGAGCACGAGGGGAATACACAGTGGATATGCATGGAGCTGTTGAAACGCCTGCACGCGGACGTGTTCATGCAAGACCAGTACCTGCTGAACGGGGTCGACGTAAAGATCCGGCTGGTGCGAAGCAAGGACGCCTTCGCGCTCATGGAGACAGGTGCCAACCTGGGGTTCAAAGTCGTGCTGACGGAGACCTTCCTGCAGGCACGAAAAGCCAAGGTGAACCACGCCGTCCAGCTCGGTCACATCAAAGCGTTGACGAAGGGGACGGCCAAATACCCGCTACGTCGAGTCGACTGCAAGGTGTTCTCGATACAGTAGGGTACCATGTCTCACACTCACGGGAACGTCTACCTGGGGTGCTGCAGAAACGCGTGTTCCTGTGCCTGATCGACAACGACGCCTATAATGGGGCCTACAATAAAAATCCGTTTAAAGCGAAGCACAACGGCATAAACTTCCTCGCCCTCTACGTCGACGGACGTCAGGTGCCGAGCAAGCCGCTACAGCCGAACTTCGCAGAGGGGGCCTACGTCAGAAGCTATCTGAACCTATTCGCGTCAAAGGGCAAGGCGTACAAGGACGAGGGCAATGACCTGCTACACCTTCGGCTTCGACCTGTCGCCGGACTGTTGCGAGACGGTGTTGGAGATCGACAGGAACCGTTTACGTGAACGCGAACCGGCAATGCGACTACTTCGACTGGTACGGACTGCCGCACCTGCACGCCGCCATCCGCGCCTTCCTGCGCCGTAACTGCGATTCCTGGACGTACAACGACAGGAGACTGCAGAGCGCGGTGTCTAACGTATGCGGACAATATTGCGTCGCCTACCTGCTCTTCCGATGCCGCGGCGTCTCGTTAAAGGCTTTCCAGCGCCTGTTCGGCCCCGATAGGGTGGCCACCGACTGTCTCGTGTTCGACTGGCTAAAACCGCATTGAACGTATCGCTTAGTAGTAAATAAAAGACAATGAAAACGTGTACTCGGTGTTGTTCACTCTTTATTCCCCCCCACTCCTACATACATACATACATAACCCTACCCTACCAACAGGGAGGGAGGGGCCGCCCCCTTAGGTAGGGTAGGGTAGGGTAGGGTCCCTTTAGGTTGATAAGGGGCGCCACTCTGTAGCGACCCTAGGCTTGTTCACGTGTGTCGTCGTTTTTGTACTGTTGTGATGGTTGTGGGAGTTTTTTTCTTTCTCAAATAACTGTGCACGCACGTGTATAACCATGGGAGGAAAGTGTTTGCTGTTTATCATCCTGTGGTACCTCATTTCTGACTTTGTGCCAGCGATTTTCGTCGCTGGTGACCACGGCCCGGGATCTTCCGCCATTTTGATCAGGTGCTCTCGCGAGTTTTTGTTTACACCACTATACCCGACCTGAAACTGCCTCTTATTGAATTTACTGAGACCGCCAAGAACGACAAGAAGAAGAAGAGAGGTTCTAGAGGAGGTGTGAGAGAAAGACAGAAAAGGCGTGGCAGTAGACATCCTCTTCTCACCACCACTCTCTCGAATATAAGATCGCTACAGAACAAGATGGAGGAACTTTTGGCCTTGACCTAGTTTGATGGTGACTTTCGCCGCTGTAACCTGATGCGTTTTACGGAAACCTGGCTAAATGAGAACGTTGATGAAAATTGTGTTTCTCTTCCTGGGTACACTATGATTCGAGCGGACAGAGACAGCAGCAAGGCCCAGAAGAGGGTGGGTGGGGGTGTCTGCATGTATATCAGTGACAAGTGGGCTAAACAGTACCATGTGCGGGAGCGAGTGTGTACTCGAGATTATGAACTGCTGCACGTGTCATTCCGTCCTCATTATTTACCTCATCAATTCGGCCAGCTGACTGTCATTCTCGTCTACGTACCAGGCCCTGACTTAAAAGCTGCCGCCGAGAGAATTGCAAATAGCTACAACGCCGCTGCAGCCCGGTGTGCAGATCAACCAGTTTTTATAGCAGGAGATTTTAACAAGTGTGATCTTGCTTCTCATCTTCCAACCCTCCAGCAGTATGTGTTGTGCCCCACCCGTCTCAATCCGACTATTGTGCTTTGGAAATATAGAGAACGCTTACAAGTCTGTGGGTAAGCCACCACTTGGCCGCTCTGATCATAACGTTGTGCATTTGCTGCCGAAGTACAGACATGAGCTGAAGACAAAACAACCTAGAACTCGTGTTTCTCAGCTCTGGACACATGAAAGCATGGAGGAATTACGTGGTTGTTTTGAAGCAACATAGTGGGATGTTTTAATGGACAGCTCCTCTGACCCCTCTGAACTTGCGGACATTGTGTCGTCTTATGTCAAATTCTGTGAAGAGTCAGTCATCAAAACCAGGACAGTGCGCGTGTACCCGGACAACAAGGCCTGGATAACGAAGGACCTTAAAGTGCACCTGAATCAAAAGAAACTTGCCTTTCTGCAGGGAAAGAAGGATCAATATCGTGAGAAAGAAAAGGAATTTAGAAGGCTTGCTAGGATTGCCAAACTTGAATTCAAGAACAAAGTTGAAGGAAAATGTCGGACTGGTAATGCTAGGGAGGCATGGAATGGACTCAAAATTATGACGGGTAAGCAACAAATCAAGCAGCCTGTGTACCATACTGGTGATCCCGTTACTGCAGCAAATGAACTTAACCGTTTTTATGCTCGGTTTGATGTTAATGATTTTCGTGGTCAATGTACATCTCTGTGCCAGACTGTTGTACCGGAACACATTGAACTCTCTGAGGATGAGGTAGTGAAAACTTTCTCCAGATTGAACGCACACAAAGCTTCAGGCCCTGATGGAGTGAAAAACAAAGTCTTAAAGACGTGTGCGGCTCAGCTGGGGAGGATTTTCACTAACATATTCCAGGCTCTGCTAGACTCTCACACTGTACCCCTGGCATGGAAAACCTCTATGGGTATCCCTGTACCAAAGAAACCTAGCGCCAGCCAGTTAAATGACTTTCGTCCAGTAGCACTTACCTCCACCTTAGCTAAATGCATGGAGAAGATTGTACTCCGTCGTTTGGTGTCTGATGTGTCTGCACATCTTGATCCTCTCCAGTTTGCTTATAAAGCCCGTAGGGGTATTGAAGATGCTTCTCGCTTGTTGTTTAATCTGATTTCACAGCATCCTGAAGACTCCAAAGCCTACATCAGAGTGTTGTTCATAGATTTTCCGAGTGCGTTTAATACCATCGAACCTTACGTTCTTCTGAAGCGCTTGATTGATCTTGATGTAAGCCCAAATATTGTTCTTTGGGTGAATGATTTTTTGAAAGACTGTCCACAGCGTGTTAGTATTCAGGGTTGTATGTCGGATGAGATTATTGTAAATTCCGGCGCACCCCAGGGCTGTGTCCTCTCGCCGACACTTTTTTCAATATACACAGATCACATGAGGTGTCAGACCTCCTCTAACTGGCTACTGAAATTTGCAAATGACATGGCCTTAGTTGGCCTCCTGAAAAAAGAAGATTCCCTGGCAGAATATTTTTCACAAATCTCTGTTTTGGAGAAATGGTGCGCTGACAGCTTTCTTCACCTTAACGTTGGCAAAACGAAAGAACTTGTGATCGACAACAGGAAAGTCTCTGATGTTTTTGTTCCTGCCAAGATTAGTAATGAACCTGTTGAAGTTGTGTCCAATTTTAAATATCTTGGTACTTTTATGACAACAAGCTGTCTTTCAGTGATAACACTGATCACATTGTATAAAAGGCAAACCAGCGCCTTTACCTTCTAAGGAAATTTATATCTTTTTATGTGAACCAAGAAATCTTGGAAATGGTGTATAGGAGTTTAATAGAGTGTCCTGACCTTCAATGGTGTTGTATGGTTTGGTAATCTGAACATGAAAGACAAAGGTAGGCTGTCACGCATTGTCAAAGTTGCAGGAAAAAGTATTGGGTCAGGGCAGTACTCGCTGGAAGGCTTGTACAGTGGCGCTGTCAGAAGGAAAGCTACTACTATTGTTTGCGACCCCACCCATCCTCTTTTTGGTCAGTTCCAGCAGCTTCCGTCAGGCCGACGATATAAGATGCCCCTTACTCGGAAGAATCTCTTTAAAAAATCCTTTATACCAACTGCAGTGTCCATTCTCAACTGTAAGTGAATGTATTCTGTAGCAGTATTTTGATTGCATTTAGTTTGTTATGTCATTATTTTGTCTTAGTGTCCTCCAGTGTATATGTCGTGGCTCCAACATTGTTTTGTGTGTGTTTAACTTGAAATGCCGGCGCCAGATGTCTAGTCATGGTAACGCCACTCTTCTTTTTATTTGGATTATTATTTAACTTAAGGACTGAATGCTTAGGATAAAAGAGTGCATGTGTAAATGAATCTTAGCAATTTTAGGCATGACTATGACATCATAATAATCTATTGCAATATATATGTATTTAATTGAATAATTACAATCTGTGATAGTATGCTTACCATTTTATAATGTTTACCATTTTATAACGTATTTACTCTGATCCCATGTATTAGCCTGATTGTTTACAATACTATTTGTATGATAGACATTCTCCTCCTGTGGTTTACTTGTGGTTTACTTATTTACCCGTTACTTATTAACTTATTTATTGTGGTTTACTTATCTATGTGCATATGATCTATCACTATATCCTATTGTGCATGTGATATGAATATTATGTGATAACCTCGCTCTTACTACTCATCTTAACCTTGTATACATACATATGTAAGATTTTATATGAACAAGCCTAAAGGACATTTTCTGTAACCCAACATACAATAAAGTTATTGTATTGTATTGTAGTCATTTATTTTAACGAGTATAGGCGCCGTGGTGACCCCGTCGTCGAGCACGCGTCGCTTGGCGTAGAAGTAGCTACGCTCCTGGATGTACGTAAGCACGGACGAATCCCTCACTTGGAAGCCGCGTTTCCACCCGCGTCCGCTCCGTTGACCCCGCTGCACGGTGAGGAAGGTGGCCTTGTTGATGTCATTCTGGCGCTTGCTCAACCCCTTCGTGCTGTACTTGTCGCCCGCCGCTCCGAAACGCTAGTAGGTCTTGCTGCAGAGCGCGACGATACCGCAGCCGGACCACTCCTCTTTGAAGAGCCCCGGCGTTCTCTTATCGGGCCGCGCAGCACCGCTTATCGGCGGTCTCCCACGGTCGACCGGCGAGTCGGCATTGTACGTACGCATTCGCGTGAGCGTCGCAGCACTCCGACGGAAGCCACTCGGCCCGGTGCCGGAAGTAGTGCTCCCGCTCCGACCCGCGAGGGCCAAACACGCTGAGTCGGCATGCGTTGTTTGGCGTACTGGTACACAAAGTAACCGATCTGGATGAGAAGCCCGTACCTGACGGTCCGTTTGTTCAGCGCCACATCGTAGTCGCCGTCGGGAACGACAACGTCCAGCTGTCGGAAGCGTCGATCGTTGATCAGCGTCGAGGCCCCGGCAGACGTGCAGTACCGGATATCGCTGTGGAAGTCCACTCTCGTGATTATCTTCCTATACCCACTATTGCCAAGAAGTTTAAACGTCTCGGCGATGATGGCCTTGTCGCACTCGCGCCGCGCGGCGTAGACCGACTCGACGAAGCGACGAAAGCTCGGCTCCGGGTCGTACTCGACGATCTGGTACACGTGGTCGACGACGACTCCTTGCTCCAGATACCACCGCAGTAGAGGGGTGGCGAGGAGAATTTTGGTGCCGTGAAAGCTGCCCACGAGCGTACGCTGAGGTCGGGTCAGGAGCTCTTCGGTGTAGCGACGCATAAACGGGCTGAGATCGTCGCAGTTGACGTAAGTGTTCTTGAAGATGAGGTACATCTCGGCGAATCTAGCGCGCAGTGCATCTCGCACGGTGATGTCGCATTCTACTAGACCGAAGAGGGTTCCGGTGTGAACTCCCCGCGCCGTCGACGGACCTCCGGCGGCTTCACCTTTCGCCACTGGCACTCCCACATCTCTGCGACGGTGACGAAGCGGCGAAGGTAGGCTGTGGCGGCGACCGTCTCGGCGTGCAGCTGAGTCATAGGCTTCACGTTGACCTCGTTCGTCTCCTTGCCCATGCACGGTCAGCCGTGGAAGAAGCACCATTGGAACTGGTACGCCGCCTTCGTTTCCCGACACCACCCGTCGACAATATTTCTCACGCCCGTTGACCTGGTGTCGTATGTGCACACCCATCCGCGCGGCCTACAACGTCAGCCCCTGCACGGCCATACGACCGTAGCGGCGAAAGGCGTTCCCCTGCTTATAGAAACTGTCTGTCCACGGCCTCCAAGAACGGGGCCACGTCCCTGTTGTTGTACCAGACCAGAAAGTCCCGCAGCGTCGTCATCGTTTCGTCGCGCCACACCTTCACGCACCCCCCGTAGGCCTCGCCGGAGAGCCCCTCGCGTTTCAGGTGATTGTAGAAGGCCTCCTGCGGCGGCAGATCGGCGTCGTCTAGTTTCTGCAGAGCGTCCAGATAGTCGTAGGGGAAGTGCCCTTTCGTCACTTCGCAGCCATAGTTCTTCAAGAACTTATTGTAGCGAAAACCGGGGTACAGGTAGTTGGTGATATCTAGGAACTAGAGTGTCTCCGTCGCTAGACACATAAAATTGTGCTGTCTCTTGATTGTAAAGGCCGACGACACGTTCTGCCCTTCGTCCATGAGAAGGGGGTGAGGTATTTCTTGAAAACCTTCAGGTCGTACTTGCCCAAGTTGAAATCGAGGACGGGGAGCCTAGTAGGTGCGCCCGCAGGCGGTTAACGAGTAAGGTGTACGGGTTTTTCTTTTGGGTCTTCTCCTCACCCTCTTCTTGACACTTGACTTTCCATTCGGTCTGGAGCGCGGTGAGCTCTTCGAAGATATGTTGGTACGAGGGTCGCACGCCGCCTCGCTTATCTCTTCCAGGGCAGTCATCAGGAACTTCGCGATCTCGTTTGAATCCCCGGTCGTGACGAAACACCGCGCCACCTCGTGTCCGAGGATGTTCGAGGCGAGACTCACGCTGAGAAGTTCGTGCCTGTTGAACCACCGGCATATGGCGCTGTCCGCCGGTAGGTCATGCCGGTCGAGATAGCACTCGAAATCGAAAGTCGCTCTGTACGGGTAGTAGCGCAGGGACTCATCCACGTTGATACCCTCGTCCTGAAGCTGTTGGAATACGACGGCTTCGGGTGGTAGACCCCGCCAGGGTAGACGTGGTGGACGCCTCCCTCGCTCGTAGCTTCGTGTCTCTGCAATAAAGACGCCCTTTTCCACAGCGAGTCATCGCACTTGGCGCATTGGTACGTGTGACAGAACAGGGAGACGTCCTGTATGTACGAGTAGTGAGTGCCGTACAAGTTCACGTTCATAGTAGTGGGGTAGCAGTATACCGAGCGCCGGACCAGTTGGGCGGCCGTTTTCCCGGCCTCTACCTCCTCTAGTTGGTACACGACCACGTTCGTTTGGAAGACCGTCTCCACCCGATCGAGCTCGTTAAGAAGAAGCCCGCAAAGCCGTTACGACAGCGCCCCTATGGAGCGCCAGACACTGCATCGTCAGTTCCTAACAGGGGATGCGCGTCGTCATCATTAGGGGGTATGGGTTTACTATAGAGACCTCCCAGCGTCTTTTGTAACCGCAGCTCGTCCTCAGATGTTTCAACATATTATGTCGGAGGGTGAAAGACCGATCGCACTTCGGACATTCGTGGCCCTGCTCCGTCCGGCGTCCTTTGTTACCGCATCTCGTCGTCCTCAGATGCTTCAACGTATTACGTCTGAAGGCGTATGACCGATGGCAGTTCGGACATTCGTGGGGGCTACATACGTGGTTCTCTAGAAGGTCGGTTCGATCGAAGGAACCACCGCACGTCGCGCAGACTAGAATTGGGTACCGGTAGGTGCTGCCCTGTCCGTAGGGGCCAGCAGTGTACGGCTGGGAGACGGGACTAGTCTCGGTGGGGCGTAGAAGCAGACGTCGGTAGGGGTCAGCACCGTACGGTTTGGAGACGGGGCTAGACCCGGTGGTGCGCAGAAGCGGACGTCGGTAGGGTCCAGCACCGTACGGCTGGTGGAATAAGGGACCCCCGAGATGGTAAGGACTGTACAGCTCTCCCTTCAACCGTAGCGTGGCATCCGTCCTAGTCAACAACGGAACGTTATTAACTACGGTAGGCTCGGATACGGCCTATAAACGTGTAGGGGCCCCCGCTAGAGGGCGTCGTCGGCGTGACTGAACCTTCAAAGCGAACGTGTGAATGCTTGTTTTGCGCCTTGTATTGCGTTGAATTTTGTTTGGGATAGCTAGGCAACTCACGACTTTTACCAAAGCGGTTGTTTAAAGAGCTAAATGTCGCTATTGAGTAGGGGTTTACCGTGTTTTGTATAACGCGTACCAATACGAAGGCGGTTGTTTAAATGGGACCGCTAGATGTCGCTATTGAATAGGGCTTTACCGTGGTTGGCTAGGAGTGCATCATAGACAAGACTGTTCATACGGTTTCAACGTTTTGTTAAACGACATAGAAAGCAACGCATTGCGGAGTTGTTTCTCCGACGGCAAATACATGTCTCCGCTTCTACCCAGCTTGTGTTCCTTCAGCAATTGTCAGCGTGTAATGATCTGACATACATAACAGCATTAATGTATGACTATTTATACACGGTCTAGCAGCAGCCTCTGTGGTTAATAAAGGTATCTCGGTTAAATAAACTTTCGTTTAGCGGCTAACAGGGGCGGTCTCTCTTACGAACCTAGCAATGTGGTTATTAAGACTAGGCCTATATAAGAATAATAATAATAATGTTCGCCTTAGAACAATAAACCGATCGATTTCATTTCAGGCCGCCTCTACTCTCCAGGTACGACTCGACCGCCTGTTTCAGAGCCTTGTTGTGAATGCAGCACACCCAGTCCATTAACAGCCAGTCCGCCGCCACCTTCTTAATCATCGCCCCGTCCGAGCGTTAATCCTGAGCCCAGCACTGGTCGTGTAGGACGAGGATCAGCCTCACCGCGCTCGGTACGAGAGGCCGTTTATCGAAATCTTCCGTGACCGCCTGGAAATGGCGCTTACACATGCTGGCCGGGTTCTCGCGACATCCGAATAGATGAACGAGAGGGCATGTACGGCGCGCTCGATCTAGTGCGGACTCCTCGATAGCTTCGGCGAATGCTGCCAGTAGGCTACGCTCTAGCCGGTCGGGGTTGACCGTCGGATTGGGGCAAGAGCAACACGACACGTCGAAGCCGGACGAGGAGGCCGTCGACGGCGTCGCGATGACCAGCGACGGGAGCACGGTGGCGGAATGCCCACGGCTTGCATACACATTGCCATGTTATTATACATTACACCAGTCGTTGTTCGTTTCAGGAGTCACTTCACTTAGCGTTCAAGTTGTTTGAGTTCTCGCTCGGTGGTAATGTTTACCTTGCGCCCGGATGATATTAGACACACAATGTGACCGTCCATTGTCCAGGTTGCTTGCACCCCGGCAGTAGATAGCGCTTTCGTCAGCAACACGCTGCGTCTTTTTGTTAAGTTCTCAGTGATGAAATTTTTTGTTCCTTTCAGTTGATGTTTTGCTGCGAAGATCTTTTGTCGTTGTTCGTATCGCGCGAACTTCACAATGATCGGGCGTGGTTTATCGCCTTGTGAATTTCCCAGTCGATGGCTGCGATCGATGCTTGTGCAGTCTAGCGTGACCCCTAGTGACTTGCTGCACAGGTCGATCACCGCGTTGGTCGTCGTCTCCTTTTGTTCTTCAGGGATGCCTTGAAAGAGCAGGCAATTACGCCGGCTGTACTGCTCCAAGTTGTCTATCTGGTCAGCCAACGCCTGTTTGAGCCTGCGTACTTTATTATCAACTGCAGTTATTGCTGTGGTTGTTTTGGTCATGTCCATGCAGCAAGCTTGGTACAGCTCTTCCTTGATTTTGTTGAAGTTGTCAGAGTTTAAGATTGATGTTACAAGAATGTCCATGAAAGTTGGCGTTTTTAGAAATTCTTTGATTATTGTTTCACTGATTGACGTGGCGTTTGTCTGGATGGTAGTGCCATCCTTCAGGAGAACTAGCAGGGCTTTCTTCATTGAGAATTCCTCTTGTGGTCGCGGGCTTTCACACACGCCGTCGACACCGCGCTAACCTGTGGAGGACGTCTTGGCGCGCGTTCGTTGTGACATTGTACTGCGTAATGCACGTTCCAGATAGGTGGCCAGTCACGCTCGCAGTTCTGACACTAGTTAGAAATGAAATAACACTGAAGGAATTTGCTCACTTATACGGAGCTATTTTATAAGAAAATTTCAAAAAATGTATGTAGTACCCACAAACATTTGGCATATAGCGTGATATTAGTACATAATTGTACCTGCATAGAAATCACAACATTTGTGACATAACAAAGTAACACCATCACTGCCTAGTCCCTTCACTCTAACCAAAATCACCACCTAATCGTACCTGCATAGAAATCACAACATTTGTGACATAACAAAGAAACACCATCACTGCCTAGTCCCTTCACTCTAACCATCATCACCACCTAATTGTACCTGCATAGAAATCACAACATTTGTGACATAACAAAGAAACACCATCACTGCCTAGTCTCTTCACTCTAACCAAAATCACCACCTAATCGTACCTGCATAGAAATCACAACATTTGTGACATAACAAAGTAACACCATCACTGCCTAGTCCCTTCACTCTAACCATCATCACCACCTAATTGTACCAGCTTAGAAATCACAACATTTGTGACATAACAAAGTAACACCATCACTGCCTAGTCCCTTCACTCTAACCAACATCACCACCTAATTGTACCTGCATAGAAATCACAACATTTGTGACATAACAAAGTAACACCATCACTGCCTAGTCCCTTCACTCTAACCATCATCACCACCTAATCGTACCTGCATAGAAATCACAACATTTGTGACATAACAAAGTAACACCATCACTGCCTAGTCCCTTCACTCTAACCAACATCACCACCTAATTGTACCTGCATAGAAATCACAACATTTGTGACATAACAAAGTAACACCATCACTGCCTAGTCCCTTCACTCTAACCATCATCACCACCCAATTGTACCTGCATAGAAATCACAACATTTGTGACATAACAAAGTAACACCATCACTGCCTAGTCCTTTCACTCTAACCATCATCACCACCTAATTGTACCTGCGTAGAAATCACAACATTTGTGACATAACAAAGTAACACAATCACTGCCTAGTCCCTTCACTCTAACCACCACTGTCGTGCCCAACATGCAAAGATATAACTGTCGACACCGCCACTGTCAGAGTGTTGGTCATATCCCCATTATGCCCTTAACCTTTTTTGTACCGGTAAAGTAGCTGCTGGTCTCAATAAACTAGTTCCTGGTTTCACTACCTGGCTCCAGGTCTCACTATACTCGCTGCTTGTCTGACTACAATGCTCGCTGGTCTAGTGATACTAACTCCTGCCCTAACTAAACTCACTGCTGGCAAAATTGCACTCGTTGCTGGTGTATAAATTACACTTGCTTGTGTTTTGCTTGTGTAATTATACTAGCTGCTTGTGTAATTATACTCACCGCTGGCTTGCCTACACTCTGCTCTGGTATGGCAAAATTTACTTTATTTGATTTTTTTGTGACCGGACTATAGCAAATGTTTTTAATTTGTGTGCCAAAATCTGAGCATTTTATGAATCTACCCGATTTATAGTCAGACCCCGTTTCTTGTGTAAAGATCTTTTCCTACCACCCCATCTTTCTCTAGCATTATGTGGAATTTTGACTCGAGGCTGGTAGGGGTCACCCATGTTAAATGAATCAAGCGTTCCTGTGCGAAAGGGCGATAATGTTTGTAAGCGTTGTTGTATGCAGTGCACGGTTTGTCGGCGTAAGTGGGTACAACACACCTGACTGGGGATTTTTTGGCGTCACAGAGGCATACTCTCTGTCAACACGAATAGCAGTGTGTTTACTGTCATTGAATAAATTGGTGTTATATGTTGTTTTGATACAAAGAAGAAACATGGGAAACGGTCCAAAAAGAAACACTTATCGAAAGAAGCCATTAGAAAAATTAAGTACAAACAAATGATATGGAAGTCACATAGACGTACTGGAAATGATGTAGACTACAACATTTATAAAGAAGCACTTAACCATGTTACAGCTTAAATTAGAAATTCAAAGATAAGCTATGAATAACAATTAGCTTGTAATATAAAACATGACAGGAAGAGTTTTGTATGCGTATGTTCGAAGCAAACAGAAAGTTCACGATAAGGTCGGTCCTCTAGAAGATAGTGCTGGAAATATAATATCAGAGGGATTCTTAATGGCAGAAGACCTGAATGAGTATTTTAGTTAGGTGTTTACCAGAGAAGATATTAGTTCACTCCCAGTACCAGAGGCTAAGTTCAAGGGGGCAGAATCAGACCACTTAGGACAGTTAATTGTAACCCCGGAAATAGTAGCTAAGAAAATTAGGCCTATGAAGGATAATAAATCATCTGGAGTGGATGGGATTCAGCCCAAACTACTATTTGAAATTGTAGAACAAATTAGTATACCGCTTGCAACAGTTTTCAATTTGTCATTAAAAGAAGGAATGGTTCTTTTAAATTGGAAAGAAGCAAACATTATGCCGTTATTTAAAAAAAGTTCGAGAAACAAGTCAGATAACAATAGACCAGTGAGTTTAACATCGGTGATTTGCAAATTATTAGAAAGACTAATTAAACATAACTTGATAAACCAACCTCAACATGGGTTTCTAAATGCGAGATCAAGCTTAACAAATATATTATGTTTTTTGGAAGACATCACTAAGTGGGTAGACGAGGTATCACTAGTAGATCAAATCTACTTAGATTTTCAAAAAGCTTTCGACAAAGTGCCACATCAAAGATTACTGCTTAAACTAAAGGCCAATGGCATAGGGAATGGTATAATTAACTGGATAGAAAAATGGCTGATTGACAGTTGTAGTTGTTGATGGGGAGGCTTCAAACTGGAAATCCGTTTTGAGTGGGGTACCACAAGGATCAGTACTAGAACCTATATTATTCTTAATATATATATATATATATATAAATTGGACCATGGTATAAAAAGCAAGATGATACAAAAGTGTTTAGGATTAAAAGTGATGGAGAGAGACAACATTTTCAAGATGATCTTGACAGGTTGATCAAATGGTCTGAAAAGTGGCAAATGTTGTTGATTTTTAGGAAATGCAAATGCTTCCACACAGGACATGGGAGTGAAGATGTAGAATATACAATGGGGGGTATTGTACTAAGTACTACTGTAAAAGAAAAGGACTTAGGGTTAACCATTGGTGCTGATATGAAGTTTTCAGAGCAGTGCGGAATTGCATCTTCAAAGGGAAATCAAATACTTACATTAATTAGGCGAGATATAGCGTATAAGGAAAAAGAACTAATACTACCGCTGTACAAAACAATAGTGAGGCCTCATTTAGAATATTGTATACAAGCGTGGAGGCCATATCGCAAGAAGGACATATACATGATAGAAAGAGTATAGAGGAGAGCGACTAAAATTATACCAAAACTGAGGGATCTTAGTTATGAAAGACGCCTAAAGAAGGTGGTTTAACAACACCAGAGACTAGGAGATTGAGAGGATATCAGATAGAAGTGTTTAAAATATTGAATGGTTATGAAAATATTAATAGAAATTTTGTTTCTCAGTTAAGAAACATAGACAGACTAGAGGACATGAAGTTACATTAACAAAGGAGCAGTGTAGATTATATATAAAACAATTCTCATTTTCACTGTAAGGACTGTAAATGAATGGAACATATTATCTGCTGATTGTGTGGGTGCTAGTAGTGTGGATATGTTTAAAAATAAAAGCGACACATACCTCAGAAGGGCGGGATACATGTATATCAAAGGGGTTGGACTCTCGATAGGCCAAAGGGCTTTCTTGTCCACCTGCCATCTAGAGTTAACTCTCTGGGTGGCAATCGTGTTAAATAAGTACGCGCACTTACATACACCAGCACACGCATACGCTCACGCACACGCACGCACGCACGTTCACGCTCACCGGCAAACACACACATACACTCGCAAACACACATTCGCACTCTATGTAAGATGTACGGGGAACATAAAACAAGAGACATGGTGCGTTAGAAGGCAATAAGCATATTTTGGAGCAGGGTGGAGCAGTGTTTAGAGCATCGGACTCTCAATCGGGAAAACCCGAGTTTGAATCCTGTGACCGTGGTGGACATTTGTGTATGAACAGAGTGGTTGAATGCTTCACAGAGAAGTCGAGATGGTGTTCAATTGAACAGGTTTGCCAGGGAGTAAAGTGTAAAGCATTTGAACAGTTCTGAGGATTGATACTGCGTTATGAAAAAAACTTACCTATTACATTTTCATGCTAGGCATGTTTACGAAAACATTTATAATATAACAGTAAGTGTACATCAGACGGTAGCAGTCAAAGCATGTTTCTACCCGCCAGACCTCACGGTCGATGGCTGGGCGAGTGTCGGTTGAGCGGAACTAGGGTCATATGAGCTCAGTACATAGGTCGGGGAACGCGGTAGTTTTCCATATATTAACCACACTCTTCTTCCTGTTTGCACATTGACAATTTCTAGGTCATCTGAACCAATGTTGTTGTTACGACTGCAATACGATCTGGACGATGAATGGAAAGAATGTAAGCACGAGTACTGTATTATGATGACATGTGCGGGTTCAATAGCATGTCGGCATGATACGGTTTTACTACATACTAAAAGTTAACACAACTTCAAGGGGAATACATGAAATAGACGACACGAAATACTGTTAGCAATAGAACAATATAGATGGGATATATTAAACTGTTGTATGCGCTACCAGGTCTAAAGTGTATGCGTGGATCAAAGGTGAATCGCGTGTGAGTCGTGCGCTCGTGCATGCAAGTGTAATTGCGCGTACGTTCGTGCGTGCATGTAAACTTGTGCCTATTGCGTGCGTGTGCGTTCTAAAACACCGATGTATATATACATGTGTTGGCGTGTGTGCGTGCGTGTGTGCGATCGTGTGAGCGTGCGTGTGTGTGTGTTTGTGCATATGCAGGCCTACTATGTCATTGATATACGACCACGCTGGCGTACAGCATATGTATGAGGATAACAATGGCAGTGCATCTAACAACACGGGTCTGCTTAACTACTTCCTCTTTCAACCGATCCAGCAAATTACACTGCAAAAGAATAACGTGTGACCTACAATTGAGTCACGACCGCGTTCACTTTATGGGATGTTTGAAAGGAACACCCGGCATTTACCGTGTTCCAATATTTAAAAGAAATAAAAAACAAGGCATTAGCTAAAATCCATTTTCTATGTGTAGGGGAAGGTGGGGCAAAATGGTCAATGAGGCTCATATGGCATATCTCTATTTCTCAGCTATTAGGTGCTGTCATCTGTTTATTATTATGTACATTTATTGGCGACATGAAGTACCTGAGTTAACTGACGTTTGACCAGCACTTTATTGTACAATGTAAAACTGACTGCTCCGGTCTATCGTAAGTATTACAGCGTATAAGGTGACCATTGCGTAATTAGAGAGTGTCTGCAAGTATACCGATCTCGATTCCCTTCCCGCACTACGTCATCGCCTTTTGTGTTTATACGATCGGTTATGTGTAAGCTCAATCCCTATCCATTTTACGTTCAAATTATGGAAGAACATGAAAATCAAGAAAACAACAAAGTTCAAGGGAATGACTGAAGGAGGAAAGGTAAAATACTCCGCACCAGTAATTCCGTTAAACCATATGGAAGATGTCGACACACAATGTCTACTCTGCAGAGAATTGCACAGCAACACATATGGAACGAGGATTGGATTCAGTGCACATGGAGTATAAAACGTTGTGACATGTAGACCATGGCGTCATTAGCGTCACATGCTCATCTTTCACCACATAGTTCATGCAATACAATCTTTGTCGATCTGTTTTATTTATTTTAATCAACTTGTTGGCATACTTCAATATGTTATCAAATGAAAAATAGTAGCGTTGTGTATGTCCAAGTTCATGCATTACACTGTAAACTGGGACACAGGGAGAATTTAAGGCTTACAATACAATACGTGCATCTCCTGCTGGCATAGCGTCACACGAGTGTCCTTCATCATATACTTCAAGCAATACAGTCTTTTACCACTTGTTATTATTTCTTTTGATCAAATGGCAGGCATACAACACTAGTTTACATAACTAGACACATTTTCATTTAATTTGTTTGTAGGTCAGATTAACACAAATGACAAAAATGTTAATGTTATGACACACATGTGATTCTAATGACACGTGACGCTAATACTTTTTGCATGATATTTGTCCACGACACCGAAACGTTTCATTACTTGCAACTATTTCTTGGTAGGATAATTAATACACAGTAACACAATGAATACATATTCTGGCGATGTTGGGAAATGTATCGCTTTAGTTTATTAAAATATATATCTAGTTCTCTTATGACACACACCAAGAGGAAAATTGTGAACAGTTCAAAAACCGAGATGCAATACAACAAACTACTATCTATAGATCTACATTTAGTCTTCCGGCTGAATTGCACACGTAATACATAAACAAACTTGCGATATGTGCCAAACGGAATGTGTTTGTCTGATAAATCCTGAGGTAACACGTTACGCTAATGAAAAAAAATAGCGATAAATGATTGTATATTTTGAAATAAATTAAAAGCTTTATTTTGGGCGACACGCAAATTCAATAGGTTGGTCGTATTTTTTACATTGCACGTGACAATTTCAAAAAGACAAAACATCCCGTGATAGCATAGACATGTGGAATTATGTACAATACATAAATAAAACATGTATGCATGTATTGTATATCATTCCACATAAGTAAAACATGTATGTATATTTACTGCGTTAACAAGTTTTGAAAGTTGGCGACACCATATTTCCAGTGTGTAAAATATTGACCCATGTACACATCCATTGGCATATATTATACAAAATTAATGATCTCCCATTCACCAAAACGTATATAAGACAGGAAGTGTACTCTACAGATGCTAAAGCATAATACATATACTACTAACTGTTATGGAATTTGAGTAAGTAAATCTATCTTTCAAAATCATGTAGCTAAATAGTAAAAAAAAACTTTAAAAAATAATAAAGGGTCATCTCACAAATAAAGTGGTCTTCTCAACTAAGTTAAGGGAACATTTCAAAACATACATGTATTGATTAGTATGAACTGCCTGGTCGTGTCAACAGATTCAGGCATCATCTCAAAACATTAAAGGGTCTCATAAATAATAGGGTTTTCTCAAAATCCACGAGGGTGTTGTTTCACACAAAAAGTAAACGTTCATTACAACAACTAACTAATAGTCACAATAAATTTGAAAAAAAACATCATAACATTACATGGTCATCTCATAAAATAAAAGGGCCAAAACTGATAAAAGTTTTACATTTTGCCAATTTTTTTAAACAAATTCAGTAACTTTACTCAAATTTTGCACAGACGTATCTTAGGGTAGTGTCACTGTACTCAAACAATTTGTATTTGATTAATTTGAATCATTCTAAGGTCACCTCAGGGCCTCCCAAAAAAGCTAAATGGTCACATTTTGCTTGTATCTGCTTGAGCTTGCTGTTTCAGTTTGGCAGAGTGCCAGTATCTTGTGTAATGGAGTCCTCACAGCCACCCCACTCTGAAGGCTAGCAGTCCAGCTTGCTATTGTTCCATTGAGACCTTGACTAATCTTTAATTGGTCACAGGCAGAGCAGAGGCATTAGACCCCTGTTAAACTGGACAGTTCAAAACTATTGATTTTCTATAATTGAAAGTTGTGTTTATTTTTATGTTCATTTAATTATTATAAAATGGTGTGGCTGTGCTGTCTATTGGTTAAAGATGTATTGTCACTTGTAGGTGACAAACATAGAAAATTAATATTCTGGACAACTTTAGAGTGAAATATCGTACATTTTATTGATATAAAATGCATTCTACTGTTCTGTTTACACTTGCTATGCCTTGTGTAGACATAGTACTATGTACATCAATTGTATCAATATAGACTAATAATTACAGATTCACAATATAGTTGACACCTGAAACAACCAAATGTCAACCATTAGAAAACTTGACATAGATCCGCTATACACAAGAAATCTGTACTGGATTGCATCATTCTAGTATCATTAGCATATAGTAGAACATACATTTTCAAGAAAATGTCTACATCATCATCACTAAGGTTGTTGTAAATTTCACCAGCTGCCATGTCAAGTCCCTTATGATTATGACTAACAGAGTGTTCAAAATCATTCAGGTAAATAGCAAATAACAAAGGAGACAAGTTTTCCCCTCGTGGTACCTCTACATCACATGAGAAGAAGGCTGACACAGCCTGGCCATGTTTTTTTTAAAAAATCTTCAGTATCTTTTTCTCTAATTTTGCATAGACATTTCACTATACACAAGACATCTGTATTTGACTGAATCATTCTAAGGGTACATGAGGGGCCCCCAAAAGGCAAAATGTTTACACTATATGTGATGTGGTTTTGAGTAGGGCCCTTGAGATTATCCCCAACAGTAGATTTTATGTATTGTGCCAGGAACAGAACCTGGCAGAGTCTGTGTCTTGCATGGATATCTATTTTATGCAGTTATTTTATATGGAGGTTGGTTTTCTGTTATGTTATAAGCAGGAAGTTTGTGAAATTAGTTATTCTTAGGCCACAGAAAAGTAATTCCCGGTTTCTCATCAATGCATGTATTTTATTTTCTATTATAATTATTCCTCTAAATGGTAAAATAAGTGAACAGTAAGCATGTCAATATTTTACTTCCATCATAACCCTTAATGATCTGTAACTATGATTCACCAAAAAACATTTGATTAATAATTACCAACACGGTTGTTTGATTTCTGCCCGGCAGAAATGGAAACAATAGGAAATACAGGCCATTGATAGGCAAATGTGTTTTTTCTATAGAAAACGTCAGTTTCTTTCTGTACTTATCTACGTATGATAACCATTTGTCTGACCTGCTCACAATAAACAAGAAACATCACATGAATGACAAAAGGGAGATCACTGCCACTTAACTTGTGGATTATTATTTTTCACACCTGCATGGTAGTTTAGGCTCAGTAGTGTGCTGGCAGCCACTAAACCTATAGGCTTGTGTGAAAAGGATAGTTGGCAGAAGAACTAACTTCAAAGCATCATTGCATCCTTTTAGCCAGGCAGCAGTCACACTGTCCCAGTGTCTGCTGCAATGTAAACTCATAAAGCCTGGAGTAACTAGAGGAATCTACTTTTCATTGTAAATAATTAAATACTCTATCACAGAAGCTTAATGCAAATTCAACTTTTGCAACAATTTCATTGAACTTCAATATTACTGTATGGTTTATATATTTGCTGAGTGCCAAATTTTTTGCATCTTGCCAATTTACTGCCATTCTCTTCAACAGGCAAAACATGCTCCTAAATGCTGTCCTTTTGTCTACCACATTAAAACATGGTTACAACACAGCAGTATATCAGACTTATGTAGAGAATGAGACAATCGTAGCAATTGACCCCTGCCCCATGTTTCTGGATTTGTGGTGTGCACTGGTCAAATTTAAATTCAGTTATATGCAGCTCCAATTCAATCAGTATTATGTCATTAGTTGCTACTGTTTTAAAGTAAAAATGCATGCTATGTATATGTACCTTGTGAACAACTACTTGAATAGTTTATTTCCAGGTGTATCTTCAGTGGCATGCATATAGTCACTACTAAACGTATAAACATTTTACTTCCATCATAACCCTTAATGATCTGTAACTATGATTCACCAAAAAACATTTCATGGGTGTATTCTATAATTACAAATAAGTGTTGTTTTGAAGAGCATTGAATTATCTACATGATGATACCTTTTAATATGTTGTTGAATTCACCTATTGCATTTGCTTCTTTTAGGTATGTGGTCAGTTTTGCGTTAATGGAGGCTGTAAACAACTTAATAGTGTAATGCCACGATAGTTGTCTGGGTCATCTATTGACCCCTGTTTTTGTATATAGGCTTAATGATCCCAATACATCAATCTGTTGGCACAATGCCAGATAATAGAACTAGGTTAAACATCTTAACAATAACTATAATTAGTTCTGTGTGGCTGTTTTTTAAATATTCATTTATAACATTATCAATACCACATGCTTTTTTGTTTTTGAGTTTTTTGATTTGTATTAGTACCTCATCTTGCATGAATGGTCTGTTTATGTGTTCGTTTGACTGGGAAATCTGTCATGGATCAAAAGGTATCTCACTAGCTGCAGTTTCACGTTCAGTCAAAGTTTTTCAAAGTGGTTCATAAACTTATCCAGTGAAATATTTCCAAATTGTTCACTGCTATTACTTGCTTTAATAAGTATATCCCAGTATTCTACAGGCATGCTATGCTTTAGGTTGCATAAGTTTTCATGTAACTGTTTATGGTAGCATCTTGATATTTGTTTTATGAAGCATTTATAACCACTAGCCAATTCTCTTAACTCTGCTTTATCTTCGTCATTTTTAACTTTCTTTAGTCTACCTTTGTCACGAAGTGAGTTGAGTAGAATTTGTTTGGCTCAAAACTAAAGGGTTAAACTAGGCAGGATGGTGCTGCCATCACTCGATGCTTGAAGATTACAATATTACACTAGGGCCATCTTGCGACCAAAGTGTAAATCATTTAGTTGGCTGGTTAATAAATCTCTTTTGATTAGTTATTATATTAATTTTACGATTAGTAAAGTCAAATTTGGTAGATATAAAAAGGATTTAATCTAACTGATAAGGTGGTGTTATTGTAAGTCATTATCATTGAATATTTGAAGAAGTTAGTAGAATGGATTAGGAATGTTGTTTATTTGCGCCGGGCAAGTGCGAGAATATATTTCACACCTCGTGCCTGATTAGAACATTTGTTTTACTAAAATAACCTAATAAGTGGTGAACGTTACGATATGTTATTACTATCATTGTTACCGTTATGATTTAGGGATTCTGATGGTATTAAACTTAAGGGTGATGGAGGTAAATTGAGGATTTTCAAGAGCTGAAGATTCGATGTCTATTATGCAACTATGTTTATTTTAAACCGAACGAATTGAATAGAGTCTGTCGAAGTTTGTAGAGATTCGGGAGCGAAGTTTCTGGGATGGTCTAGTTTGTATTAAGTTCGGTTATTGGCTAGTTAGACTTCCGGTTTTGGCCGCCATTAAAATATATACGAGTACTATGGCCATTTTAAAGTCTGACGACTGTTGTAGCATTGTTGTTAGGGCATATGATAGTGTCTCCAAGACACGGCAACTACATCGACGAGTTTTGTCGCCCGTGTCTTGAAATTTTTACTTCTTCAATAGTTTAAATGTAGACAATCTTGTATTATAGTTGGTTCGGATTGCTTAGAAGAACTGCCAGTGCCCATCGACATGGCACCACACGATTGAAATACGCACTAGTTCTTCAATGTTCATTCAACAACAAGATTTATTGTTGTGGCTGATACAGCAGCTTTCGGGTCGTCTCCAACTTAACGTGAAGACTAAGGGGTGAGTTGTGCAATTCGCATTTCCCCTTTCTCGACCAGCCAGTTCATCGTCACGATATGTGATCGTCGTCACGTACCTTCTCCACTGCGTATCGTCACGCCATCGTATACGTCTTATTTCGTTGCGTGACATCTACCGATGCTTACTACATATCGTTGCACCGCCGTATTTGTCCGCCTATCGTTGTGACGCCCACTAACGACAGCGCGTATCGTCAAGCCGTCGTATACGTCTTCGTTCATTGCTTGATGCCAACCGATGTCTACTACGTATCGATTGCGCCACCGTATTCATCAACCCATCGTGTTGACGTTCGTCGTCCTTCTCATACTCCACCGTCATACCGCTGTATTTGCATCGTTGTGTTCATAGTTGGCATTTCCGCCTAGCAACTGATTTCCTTCGGAAGTGCTGGGGGTAAGTGTCGTACCTCCCGGCTTACGCCTACGATCGGGTGCAATGTTATTATCCCGATGATCAGTTACTCCAGATTACACGAATCTTCGTAGGTGAGCAGTATTATTTTATTCATTACTTCATATTACACATGTATGTATGTGTGGTTCTGTATGAGTTACTTGTGATACTTGTACATGTAGTAATCATTCAAAGTTGGCCAACTGAGTTTTTTGTATGATCTGATTGGTTCATTGTTTTATACATAGGTAGTTATTAAATGGGTATTCAATTTGGATTCTCACATTAAAACCCCCTGTGTTGCGCTATACTCTTGTTCAACCTTCCTTGTTGCACCTGGACCTTGTCACGAGTCCGTCACTATTTTGGGCCGCAAATTTCCATGAGGTAAAATTTGTGACAACCTTTTGCTCTCAAATAATCTGATGTCTTCTTAGTTTTACACATAAAGACATAATCTGCTGCTACAAAGTTTTTGTAGCAGCACATTTGTACTTCCGGTGTATCATTGCAACATAACATCCATGCGCCACATTTGAATATCATCAAAAATAGATAAGCGAGCGAAAAATGAACAACTCGGGACATGTCCAAAATCACTCAGTTCAGTGGTTGCTAGCAAACTTACTTGGTACCGTTTGAAAGATTACACCTTCTGTTATTCTAGCACGTACGTGGTTTCCCGATAATAATTCCTACAAGAACCTTCACACATATCTGCAATCATGTTGTTTCCAGTCTTTTACACACCAGCGAACCAACTTGTTTCGTCGACAAAGTTCACCCATCTACCGATAGGAGCGCAAATTCTAATTTGCATAGGTTTCAGACATGCGTATACTGGACCACTCGGTTTCTGCCTTACGCAAGCATAATATGCAGTTTTCACCAACATTTTTTGAAATCGTTCAGCAACGTATCAATATTATTAATCAGAACCACTTATTGCATTAATGGAATGCAAACGAAACGTCAAATAAGTTGTTTTAGTTAAATACTTACAATATTCGTAAGACGATAATCACTTCACGCGCCAAACGGAAGCACTCGGTTTCTGCCTCATCGTGTTCAAAATCATCACTGTGCGACAAATCGCTATGCATTCACTGTATAAACTCCACGGGCTGTTCGTTAACATTTCTGTGATGATTAGGGTGAATAGTTGCTTACAATTTCGTCCGCTAAATTGTAATATTACGGTTGTTTACATCACCGTCACCGACATGGTGCACTGTAGTCACGTGGTCTGCGTTCGCTATCAAAATATATGTCAAAAACCTGTTTGCCTCGTTTTAATTTGAGACAAATAATTTTGTTGCAAGTTTGTAGACATCCTTTGCTCATTGTGTCCGATATATCTTACTAAAGATGTATTTAATACGAGATCCAGCTATATAATTGTAATGAGGCAGAAACTCAGATAGGGCAGAAACCGAGCAGATGATTATACTTCATAAGTTCTTGTTTTCATGCTATTTAGACTCCACCCACTTTGCAGACGACATAAACACAAGTAAACAAACTGTCTGTCAGCGTCCGGCGATCGCTAATATAATGCCAACATTCGGTGAAACTTAATCTATCTTTTTTGACATGCAAAAATGGGTGGAGCTTAACATGTAAACATCAACTGGTGAGATCGGCCATGTGCGATGCCATAGCAACGCAGCGGTGATTAACAGGAAATGTGCAGTTTCGCCGACAGATGGCGAAGACTACCCGACGCTAACATCGTTCGCTGAGTTCAAGCGGATGAAAACAACCACATTTCAGATAAACACAATGGTGAAAATATACGTTAACATGATCTACCGTGGTATTTACTACGTAGATGAAAAGGTAATCTTTCAAACGGTACCAATATTTTTGGGATTGGATGAACCGTAAGTTTGCTAGCGACCGCTGAATTGAGTGATTTGTCCCGAGTTGTTCATTTTTCGCTCGCTTATCTATTTTTGATATCATGCATGTAATATTTCCATGCAATCCATTTGCATATATAATGTAATACTTCAACAGGCGTTTTCTTAATTTTCACTTTTTGACCCATACCATTTCAATGCTCCATAACTTCGCCAATTTTTGTAGCAGTCATAATTTTTGAAACCGTTTAAAGCACCCTACCCAACCTTTACAAGAATGTAAGAAAATGTTACAAATTTTTCGACTTATCACTCATTTGGTCAGACGGGGTCACATATAGACGTATTAAACTAAAGGACTTCAGGGCCTCTTGGCCCATTTTTTTGTGAAACGACATCATAACGTTTTTGAAAAGTCGTTAATATTTTATTACAGGACCCCGTAATGTTTTGTGATGATCCCTGAATTAGTTTAAATGATCTGCCAGTTATTTTTTTGGTAAATATTATGTTTTGAAATTGTCCCTTAAATTAGTTGAGAAGACCCATTTATTTGTGAGATGACCCTCTATTATGCAAAGATGATCTTTTTATTCGTTTTATTGAACATTTCTATTTTGATGACTTTAATTGAGGGATGACCATTATTGTTTTGATATCATCCCTTAATGTGTTGATATGATCAGCCGATTATTTTTAATCAACGCGTCTATTTTTTGAAATTATCCGTTAATTTGTTTTAGAACACCTATTAATTTTGTAGAGATTACCATTTAAGTTGTTGAGACTATCAGCTCGTTAATGTGTTAATGACTTCTAACATATATCATACTTTTTTTAGAAGAACCATGCTTTGTTATGAGACGTCCCCCTAATTTAACTAACTTGTTTTCGAGAAGACCACTTGATTTTATCATATGTCCAAATCATGTGTTGAGACGAGCAGTTAGCATTAAAAAATGACATCTTAATGACTCCTTTTTAGATTATTCTTAAACAATTGATTTTGATACAATCGCTTAATATTAGGCATAGCCCGGATGCAGTGCGCCCATGTTGGCAGCAAGTATTCCGCTCCGTTTTAATATCGATTTTTGATACGTATTAATGGCATGTAAGTAACCAAACAGATGCAGTTGTTCCGTAACCATACATGGAACACATTACGTGCACTACCAATAGTGGTGATGTTGCGGATTTAAGTGATTTATGAACATTTGTTTATTTGGGCGTGTCATGTTTAGACTGCAGTGCTGTGCTGTGCACTGAAGCGTATACGATTACGATTGCATATTAACATTAGGTTGCTTCAATTACATCTGAAATACTGTCGCTGCTGACGTTATATGGTCTTGATACCACATCGCTTCCCGAATATGGTGATTTTATGTATTACAAGACGTTGGATGTATCTTGAAATTCTACCTGAATGTGTGCCACTGGCTGAACTGCCACGGTGTAATAATGTGCATGGCTAGAAATAGACTTGCCATTCTTCTGGGAATGATTGCTTGCAGCAGGAATGTATTGATAAACATTGGCAATGGATTTTACCCTGGACATGTAAGTGGAGTTTACCCCGGGTCTCGACAAGTCAAGCGTGCAAGCATTCGCCGCGATTGTAGGGCTGGCAGGCTCAAACAAATACGTGACAACTTTATTATTCTGACATTACCATACAATCCTCGCAATTGCACAAACCTTGCTCTGCTAATTGCAAGATCCGTCAGGAACAACACTTAGGTCATTACCGATTATATCCACGAACATTATCTTGAAATCATCGCCCTTACAGAGACGTGGCTGACAGATGACCCTAAGGACATCCCAAACACCAGCAAGTTGACCCCGGATGAATACAACTTCGTCCACCAACCTCGGCCCGACCGACGTGGTGGGTGAATCGGTGTTTTATACAAGTCGTGTGTCAACATGATCTTATCGCGACAGTGCCCAGCATTGTCCTTCCAGTGCCTCGAGGTTATGTTTGCTACACCATCAAGTGTTATCAGGTTATTACTCGTTTACAGAGCTCCATCTACAGGCCGAGGCGGAGTTTCTTTCAAAACGTTTATAGTCGAGTTTACCAATCTCCTGGAACTTTTCAGAGCACAGTTGACTGGACTAATCATCTTGGGCGATTTTAACATCCACTATGGAATGGCCCGAAATACAGACTCAAACGACTTCTCTGATATCCTGCACGTCACCAACTTGCAGCAGCATGTTCGTGATCCGACACACACACCATCGGCAATATTCTGGACCTTGTAAATTCATCATCGTCAGGAAGCGTTGTGACATCAGTGACGGTGGGATCCCTGCTCACCGATCACCACGTTGTACACTGCCTGCTCCAAGCACCAAAGCCGAACCGAACAAAGAAGCGGGTTTTTTTATCGAAAATATGCTGCAATTAATCCCACGAATTTCAGATCAGATTTCGAACTTTCACACCTGACAACAAGCTCGTGTAACAACATTGCAGACCGGTCGCAACAGTATGACACTTCCTTGCTAGAACTGTTAGACAGCCACACTCCATTGATCACACGGTCAATTACTGTGCGCCCCAACACGCCTTGACACACGGTGAAATTATCGCTTGCTAAGCGAAAGCTCCGACAAGCAGAGCGGAAATGGAGACTGACAAAGCTGCAGATTCACCGAGACATCTACACTGGACAACGTGAAACTTACAAACAACAAATACAGTCTGTGAAAGCCAAATTCTACACAACAAAAATTGATGAATGTGCACGTAGCAACAAAGCACTGTTTAGGATCATTGATGACCTGTTGAAGAGAAAAACTGCTCCAAAACTGCCCAGTGCTGTGTCTGGTATAGCACAATTGGCAGATGACTTTCTCGTGCACTTCACACGCAAAGTGTTAGACATTCGCAGCCAGTTAGCGAGTAGACGCCTGCAAACTGTCAACGCTGAATACGTGCATTGTGAACAGTCTTGCACAGTCAATGCGTTTTCCGGCATCACCACAGACGCCGTTCTCTCTTTGGTGAGAAAGTGTCCAACAAAATCAAGCGCGCTCGATCCACTTCCTACCTCACTCGTGGAAGCCAACATTGCCATTCTTGCACCGACATTAGCTACAATCATCAACATGTCGCTCGAGTCGGGGTCCGTGCCGGCCAACTTCAAACATGCTGTGATCACACCTCTAATAAAGAAACCAAACCTTGATTTAGACTCGATTAACAACTACCGGCCTATTTCGAACTTGTCATTTGTTTCAAAGTTACTGGAGCGCCACGTAGCAGTCCAACTTCGCCAACATCTAGACAACAACAATTTGATGGACATTTTCCAAAGTGCGTACATACAACATCACAGCACTGAGACAGCACTGGTGCACATTCAGAATGACCACCCCCTTTCCCTTAATACAAGGAAAGGTGTGCTAGCAGTGCTGCTCGATATGACTGCGGCGTTTGATACTGTTGACATCGCACTGAAATGGCTGGAGTCATACCTGTCGAACCGGACTCAATCAGTGTGCATTAGTGGCCACAACTCACATAGAACATTGATCGAGTCTGGCATCCCACGGGGGTCTGTGCTGGGCCCAATCCTCCATCTACACTCTGCCATTGGGTGCTATCTTCAGAAGACACAAGCTGCAATACCATCTTGATGCAGATGATGCCCAACTGTACGTTGACCTGAGTGGAACGCGGAATGGAGAAGTCGCTGATGCAGTTGACCGCATCGAGCAATGCATCTAAGAAGCGAGGCAGTGGATATTAGACCACAATCTACTGCTGAACGAAAACATGACCGAGGCTATTATCATCACGGCACCTAATCGTAAACACCTGCATGACGTTCCATGTGTTAGTATATGCGGATGCAACATTGTTCCGTCACCGACTATCCGCAACATCGGGATTACAATCGACTCTGGACTAACAATGTCGTCACACGTATCACGGATGTGCAAATCAGCGTACTGCCACCTCTACGCAGTTTCAGAAATAAGACATTGTCTTACTACTGATGGTGACATCGCGGCTGGACTACAGTAATGCGGTTCTGTACGGCATCACCGAGGCACTTATGAACACGTTGCAGATGGTACAGAACTCGACTTATCTCAAGACACCGAAAGCACCTGCACATAACACCTATGCTGGTCAAACTGCATTGGCTTCCAGTTCGCTGGCGTATCCAATACAAACTGCTGGTCTTTGTTTTCACGGCTTTACATGGTCTTGCTCCAGCGTATATCCAAGATCTTATAATACTGTATACGCCCACCCGCAACCTCCGATTTGCTGATCTACATTTGGTCGTAGTCCCGCGCTATAACTGAGAGGGCTACGGCAGACGAGATTTCTCCGTGTCTGGACCTACGCTCTGGAACGCTCTGCCAATAAACGTTCGTCAAATCGACACTTTGAATAAATTAGAAACTTGCCTTAAAACTTATCTATTTAAGCAGGCGTACTGTGCTGTAGGACACTTTTTATAAACATGTATTTAATCAATTAATTTATTTATATGTATACTATATTTTAATTAATTTATTATTATTTCTCTTTTAATACAATTTTATATATTATAATATATATTCTTTTACTTAATTATCTTAATATTTGTGCAAATATGTCATGTATTTTAGTCACATTATATATATATATATATACAATCTTGTAAATCTTAGTAATTATTATATTTACCGGCAACCTTATACATATATATTTTTTACATTTGTTTCAATGTACGTTTTATAATGTGTGTACGCGCCTATGGACGGGCTGGTCCCGGAGATATGGCGCTATAGGAAAGCTAGTAATAAATAATAATAATAATAATTTAAAATACATTAGGTGCTCCTTATTCGTTCATATGAATGAAATCAAGTGAAACTACACTTAACTTTTACTAAATTTTTGGATTACCCTTTAACTGTTTCAACTGCTCCATTTTATAATAATAATTATTATTATTAGTTTGAGATTACCCATTACCCTTAATTTTGTAATATTTTAAAATATCAGTCGTTAACATTGCATTTTGAAATTTCCTTTCAAATGTTTGAGATAATCCCTTAATTAGATAAAATGATGATCAGGTATTTCATTCGGAAAATGTTATATATTAAATTATTAAGACTATTACTTTTGTGTAGCTATAGCTATAATTGGACGAACGTTTTCCTTGGGTGTTTATTTTAACTGTCACGCTATATTAATTAATCAACATCTTCCTGCACGCATAGATATAGTACGGGGAGCGCGCGCTAGTGATAATTCGCTGGGTAGACTATTTTTTAAAACACGTTTGTCGCGCCTCGTTTTCGTTGACCTCTTGATATGATTTGAGTATTTGTGCGCATTGTATTGGGTCGTTATAATGATTATTTTTGATAACACATCTAAAGATATATTGAGTAAAATCAGGTTTTGTGAAAGTTTATATATTTGGGAGTAGAGCTGTGTTTGTTGAACTTGGATATGGCGCTGTATTGTAGAGATACAAAAGTTGAAAACAGAAATTGAAAAGCGAGCATTCACTCAATCACTGCGAGCAACAAAACATTCAACATTGTCGTTGAACGACTCGACATGCCTCGAGGCTCAAATTCACGAAGTTGGAATATATGAATTTCGCGTTGGTCATTCACTCATTGCGGGTAAGTTTAGTCTTTTGACTAATTGAGCAAGCGTATGTATTCAGGAAATCGGACAGCCGGGCATTCACGTGATTCTACGACTGCGGCTACGTGGCAACGTGTCTCCCTTTAGCCTTAGGTTTAGCTTAGCCTTAGGCTTAGCCTAGGCTTTAGTTTAAATTATAATATATATTAATGGATATATACCATATATATATATATATATATATATATATAGTCACCTAGTCACCTACTCGGTTTCTGCCCTATCTGAGTTTCTGCCTCATTACGATTATATAGCTGGATCTCATATTAAATGCATCTTTAGTCAGAAATATATGACACAATGAGTAAAAGACATCTACAAACTTGCACCAAAGTTATGTCTCAAATCAAAACGAGGCAAACAAATTGTTGACAGATATTTTGATACCGAACGCAGACCACGTGACTACAGTGCACCATATCGGTGACGGTGATGTAAACAACCGTAATATTAAAATTTATCGGGCGAAATTGTAAGCAACTATTCACCCTAATCACCACACGAAAGTTAACGGACATCCCATGGAGTTCATACAGTGAATGCGTTGTGATTTGTCGCACAGTGATGATTTTAAACACGATGAGGCAGAAACCGTGTGCTTCCGTTTGGCACGTGAAATGATTATCGTCTTACGAATATTTTAAGTATTTCACTAAAAACAACTTATTTGACGCTTCGTTTGCATTCCATTGATGAAATAAGTGGTTCTGATTAATAATATTGATACGTTGCTGAACGATTTCAAAAATTGTTGGTAAAAACTGCATATTATGCTTGCGTAAGGCATAATTTAGATTCGTCCGTAAATTTCGTTGTGGACAGTTTCTTTGCCATACGATTCTGCCATCGATGGTCCATGTTGCAGTCACACCATCGATGGCGTGGGCTTTGCGTAGCTGCTCGGACCTACGCTTGGTTATATTGTCGGTCACAACCCATGGTGTTTACTGCAATTAAAAAATTATATATTTTAGCCAAATAAATAAGTGTTACAATCTAATTTTCCAATATTTTGTTAATGTTCAATACAGCGACTTGCACATCAGAAAATCCATTATCAGATTCAGTATCAATGAAAGTATCAAGCTTATCAAAATAGGCCGAAGGTCCAACGGACTTATGCCATCACACTGCGTCCACCGTGGGCTGTGATTGATTGATGTCTGGTGAACAGTAAAGTGACAAAACGCAACACAAATTTGAATTTGTTGGTTAATGTTTTGCCATATGTTACATACAGTAAATGTTATCGAGCAACAATTTGTCAATATAAATTATAATGGTATATTACATATATCACAATAATTACAAACTCACAATATAGTCCAAAGGACTTCAGGGATTCTTGGCCCATTTGTTTTTACCCAGGCCTTATGCGTTGACCTGTGTTGTCATTTGCAATAACATTGATAAAGCGTACGCCGTAACAAAACTTGTCATCGACTCGACAACGAGTGAACGACCTACACTGCTAGTGCTAGTACTAGTGTACGGTTTCATATCTGTACATAATGGAATTGTTTAAGCATTTATTTGTGTCATATTCTGGCCTATGATATTATATCTAGCCTTTTGAACTAAAGTCTTACTTCCCGTATTGTATGGCAATCATACGTCAGCTAATTCGAAGAAAGACTACACGTATGGTTAGTTAAGACACATCTGAGGGCAAAATTAGCTTGAGAAATACCAGTAAACTCACAACGGCTACTTCAATATTACGGCAAGGATACACTCACCTCAACGTCTGCAAAGAAGTCATTCTCTGAATGGAGTCTGCCAGAGATTTGCTGGCCTGGGGATCACTGACATCGTTGCCGGACAACCTGTACATTTGAAAGAACAATTACTCCGCGTTCCAATAATATATGACATGGAACTGTGTGGTATGATGTATGTGAGGAGCAAAGATTAAGTAGAGCCAACGGCAAATGATGAATGTCTGAAATTGCGCCATCCAGCAAACATGATGCAATATATCAATGGTTGCACATCTGTGTTACCCACATACCATACTCATGGCCGTGTCTTATGCCGCTGGCAAGCCCACACTTTCTCGGTAAATACATTGTCCCACTGGGAGCTTACTAGGTGTGCAGGAGATGTGCAGGGAAGGTCAAACAAGGTCACCTCAACTTATGAATATTCAAATTTGCGTCACTCGCTATTACGACGAATAGTAGCATAGCAAATATGTTACAATATACACACGCAAGCATTATTTTTGAAGCGAGCGATCGCTCTCGCTCCTTACCGCTCGCGGTAATCGTTCGTCTAGGGAGCGATTTATCGCTCGCGCTAAATTCCATTATAGCTCGCGTCAACAGACCTGGTGCATGTGATTCCTTCTAGCTGCAAAATATACACCCTTTTGTTTGAAAGAAAATATGTTCTTGTCACGTAAATTAGCGTTGGCGCGTAGTTGCCGACGTTTCCAGAGCTATGACTTGGAGTTTGCTTATTGCTCAACAGGATTCTTTTCGACTGGACGTCGTTTGACAGTCCAGGGGCCGGTTTCATGAAGCGTACTTAGCCGCTAAGAACGATTACTTAGTGCTAAGATGGTTGTCTTAGTAAAATATGCGTTTCATGGCGTCTTCTTAGTTTACGCAATACTTAGTAAACCGTACTTAGTCTACGACACCTACTTCCGTGGCGTAACTCCACTAAGTTGTTCTTAAAAATGGCTGCTCTACGACCAGTACATCGTTTAAACGGAAGAGTAAGCAGAGCCTTGCGTCGAGAAAGAGTGTTTCGAGATACGACACATCCTTTTGATTTGTACGACGACGTCGAATTGTTCGACAGGTATCGTTTTCGTCAGCATAACATCATGCATTTTGTCGATTTAATCGGTGACGACATCGCGGTAGTTTCTCGGAAGGGTTCGTTAACAGCAACACCACAAATACTAATCGCTTTGCGATTCTTTGCCTGTGGGTGTTTTCAAGTAGTTGTCAGCGATCTGTTTGGCGTTAGTAAGGCTACGGTGAGTAGAACTGTTGAGCGAGTTGCTGCTGCGTTCGCCAAGCTACTGCCGCGTTATGTCCGCTTCCACGGCGTAGGAGAGACCGAAGTAATGAAAGTCCAATTTCACAACATTGCAAACTTCCCGAAAGTGATCGGCTGCGTCGACTCTACACATGTTAAAATCGCAACACCGTCGGTCAACGAACATGAATACGTCAATCGAAAAAACGATCACACCATAAATGTTCAACTGATTTGTGATGCTGACGCCATGATTATGAACAGTGTTGTTAGGTGGCCGGGATCGGTGCACGACACACGCATTCTGAGGGAGTGTTCCGTCTTCGAAATGTTCGAAACAGTACCCCGGCCACTGGAAGGCTACATCCTCGGCGACAGCGGCTACATGCTCCGCGACTGGCTGCTGACGCCGTATATCCACGTCGCGAATGCAGCGCAGCAACGGTACAACGACAGCCACTGTGCGACCCGTTGTATTATAGAGAGATGCAATGGAATTCTGAAGAAAAGATGGCACTGCCTACACACTGGTCTAAGGTACGCTTGTTTCTGCTGCTTTTTGATTTGCTGAATTTCACATTAGATACGTCATTAGTCTGCAATATAGGTCACTTGGGGCAAAGGAAAGCATAAGACTTGCAACAAAGAACTTTATTTGTTTCAATTTGAAACAAGGCCTCGCGATGACGGTGATGTAAACATCTGCATTATTTAAATCTATCGGACTGTGAAATTATTGTAACGACACTGTATATACAATAATGGTTTAATTAAAAAAGCCAACGAACAACACGTAATCCGTAGCCGTAGCGTAGGGGTGTCACTGCAGATATGATGGAGGTCACCACCAGAGGACCACTAAGCCTATATTTTGGTTATAACTACAACTACGTAGCATGGTATAGTTTTGAGGAGGTGCATTCTATACTTACAACTACACCACCTTCATAACAAAACAACTACACCCACCCAGTGACATCTCTAACTGCACCCCCTTGACGCTCCTCCAAAAAACTTCCAACCCGTATGCTTGGTCTAGTCGGAACTATTCATTTTTTTCTCAGCGGGTGGATGCAAAAAGAGTGTTGCACTCCAAACCATATGGACATCGGCTGTAATGCATTACGAGTGTAATGTATGAAAACAAGACGAGGTGAAAGAAATCAATATAGTATACTCTTGTACATGCACATAACTACATAGATCATTATTGACTGTCCCCGTTCATGATTATATACCTAACGATTATTGCATCTTGCGCCTCTGAGCTCAGAATACCGGGGGTACATGTGCTTTAGAAGTTCATTATTATTATTATTAGAATACTTCTCAGTAGTCCAAACGCAGAACTATAGTACTTAATATTTGAAGGTGCTACGACCTTTAAACTTGTTTAATGTTGCTAGAGAAATTGATTAATATATTTATTATAGTAAACTAATTTTTTTGTCACTGGATCGAAACAGGCTATTATTCAGCATTGTGTGTCACATTACATTTTCTCTTAGGTACGAGCCAGCAAAGGCATGCCAGATTATTATGTGCTGCATTGTGCTACACAACATCGCCGTCAGCCTGAGGGTACCGGTTCCCGAACAGCCTGATGATGACCACAACGACGGTGACAACGATAATGACAACGGAGGTGCTCCCACAGTATCAGGCAGAGCGACACGAGACAGACTGGTACAGCAGCATTTCAGCGGGTAATTATATTTATTATTTTGGTTTAAGTTTCTTTAAGCTTAAAGTATGTCTTGCAATGAATAAATACAGTTATGAAATAAATCAACATGTTGGCCTGACAGTAACTTTGGCAGTGGCATAACAAACACTTCACAAGCAAATAGCCGATGACAACAGCCACACGCTAGTTACGTAATACATCGGAATATAAAGCATTCTTTCAAGAAATGCATGGACTAATATTATCCCTTATCACTGGCTTATAATTAAATACTCCAACAGTAATACTCATAAAGAAATTGAATACACACAGAAAGAGACTGCCACTCTACAGACACAATGTTTTTTCAGTCGTCTGATGCCATGTCTGATTCTCCCAATGCACATTCAAGCGAGTCAACCACTTTGGGCGGTATTCCCATTTCTAGTTCAAGTTTCCGAACTAAAAGCGTCTCCGTGTAGTACTGCAGCTCAGTCAACTTGATGTCCATTGTCATCTTTTTCAGTTCACGTTGCAATTTCTTAACCTCAAGTTTGAGTTTATCTCTCTCTTCCAAAACAAGGTGGTGGTATTCATCGTCCACCTTACGTTTCTTGTGTTTCAGATGACTGTTGGAGCCACCGTGATGGGTAACAAGAGGTCGCCGAGATGATGTCGACGCCACCACATCGCCAGGAGTTGATGCAATCAACTCGGCTGTATTGTAGGGTATCACATGTTCATACTGGAGATCAGACAGTGATGTGACATTCAGTGTCCCTCTTTGGCCATCTGGATGCAAAGCACACAACATAAATTGCCAGAATTAATGTATCACATGCACATATACAGTTTTTATTTTATGTTTAACTTACAACTTGTTTGTGGACCCATATCTCTGTAAGTTTTGCATGCATGGGCAGACATTTAGTATGTGATCTGGCGAACCCATTGGGATGGATGGTAGATTTAGTTTTTTTTTCAATTTCTACAGCGGATGGGGATCTTGAGGGGTCAAACTTTTAAAATAGCACTTATCTCCATCTGTTTTGCATGCATGATGCTGACATTTTGTGGTAGTTTGTAGATTAAATTTTTTGGGGAATTTGTCCAAGGCCGTGGGAATCTCGGGTGGGGGGTCACAATTTCAGCACTGGCGACTGCCTTTTTCATAGGCAACGCTAGTGTTGTATGTTACGTTGTTAATAATCAAAGTATAATGTTGCCTGTTATCTCACCTTCGACGTTTCCTTCACTTGTACAGGAGGCATGCACATTTGGTGACTGATTACCTGTGAAAATGCGGTGCAGTATTATTGCGTTATGTTTTCTTGCGTGCAATATTAAACAGTTATAATGTTCACCAATAACATGTTATTTTTCCTTTCTGTGGAATTAAAACATCATAAGCAACCATAGACCTTCATGGCAAATTAATTCCTATGTAATACCAACAAAATAAGTTCATAATGTGTTGTTAATGTGTTTATAATGACAGTAACACTGAACACCTTTACGCATGATATGCATATATATGAATATTATGTGCAAAGGTCTATAAGGCCACCATCTCAGTTAGATAAGGTTTTGTTAGTCACATAGGTGGCAGAAATAGAGGGGTCCTGCTGTAAATATATATATATATCATTAAACAAGATTGCCACCCAGAAAATTAACTCTAAATGGCAGGTGGACAAGGAAGCCCTTTGGGTTATTGAGAGTCCAACCCTTTTATCTACTTGTATCCCGTCCTTCTGAGGTATGTGTTCATTATATTTTTAAACATATTCACACTACTAGCACCCACACAATCATCAGATAATATGTTCCATTCATTTACATTTGTGAAAATGAGAACTTTCTCATATCTAATCTACACTGATCCTTTACTAATGTAAATTCATGTCACCTTGATCTCCAGGCTGAACTAGGTACATATCACCAAACAGACCAGCAACTGCTGAATTCACTCCACCTTGTAATACAAAACAACACAGTTCCACTTTCACACATGAAACAAACAATACAACTAAATAAGAAAGGATTTGGGCTGAATACATAGTTCCAAGATGGAAATCAAAGGTTGTTAAACCACCAAAGATCTGCATATTGCACACATTCAGCAAATGCGCCCAATATATAGTACATATATTCACGGTTCAATAATGTGTTCATGTTTTCGTTAACACAACATAATATTATCATTATGTAATTATGCTGGTGTGAGCACATATCTTGCGTCATATTCTATTATGTAATTTTAACAAAACCTTATCAAATTCTTCGTAAGATATCTGTATAAATTCCAATGACACGATTTCTGACCTGGCACGAATTTACTGGTCGTTATTAATTATACTTACCGGGTCGTTGTTAGACCCACACCAAAGTTCGTCGCTTTGAATCTCGGAAGATCTAGCCACTGATATCTGTGTATGACTTACAAGAATTGAGCGTGACAATCCAAGGCAATTACCTCAGGTGCGTCAACATATCTTTTCCATTGGTTAAAGTTATAGCCACTAGCACGGTAAACGCTGTTACCAAACGTTGTCTTTGACTGTGACAGTCTTTGACAAAGACTGTGCGGCGGTGTGTTTTCGTATGGAAACTAAGTATTTCACGAAAAACAACTTTTCTGACAATTTAGTTGCATAATATGACACAATTAAGTGATAAGACGTTACAATAAGAATATATTTTACAAATGTTTCTTCAGATTTTTATAAAAACGGCATGTTTATATTATTGGCACGATCGTCGACAAGACCATGATAATTATGAAGCACGAATTTGGGCTGTGTACATACATACCTTCTATCCCTTCGACAAGAGCCGTGTTGATTCCCAGTATGTCGATAATTATATCTACATACCACGGCTCTTTTTACCCCCACCCGTTTTGGGTTCATGGCGTGCGGAGAATATGCGTAGGCAGGAGCTTTTCATCTCGGCCCACTTCTTTTTCAACTCGACCACGGTCCGCCGATTGTTTCCCCGCGAATTCACGGTCGTAGGCAGCAATACTGTTCCAAATCTGCTTCTTTCGTAGATTTGAAACAGTATTGCTCAGCTTGCACTGTAGTATGGATGCATTTTCCGAATATTGCTCAAGTAAGCATGCGATTTCTTCGTGGGCAAAATTGTCTTTCCGCTCACGCTTCACATGTTCCTGCTGTACTGTTGCCATCTGCAGTGTTGATATAAAAAGATGCCGACGGAAGTAATCACGGTTACGATGTTTGCACAGAACTATGGGAAGGGGAATTCTTGGGAATACCCACTGATTAGCATTCATCTAACCACGTGACAGCTTTACGCTCGTTCTTAGCTAAGAAATAGGTCAGACAGGCTCCATGAAACCGGAGTTGCTTAATTTTACGCAAATACTTAGCTACGCAAACATAGGAGTTTACGCAAATGCGTAACGCTAAGTAATTGCGTAGTTTAAGAACGCTTCATGAAACCGGCCCCAGCCCCAGGGTCTTATGCATGAACCGAGACAACTAATAGTCTGAGACAATGCCATTGTCCGAGACAATAAACGTCGGGACTTCTGCCGTCGCGAAGTTGCTATGCATGGACCGGACGTTAGGCCGAGACAATAAAGTCAGAGACTTCAACGCGATTGTCCCGACGTTTGGTGTTGGGCTAATTTTAGATGAGTCACGAGGGGATCCCGGGAAACCCCAAATAGTTTTGCGAAGAGCGCAGGCGCCTCCCGTTATTTCCTTCCGGGTAACATTCGTGTGATTCGAGTTGTAAACACGGAGCTTAGAAATGTCATACTATTTACCCTGATTTTACGTTGATCCTCATGTTTTACAATGTAATCCTGGATATAACAAGGAAGGGAGTCAGACATTGATTCGCGTACTCCTCTCCCTATTCCTGAGGTATATCTCCATGTGTCCTTTTTTGCCGCAATGTTGGTTGACATTATTATGTCTTTGATTATCAATATCATGATGATGATGATATGAATCGCTGTCGCTGCCTCCATAAATGATTTCTCTATTCCATTCAGTCACAGTGACAGGTAAAATACGTGTCACTGAAATCTCTTCACGCTGTTAGCCTATTTTAATATACTGTCTGGTCTTGCAGTGGTTCAAGTGACACGTTCTGGCCAAAGAACGATTTATACAGCGCAGATAGGACGCACGATTTTTGGCCCAGTCCTACGCGTCTTTGTCAGTTTGTGACTGAGTAAATTACGATATTTGTATTCCGCCTGTCTATTTTCGTAAGAACTTCACTCGAAACGATTTTTCTAACTGTTTGTTTTCACAGCATTGAAAACACATGTATTAAAGATTTAGAATATTGCTAAATTTATACGGAAATATTAATTGTTGTTCAAGTTTTTATCAAAACAGCATAAAACATTAGGACGCACGATTTCTGGTCCAACCAGTATACCTAGTCACAATTGACTCGAGTAGTGATGTTAAATGCTTTCAATCTCTTAAAGAAGTTCATATTACTCAATTAATTCCAGTATCATTCTGGGCGTCCTCTTTTCATCACTCCTTCGTCTTATATTTCATGGCTCAGTGTTCACCGTGTAGATGCACCTAGCGTAGAGTTTGCAATCTTGGATGGTTTAGTTTAGGCTCAGCACACTGCTCCGTTACTTCCAGTTTGTCCGTTGTTATTACTCCAAAGTCTCTCTCTTTGTGTGATATTTCTATAGGGTCATTTCTCATGATGCAGTCATGTGTTCTCCTCTTGTGGCCATACTGCACTCCTCGTGGACCATAACTAACATAGGATTTGCCTTTTTGGATGTTTTGGCACACACTGCTTTAATTAAAATAATATCTCAAATTTGTTTAGTATTATCAAGCCTAAGTCTTTATCTTTGTGTCATGTTTCTGCAGGGTCATTTTCCATGATGCAGTCGTAGTATTACAATATTCTTGTGGAAACTGCTGTTTTGTTAAAGGAAGTTTTTTTCATTTTCGAAATGGAATTACTCTTAAATCTTAGCAAACAGAGGTGATCTGGCAGATGATTGCCGAAAAAGTTTATGTTGTGGGTGGCAGTGGGAACACAGTGGCCCAAGTTGAAAAGAGATGAAAAGACATGAAACAAGCCGTTTGACAAAGACGGGTCAACTAAAAACCAGAGTCATGGAGAACCTTTACCTGAGGTGCCCTATGAGAACTTGGCAAGGCTCATCATCAACATCAAGATGGCGGATGGTTCAGAGGGTAAGTGTCCTGTAATCTTGCATTAAAATTTACATCACCTTAAATAATTTATAATATTTGTGTCTTGTTTCAATAACAATCCATTTGTTCCTAACATTACACACCATAACTCTATAGAGTGCTTTTAGTGGTCAAAATTGCCATAGCATCTCAGTAGGCCTTTTATAGATAGAGCGATATAGTGTACACTTGGTGGCAGTGGTATTTCAGTGTTGTGTAGGAGTCTCAACCCCTTCTGGTGTCTGTATTTTACAATGAAACATTAGATGTGTACATCCACTGATCCTATATATTGGTGTGTGTTGTAGTACCACTGGTTATCCCATCATCATCTACTCCTGAACAAGAAAGTCTATCTATGATTAACAGCATATATGTACTCTAGGTAAGTCGTAATTTGCAACACACTAATGAGAAATAGTCATGTCATCTACAAAACTAAGATATTCAAGAATATGACGAGACCAGTTCCTACTATGTTTGCTTGATCAGCTTGTTCAGTTCATAATACAATTATTGTAATGTACCGGTATGTTATTAGTTACTAATCTACAAAGGTTTACAGGGCGTAATTATATGTGGGTGATAATGTGTCTACATATTATATTCCCATTAAATCCAGTTAAATGGAAAAGACTTTATAGCCCAAGGAAAAGTTGTGGGAATAAAGAGGGATTAATATGGTACAGATCATAATTTCAATTATAAAATAAAGGTGTTAGTTAAAAACATCGAGAGAGACAAATGATACCAGTAGGTGGCCTCATCACATATGGTCACTACAGGAAATTAGGAATGGGTGTGTCAATTGTTTTGTAATTTCACTAAACACCATGTTTCATTATTGTGAATAACTTTTATTGCTATGAAAAAGCACATGCTACAACATTTATATAAATTCATATAGAAAATAAAGAGTAAAGTAAAAGTAAAGTATAATTTAACCTCTTTTTACATAAATTAATAAGAAATCTGATAGAAGTCCAGATATATGCTATATTTAAATGCATACTAGTACACTTCTTCATTTGTTTTTAATTATCTACCAATCACACGGTTTTTATTTGGTTACATCAACATTGTTCCAGATGCTGGTCATGGTGTGTTAAATGCTGTATCTGAAGATGTCCCTGGGGTACAGCCCTCAAGCAGCTGTGGGAAACAGTGGTAGTGGTCCATGACATCCAGTGATCCACCTTCCTCCTACAGTGGTTCATCGGCAACTGTCAGTAGATTGGCTTCATCAAGCAGACAAGAAGAAAGAATGGCTGACTCCTGGTAGCAGACGCAGAGTGTCGAGTTCTGGCTGCATAGTGAAAATAAGAAATACGGTGCAATCGCAGAAATGGTACAGCTAAAATATAGCTCGCCCTATAAATAGAACAATTAAAGCAAATAAGATGCATCATCAATGAAACATAGCATGGGAAATGGATAGAATGTAAGTTACGTCAACAAAGTTTTGGCAATAAGACAATTAGTATGCACCATTTATATACTTGACTGCAAGCGTATGACAGAAGATATTGTACTGCAATGCTGAAGTGTCAGAATGTATGTCAGAATGAACTATTTGAATATTAGCTATGCTATTGTTACCATTTTGATTTTTTTAACACAAGTAATAAAATATATTTAAACACATTAATTAAACACCAATTGTTTGTGTATTCTGCTGAAAATTTACAATTTGTTGTGTATAACTTCAACATTAGTGATGACAGATGATTTGTAATTGTATGTCTACATTTAATTACATGTGATTGTCACATGTCCTTTGTCATTGGTCAAAATCCTGCATCCTTAATTTTAAAATTGTCACTAAAAAGCTCCCTCCTTCTGATATTCGAGTAGTGTGACAAGATGTCATGAAAAAGGTATACTGACACTGTACAGTGACATGAAACTTGGCCTACACTACACTACAGACAGTGTTATCAGAGCTGGTAAATATTCCAGTAGCTCAGGTGTTATGACAAGCAATATTAATGACATGAACCATTTGTTTTTGTTTCAATAACATTTATAAATTATATTTGTGTATAATGAAATTCCTTGAATATGCTATACATAACATAAGTAACTGGTCATAATAAGTAGGCTTACCGGATTCTTGGTTTGATAAATTATGGAAACATTGTTTACCTCGCAATACATATCTAATAAAATATTGGTTACTGCGTAGTCCTGCTCTTGAATACTCGTATTTTGATTTATCGTGATTCGAATATTATTTATTTGTATTAAAAATGGCATTGACCCTTGTTTGAAAAAATAATTGCTACACTGCACTGGCACTGGCACTGGCTAGCCTACAAACACAGTATTGTTGGTCGAATCGAATGCTAGGTTTGACATGCTGTTTTTGTAAACAATCTAAGCACACTTGCATAAAATATCTATTAGCTAGCCATTATATTACATCGATGACATGCAAACAAGTTAGAAAATATGTTTAGAGTGACATACGATAGTTCAACGACAGAAACATGCTTCACAACCACGACAACAAATTTTATTTATGGAAAGGTCTATACTAGTGTACGCGTGTTTGAAAGATGCAACGGGACCGTTCGTTGTCTTTCCTATGACTAGTACAACTCAAGTCAAGTACAATCACGTAGACAGTCGGTCAAAAAGGTGAAGTATATGCTTTCATCACTATCACCGATTTGCCTCGACGGCGATGCCGTACCGGTAGTAGACTTACCACCTTTTCTGATAGATATTCTAGTAAAATGCGTCGTCCGAAAATCCTGTTTGCGTAGGGCCTAATATTTCGTCGAACATGATAACTTTTGGTCGGACTATCATACTTCCAGTGACTATATCCGACTAACATCGTATTTAATGAAAGATCCAGTGATACTCGGTATATCTGATAAAGTTTATCGATTGGACACACGTTAGTCGCGTTACTGTTACATTCACAGACACTACATGCACGGCAAAGTTCGATAATAACTACTCCGAGTCCTCACTTACCTGAACAGTGGTTTGATTCTGTTCGATTAACGAATTCATTGTGACATTTGTATTGCTGTTGTGGAGCTTGTTACGTTGCGGTGGTGCTTTGATTAGAACTGTACATGGCATAGAAAGTGTTATAAGTATTTATTGAATTAATACAAACAGAATCACTTGCTTCGCGCCATCGTGACACGTACTCGACCCCGTGACCCCGATGCCCAGTGTCGCTGTCGGAGAATGTCCCAGTAATAAATACCAATATCGTGACAGAGCTAGAATGCAGTAATTGGTCTCATCAACTCATCCGATCACATAAACACAACGCCAATGCCATGGCAGCCATTAATTACGAAATAGTCAGAGACAACTGCGTTTAGGCCAGCGTTATCGCGGGCCTAAAAATCGTGTCGTTTCGTCCCGCAGAAAGTCCGAGACTTCTAGTTATCTGCGTTCGTGCATAGCGATTATCCCGTCAAAGTCCCGACGTTCGTAAATAGTCCGAGACAACGCTCATTGTCTCGGTTCATGCATAAGACCCCAGATCATTAATCGGCTGCAATTTTCCGCACCGGGTAGCGCTGGACCTTTGGCTTAATCATCAGCGTCATTACACTGCTGTCATTTTCTGTAACGTCATCGTTAGTACTTCCTGTCTCAAATGTTTTATCAGCATGCATCTTTTCAATCTGTGCCAACGCCGAATTCACACGATCAAATTAATCTGGCGTAATGGATACTGCTATGGCATGGCTAGCCTAGATTGCGTTTTGGCATGGCTGGGCAGTGGCGTCACCAGATGGACAAACAAGAACGCCACCTGGCGGATACAAATAAAACTAACATCGCTCGCGTTAAATTATTTGGCATATTTAGGCGTGCGATTTATTGCCTGGTTTTTTCAAACGTGAAGCAATGACATCCTAATGAATGCGCGACCACATGCATAAACAGAAGCACACACACCAACCAACAAAACTTAATAATAATTTAATATTAACCACATAATATTTCGAAATAGCTTATGAACAAATATAGGTCACACAACAATTCTTAATCCAATTAATCAACTCGAACTCACCAAAGTATCTCAACCTTTGGGCATTGCTAAAGGGCAGTGGCAACTGCCACCATCCCACCAGCTCCAATGGTACATGATTCTAAACTAAAATACAAAACATAGATATGTCATAGCACAGAGTAAACACACAATATTTTACAACATAGTTATTTAGGAGACGTACTTGGTCACATTATAAATCAATAAAATGTTGACATGAGACATTACGTAAATATGTAGCGTAGGATTAAAGATGTAACGTGTTCACTTAACTCGATAAGAGATCATTATCAGAAAAAGCGAGAATACAAAGCTATAGAATGAATTATCATGCTAAAGAGATTGCATACATGTTATCAATCAAGACAATAGGATTTCGTGAAATTTATTTATGTGCCTCACATAAGATTTTATGTGCATTTTAAATGCACTGTACTGTAGTCCAAATCTTATGAGTTTGTCATTTTCTGCCTATGCAATTTGAATGCAGGATTCATAACTGTACATAATATTACTGGTGTAGCAATTATCTATGCTATATTCTGGCCTATAATATTATACCTAGCCCTTTATACTTAAGTCTTACTACCCTCATTGTATGACAACCACACATCAGCTCACATGAAGAAAGACTGCACATACAGTTAGTTAAATCACACTTGACGGCAAAACTATCTTGAGAAAAACACGTGAAGTCACAACAGGTCTACGTGAATAGTACGTCGGTGATATACTCACTGCAACGTCTGCAAAGAAGTCATTCTCTGGATAGTGTTTGCCAGAGCTTTGCTGGCATTGGGATCACTGACATCGTACATTTGAAAGAACAATTTCTCCCCGTTTCAGTGATATATGATATGCAACTGTATAGTATGCTGTCTGTGTACATTTGTAATTTGTACACTTGTAATTATTAATTTGACCTTTCAAGTATTAGCATTGATTGGTGGTTCACACAACTGTAACATAATATATAACATATTGGTCAACACAGCTAACGGAAAATAAAGATTTAATAATTTATTTCATCACCTCGAACACAATAACATTAAACGTTCAAATGTATACATACATTATATTAAACAAATACCACATACAGTGCACTCCGGATAAGTCGAAACTCCAGGGACCAGTGGAAATACTTCCGACTTATCAGAAGTTCGACTTATCAAGATCTGTGTTTGTTGAGTGCCTTGGATCACAATATTTGCATTATTAAAACTGCGGATACACGTTTTTTGACAGCAGTATATTTTAAAGCGCGATAAACAAAAAACACCGACGTACGCAACATACCGTTTATACACACAATAATACTCGAAACAAAATAAACATTTGAATTGAGTAGGGATCAAATTATGAAGATTCAACATTGTCTTCTACAATATTCAGTCGCCTGGATTATCTTGTTACAACTGCAAACACTAATTAGGCTTTGCCCAAAAAAGGTTTTTTAATTTGTAACGATCATGTGGCGTTCCATAGCTTCTTTGACATCCCGGAATGGCATGGCGACAGTTTCATTACACTCCGCTTGCATTACGTAGACATTTTACTTGTCGAGACATGACCTCAAACTGTGTCACTCTGTCGGATTCATCACCACAATTGTTTTCGTTGTCTTAGTGATCAGTAGTACAGGAGTCATTTAGAGGCTTACTTCTGATACCTGCATCTGTGGGAATAGCAGTGGTGCTAAGGTTACTGCCCATGTCAATGTCATCAGGCACAGAAATGTTCGTTTCCCGATAGAGTCGCTCAAGCAGCGGTTGCATGCACTCGTTGGCATCATCTTTTTTGACAGCGTCTTTGTCGGCTGCCGGCGTGGGTTGTCAGTTGGTGTTGTAAGTTGGTGTTGTCTCAGTGATGAATCCAGCCGTCCGAAAACAATTGGTGATGTTGGTAGGAACGACTTTATTCCAGGCCGATTTCAACATTGAGACCGAGTCCAAGAGTGTGGCTAGATCCTGCATCAATGCGTTGGATCAGCTTTGACAGCATCGCTGACCTGTAGTGAACTTTCAGGTTTTGTATTATTCCCTGGGCGCAGGACTGTAGGTTTTGATATGGCATTAGGGGCAAGAAAAGCAGATCTGAAGCTTTGAGATTCTGTACTTTTGGATGGGCAGGACAATTGTCAATGACCACCAACACTGCGATGTTGTCGATGCATTGCCAGGTTAAGAGACCGTAGTCAATTTGTGAAGAATTGTGATGTCATCCACGACTTGGGATTGGCAACGTAGTCTACATGTAGCTTCCTGATACCTTTGAAACATCGGGGATGTTGGAATTTACCGATGATGAGAAGTGGCCATTTCTCTGTCCCATCCATGTTAGCACATACCATGACAGTGATAATTTCTTTCACAAACAAAACATTGTTAATGAAGTAGCGTTTCTAGTTAATCATTCAATGCTAACTCCGTCTGTCCACTAGAATACCCGCCTAGATATCCTTTACATACTGCCGGCTAATAAAGTCTGCTCCTACATTCTTCTTTCCAGGAATAGCTTCTATCTGAAACCTGTAAGGTTGACGTGTCAACGCCCATCGAATTAACCTGGGATTTGATAATCGGGCCGTACGGAGGAAAGTTAACAGTTGATGATCCGTTTGAAGTACAAACAACTAGCCGTACAAGTAGTTTGAGAACTTCTCGAGAGCCCATACGATAGCGAGACACTCTCGCTTGATCACAGCGTAGGCCATCTGGGCCGCAGGCAACTTCTTGTTTACATATGCTACCGGGAAATATTTTCCTTCATACTCCTGGAGCAATACAAGTCCTACACCGGTATCGGATGCACCCGTACGAAGCACAAAGGGGCGATCAAAATCGGGGAGCTTCAGTATGTGGGCATTACACATCATAGCTTTCATTTCCGTGAAGGCACGGTCGGCATAGGCCGACCAAACTACTCGGGTGGGCTGACCTTTCTTGGTAAGATTTGTCAAAGGTGTAGCTACCGTCGAATAATTCGGAATGAACTTACGATAACACCCGGTTAACACAAGAAAAGAACGAACTAGGGTGACTGTTCGAGGGACGGGACCTTCGCTCCACCTTATCTTCCTGTGTAATGAGTTGCCCTTCCCCTATTTGGTGACCCACAAAATATATCCTGGGGTATCCAAAACAACACTTCGATGGTTTACCCGAATAGGTTTAGTAGTGTCTTGTTTAATGGAATGTTCGACTAGACTAGTACACCCTGACTTATCAGAGAATACCTCATCAAATTCCTCAATCAATTGTCCTATCTGACCTACTTGCGACTTGCTAAGTCCTGGTGCTAGGGATACATCCTTGCCACTCTACTCGCCCTACTATTAAAGGTTGCACCTCCAATAAGGGATCATCCTCAGGATTGAGGATGGCGGTAATCGCCGTGGCATACACAGTCCTAGCTACATATTCCTTTAGCATGTTCACGTGGAATAGTCGCAGGGCGTTTCCTACTCGGATTTGATAATCGTTGACCCCTACCTTCTTAACTACTTCGTAGGGGCCCTTCTACTACATAAGTAGTTTGTTGTGGTCAGTCAGCAGCAGAACTAACACTTGTTGCCCTACTTCAAGGGTGCGTTCTTTTGACTTCTTGTCAAAATGCCTCTTGTATCGTACCTGGGACGAAGACACTTGTCATTTTACATGTATCTTCGATACGATTTATTAACTAGCACGTACTGGTACGTTACCCTGATCTCACTATCAGTGGGTCATCCTCCCATAACTCTTTCAAGATTGCCATGGGCCCCCTAACTGTTCTACCATATAACAGTTCGAACGGGGAGAAACGGGTATTCTACTGAGGAGTTTCTCGATATGCGAAGAGCAGAGGTTCGATGTACCGATCCCAATCTCGGGGTCGCACGGCACACATTTTAACTAACACATTCTTGAGCGTACCATTAAATCTCTCAACAAGACCGTTAGCCATAGGATGATACGGGGTGGAGTGCACTTGATGTGTCGACATCAGACGGGCTACCTCTCTCACCACACCTGACACAAATTGCTGTCCGTTATCACTTAATCGCGAGGGAAACCTACCAGGGAGAATATCGACAATAGCGCCTCTGCTACGGCCTCGGTCGTGGTGGAAATTAGGGGGACTGCTTCTGGGTACCGGTTGGCACAGTCAACTAGCGTTAACACCCATTTATGGTGTTTATCCGTAGTGGGAGATAACGGGCCTATCAGGTCGATAACTACTTTCTCGAAGGACACCCCCACTAACGGCATAAGTTCCACCGGGGCGACCTTTACTTTACCCTTATGGACCGTTCTCTGACAAATGTCACAAGATTGACAGTACCTGGTTATGTCACATAAAATTCCTGGCCAAAAGAAATTTCGCAGGATACGGTCAGATGTTCTCTTGACACCTGGGTGACCTACCAATATAGCTTCGTGACCCAAGCATAGAATTTGCTTACGATATTCTGAGGGGCCACAAGCTGGTTCCAATCTTCCAGTCTTTCTCGCCGTTGAAAATGCATGTACAACAAATCCCCTTTCATGAAGTATTGACTCGATTGAATGTCTTCATCCCGAGGACAACTAACTTTAGCAAAACAAGCCTTAAAAGAAGGGTCCTTCTGCTGTGGCAGCCGGAAAGCTTTCGCTGAAACGTTTATATTCCCTGCCTCGGGCACGCGTAGGGGAAATGGATCTTTGTTTCGTTGTGCAGCCTGATTACGAGTTTCTACCACTCCCGCTTCAACATCTTCAGGGTCTATCTGTTTAGTCCCCTGCACCTCAGCGACCTTGCAGGGCACGTCGACGGTTTTTTTCTGGATCTACCTGGTCGGGGCATGATTCCATTGGATATTGGCGTGAACTCCTGTCACATTGCCAATGGTCACATAGCAAATCGGATTGTCGACACAGAGTACCTCAGTTTCACCGGTAAACACTGGTGACTCTATGTAGCACCGGGCTACGGGAACTTTAACTTACATGAATTACTTATAAAATTAATATCATTATATTCCCTGTATCGAGCCGGATACCATAATGTTAATAGTACTTTCCAACTCTCACAAATTAATCCACAATTTTAATATAACACATACTCGCTAGGTGTGACCCCGGTGTTTTTCACACCTACATTTTTGTAAACAACTATTGTAAGTTCATAATATAATCTTCTTATAACCACAACATAAGTAGTTTGCACGGTCAGCATATTACCAGTCACGTTAAATCATTTCTACCGATACAACATTTGGTGTACCTAACCGTAAGATTAGTGGTGGACGCTACAAATGAAATTAAGTAAATTCTAACTCGTCGGTAGTTAAAACGTTATACGCCTTAATCGCCATAGTGCGCCGGCACATACCTCAGCGACAATACATGCCAGAGATGGCAGCACCATCCCGTGACAATACTTTGTAAACAGTTCCACTGTTCTAAAGCCTGATTGAATTCTATACAATCCACTTCGTGACACACAGTTTTGGGAAGTTATTTCCAGTTCTTTCAAATTCCATCCTGCTTTTGTTATGTCTGCTTCTACCTCCCTGCGTCAGGTGCTTCTTCGCCTTCCCCTTTTCCTTCTTCCTTGCGGGTTCCATGTCAATGCATGTCTTGTGATGTGAGTTGCAGGTTTCGCGATCGTGTGGCCTATCCAGCTCCACTTCCTCCTTTTGATTTGGTGTTCGATTGGTTCTTGATTGGTTCTTTCCCATAATGCTCTGTTACTGATTGTTTCAGGCCACCGTATCCTAAGAAATCTCCTTAGACATTTGTTTATGAAACCCTGGAGTTTGTGGAGCATTGATTTTGTAGTACGCCATGTCTCCGATCTATACATTAGCACAGCCTTAACATTTGATTTAAAAATTCGTAACGTTTTTGATATTGAGATTTCAGTGGACTTCCATATCTTGTTTAATACAATGTTAGCTGCCCTTGCTTTTCCTACCCTAGCTCTTACATCACTGTCTGTTCTTTCATTTGTGTCCACTACACTAGATACGTGAACGACTTTGATTCATCTAAGGCTTCTCCCTGTAGTACAACTGGGCGTTGTTCTTGCCATTGATTGTCGTGATCTTGGTTTTACCTTTGTTAAAATTTAGTTCTAATGTGGCTGCAGTTGTTTCTATTAGCGATGCTTTTCTTGCATTTGGTCTTGGTTGTGTGAAAGAAGCGCCACGTCATCAGCAATGTCTAGATCATCTAGTTATCCCCATTGAGTGCAATGTATGCCATTTTGCTTTCCTTGTGTAGCTGTTCTCATGATCCAGTCAATAGCCACCAGAAAGAGAAATGGTGATAGGATGCACCCCTGTCTCACATCTATCTACTTTGAACGTGTCGGTGGTATTCCCTTCATGCAGGACTCTGCAGGTCATTCCCTTCTGTGTGCTTTTGATTATGGAGATGAACGTCTCTGGATTTAGTAATGTCACATCAACTTCCACATGGCATCACGGTCTAGGCTGTCGAAAGCTTTTTCAAAATTTATAAATATAATTATGTGACATGGTTCGATTATACCCATGTAGCTTTATGTACTGCTTTGTGTGAGATTAAACTTCCCCCGATAGCTAAGCAGTGTTCTGCACAGAAATCCGCAAACATTTCGCCATTCTCGTTCATGTTTTATTAGTCCATGTTTGCCCATCACCGGTTCGTATCTATGTTGTTTGATCCTATCTTTGCATTCAGGTCCCCCATCACTAGTATGACTTCTTTGTTCTGTTTTTCTATGATCTGCTGTAGTCTGTCATAGCAGTTGTTCTTGGCTTCTTCTTCAGCATCATTGGTTGGAGCATATCAATGTATGATATTGAATTTAATTTTATTTTGTGTTGAGTTTGGCACACATGATCCTTGCACTAACTGGCTCCCAGTTGATCAGTGCCTTGTGAGCCTGTTTATTTAGCATAAGTGCCACTCTTTGCGTGTGTGGTGCATTATCGTTATCATGACCTGATTACAATTATGTTTCTCCAGAAGCAATAGCTGTGTCTTGTATGATAATGTTTGGTAGTGGTTTTGTTGCTGAAAATTGTGTCGGTTGATGTTAATTGTTAGTCTTTGTTGTATAGTCTAAGTATCCGAAGAGCTTATATGCGTCTACAACGTCAGCAAGCGTGTTCTGGAGATCTTATGCTGAGAGAGCGACAACTCGTCCGCGTAGTGAAGATCAAAATGCTTATTGTTTTCACTTTCGATCTAGCTCTGAGGCGACTTAGCATAAACAGGCCACCATCGGTACGATATGTAATGTCCACTCCCTTTGGTTATTTCGATCTTTGCTTGTGGTTGAAAGGCAGCCAGAAATATAGAAAAGAGTGTCGGTGCAATTACGCAGCCCTGTTTCACACGATCGTGCAATATACATCCTTTTTTATTTTTGTGTAGTTGTCAGAGATACATCTACAGACCTGCCTACCATTCCGGATTGTCCGGAATCATTCCGGAAATACACTTCAAATTAAGGTATTACGGAGAGGGATGAAAATATTACGGATTCTTTCGTCTTCAATCACTTCCGTGCTCCTCAAATTTAGCTTCCCTTTATTCAAAAGGTGGCAGCATATATACGCTGCTTGTTGTGACATCGTTTTTCATTCGCTGCTTCTGGTCGTAATCTGACCAATAGGAAACATGGTTACGATAAATTCGCATATCCGCGCTCATGGCGCTCAAACAAGAAGAATTCATGACTCACGCGGCACGAAATTATGTCGGGGATCGAAATGGCACCACTACCAGCCAAGAAGAAACGTATGCTGCAAACGTTTATAACAGCGTGCACGCAAACGTGGCCCGTATTGTCAAGTTTAAGGAAGGGGGTCGGCTTTACATACTGCCGTATACGCGAAATTTATTTTCCTATTTCACATGATATGGTGGCCGGGATAATTGCAGGTACTGATTACGTTGTAGTGTCAGGCCAACTGACTGTACTAATGTTAGCTAGCGCCATATATGACGCCATCCAACGGAATTTGTTAGAACTACGAAACCCAGACTATATCACTGTAAGGTAACAGTTTGGACACCTACACATATTCATAGTTATGTTGTAACATGCTAATTACCCAGCCAGCACGCCACCATCGGCCCGAAGGCGGATCTGAGCGGCTGGGAAGCGGCACTCGTCGGAACACGACAGCCGCCTGCCAGCCGCTCCCTAGCCGCCGTTGACCTCGTGTAAGAGTCCGTTAGTCAATTATCAGCAGTCGGGCCTGCCTCGTCTGGAGCACTGGGGTAGTGACATTTGACACTACGGCGTACTGCCATTTTTGAACAGAGTCCAGACTGACAGTTAGAGGGAACAGTAAAAGCAGAGCTCCGGGGGAAAAGGTACGTTTTTAGACATTCTGTTGTAAATCTTTGTATATTTCTAGATTATTCAAATACATTAATCTGGGCATGACTTTATAAACACACATTTGATTGTGTGGAAATTTGTTATTTATGCGTAAAACATTAAATAAAATGTGGGGCAGAATAACCTGAAGTCATGATTGTGGCCGCCCTATATAGGCTATGGATGACGACGATATGATGAAGATGAACGGAACTTAACAACCACAAATGCTGTCCCTGTGCTGCGTGTTCCTGTTTGTTAGTGTGACAGGGTAAATGTGTGATAGATGAAGTGCTTACACTAGACGTCTTCTGTCAGTTTATGGCCCACACAATTTCTGCCATTTATGTCGCTTTACTTGTAGCTTGTTATGGTCAGTTGGCAAAAGAACTAACACTTGGTGCCCTACTTCAAAGGTGCGTTCATTTGATATTTTGTCAAAATGCCTCTTGTATTGTACATGGGACGAAGACAAGTGGGCTCTTGCCATTTTACATGTATCTTTGATACGATTTCTTAACTCTAGCACGTACTGGTACGTTACCCTGATATCACTATCAGGGGGGTCATCATCCCATAACTCTTTGAAGATTGCCATGGGCCCCCTGACTGTTCTACCATATAGTAGTTTGAACGGGGAGAAACGGGTATTCTCCTGAGGAGTTTCTCGATATGCGAAGAGCAGAGGTTCGATGTACCAATCCCAATCTCGGGGTCGCTCGGCACACATTTTAACTAACATATTCTTGAGCGTACCATTAAATCTCTCGACAAGACCGTTAGCCATATGGTGTTACGGGGTGGAGTGCACTTGATGTGTCGACACCAGACTGGCTACCTGTCTCACAAATTGCGGTCCGTTATCACTTAAGATCTCGCGAAGGAAACCTACCCGGGAGAATATCGACAATAGCGTCTCTGCTACGGCCTCGGTCGTGGTGGAAATTAAGGGGACTGCTTCTGGGTACCGGGTGGCAGAGTCAACTAGCGTTAACACCCATCTATGGTGTTTATCCGTGGGGTGAGATAAGGGGCCTATTAGGTATATAGCTAATAGCTACTTTCTCGAAGGGCACCCCCACTAACGGCATAAGTTCCACCGGGGCGACCTTTACTTTACCGTTCTCTGACAAATGTCTTGACAGTACCTGGTTATGTCACCGAAAATTCCTGGCCAAAAGAAATTTCTCATGATACGGTCAGATGTTCTCTTGACACCTAGGTGACCTGCCAATATAGCTTCGTGACCCAACCATAGAATTTGCTTACGATATTCTGAGGGGACCACGAGCTGGTTCCACTCTTCCAGTCCTTCTCACCGTTGAACATGCCTGTATAACAAATACCCTTTCATGAAGTAGTGAATCAATTGAATGTCTTCATTCTGAGGACATCTAACTTTAGCAAAACATGCCTTCAAAGTAGGATCCTTCTGCTGTGCCAGCCGGAAAGCTTCCGCTGAAACGCTTATATTCTCTGCCTCGGGCATGCATAGGGGAAGTCAATCTTTGTTTCGTTGTGCAGCCTGATTACGAGTTTCTACCACTCCTCCTACGACATCTTCAGGGTCTATCTGTTTAGTCTCCTGCACCTCAGCGACCTTGCAGGGTATGTCGACGGTTTTTCCTGGATCTACCTGGTCGGGGCATGACTCCATTTCTCCATGGATATTGGCGTGAATTCCTGTCACATTGCCAATGATCACATCGCAAATTGGATTGTCGACACAGAGTACCTCAGTTTCACCGGTAAACACTGGTGACTCTGTGTAGCATCGGGCTACACGGACTGATATGGTTGAACGGTCTAGGATGACAGGATCTTCTTATTTTTAGTTAATTGATCTGGATTAACTAGATCTCTCTTAACTACAATCCCACTACATCCTTTGTCTCTTAGAACCTCAACTGGTTTCTCATTCAGACTGCCACGCATCACTGGTAAGTTAGGGTAGATGTGATTACACACATCCTACAACTGAGAACTTACACCCACACTTTATAGTTGCTTCATCGCTACAAAGGTGGTCAATCTTCTCGACTGGGGAGTTCCGTGTTTATTATTCTTAGGGATTTTCCTAAGTCATGCGGCCGTACGTGACGCAGCATATACGTCCGCTACTTCCTTCACTGCCTCCATGCTCGAGGGTGAACGCTCCCTAATGAATACGGCTAACTCACGAGGACACGAATACAAAAATTGCTTCCGCAAAATTAGGAACCTTAATTCTCCATAGGATTCGTGGATTCCTGCTAATCTGATCCACTGGCTAAGGTTATGGTCTAATTTACCAAGGTACTGGGCTGCAGTCTCATCTCTATCCGCTGTTTATTCCTAAACATCTTCGCCGGTAATTTTCGGCGGTTAGCTGAAATTTAGCTAAGAGGGCCTGCTAACGCGCGACCCATTAGAAGACTGCTCAGTCCTAATGCGTAGTCCTCTCTCTTCCACCCTGCGTTCTTTATGTTATTGAAATGTAGAGGTGTGACCAACAAACAATATCCGCACACAGGCTCCTGGCTTTACTACCAAATAACAGACCATTGTCTGCAGCAAGATGGTGGTTGCATTTCTCATTAAACAGTTTCCCAGCAACCTATATTTTACATAGTGTGTTTGCAGTGAAAATTGCAAAACAAAAACATAAGAACAAATAGTCCAAAACTGAAGTTAAAATATATCAGTTATACATTAATTATGACATACATAAAAATGAAACAAAAAAATCCATAGCATTATCAATTTGTATATGCCATCGGTAACTGTTTTTGTACATTAACGAATGGTTAGATTAACTGTGCTATGGAAATGTAATTAACATACATGCTGTCACAGTTTCAAATGGTAAATTATATTATATCTAGCCTTTTGTACTTAAGTCTTACTTCCCGTATTGTATGGCAATCACACGTCAGCTAATACGAAGAAAGACTACACATGTGGTTATTTAACACTAAGTGAGTAACAACATTATCTTAAGTAATACCAGTTAAGTCACAACGGCTACGTCAATATTACGGCAAAGATATACTCGCCTCAACGTCTGTGAAGAAGCCTTTTTCTGAATTGAGTCTGCCAGAGATTTGCTGGCCTGGGGATCACTGACATCGTTGCCATCCAACCTGTACATTTGAAAGAACAATTTCTCCCCTTTCCAATGATATATGACAAGCAGTAGTGTGGTATGAACTATGTGTAGAGCAGAGCAAACTTACGTTGATAAACTTGCGTATCCACCTTAGCTCTCTGGCGTATCGATCCATCCGTTGACGACTTTAATATGGCTTATTGATTCTGATATTGACTAACCATTTTGTATTGATGTGCCTCTGAGCTTTGTTTCTGAGGATTTAGACGCAAAATAAGTTACCTTTATTATTATCATTATTATTAAAGATCAACTAGAATAAACGTCAAATGATGAATGATCGAAATTGCGCCATCCATCGAACATAATGCAATATCATTAGGTACATATCTTCGTTACCCACATATTCATGGCCTTGTCTTATGTCGTTGGCAAGCCCGCATTCTCCCGGCGTGTAGGAGATGTGCAGGGAAAGTCAAACAAGGTCACGTAAACTTATAAATATTTAAATTTGCGTCACTCCATAATTATTAACAATATACATACACAAGCACTCACGCCCTCGTGAATCTGGGTTCATATACATAAGCAAAAGCACATACACCAACCAACAATAACTATCACATATTAATATGCACAAATATAGGTCATACACCAATTCTTAATCATATTATACGACTCGAACTCTATTTGGGCATTGGAAAAGGGTAGTGACAACTGTCACCATCCCATCAGCTCTAATGACACATGATCGTAAACTAAATTACAAAACATACAAATGCCATAGCATATGGTAAACTCATAATATTTTACAACATAAATTTATTTACGAGAAGTATTTGGTCAGATTCTAAATCAATAAAGTAGCTCTTGTTATAAAGCTGACACGAGAACATTAAGAGTATTTACAAATTGAGATGTTGTTCAATCGAACAGGTCAGTCAGGGAGAAGAGCGCTTTGAGCAGTCCTAAGGACTGGATATTGCGCTACATAATAACTTACCTCTACTGATGAATGATACAGTTTAAGTACTTTAACACATTATTTACTAGGCCAGTAGACAACATTTTTCAGATGTTTCATAAAGGCGCATTATTTTAAAACAATGTTTTTAGGTAGATGCAATCACATCGAATAAGTAGTTTGTTTTTGATGTGCTTTGGTTCAGCACACACGTACCCACAATTATATATGTAATATTCATAAAAGTGTACATTTTGATCATCTTATTCTATTGCATCCGACGATTAGTGTTAGCTTAGGTATTTGCTACTTTTTAAAACTGTAGTGTTTGAACAGTGCTAAACTCCACACAAGGTCATTTTTATTTGGTATACAAATGTTGGAGTGTAAACAAGTTCATATATGTAAACAAGGTGAAACATTTAATATTATTATAATATTATATTATATTTAAATTATCAAAAGCATGGGACTGCTGAACGTTTGACTTAATCGGTGTGTATAATATTCCCTCAATATAATACTACAATAGCATTTTGTTATCCCATAATTTTACATTATCTTAAAATCATGTTTATCTGATCAATTAGTTAGATTTTGTGTGTCAAGAGTTTGATTTTCCAATACATTTGATAAACAAATACAACTCTACAAGTGCATGTTTTATCACATCCTTACTGCTAAAAGTTATCTAACAGTAACAGCCCCTAATTGAGTATCTTACCACTTAATAGACACGCAAGATATTGCCATGGTGTTACTGTTAGCAACATAATGGTTTGCTATGGATAGGATTTAGAAAGCAATTATCTATCTCATTAAGTGATGTTGCAACCAAACCGTGTTATTAGGATAGATACATTATAACAGCCATTACAACGTGACTTCCGTGACAAAAGCTACTCAAATTGTAATGATATTTTTGCTGCATCTAAATTCCTAAAAAATTGTACTGTTGTAGTTTTATTTGAAAGATCACGAAAAGCTCTTTAATTTAGCCAAACAATTGTTTAATTCTGTCAAAAATGTCATGAAAAAATAATAGTTGAAAAACGTGATTTCGTAACGGTTACTATTCCAAATATATAGGGGGCATTTCATAAGAAATGGTCCGGGCTCATAATATTTCAAAATGATAAATGACTTATAAAACTGGTACTTTTATGAAGTGAAAGGATTGAACTTTCATCGCACATTCCTTTCCAACACACTGAGTTCAGATCTGCCGATTCACAAAGATACTTTGGCCAGAATTCATGGTCTGATGAAATGATCCGAGGAGTAAGCTTCAGGTGAAAGTTTTCATGTATTTCGCATTTGCATTGATCAAGTGACTGAATTTCAGCAGCAGGACAATCACTGGGCGTAGAGTAGTGAATTTGGTGAATCCGATTTTAATATGTGGATGTTCCATTTGAAAGAGGGCGTATAACTCTTTAAGATACATAGAGGTAATGCTTCCCGTACTTCTTTTTTCCATTAGCCCAAACGGTCATTTCATCTTTCATACCTGGAACGGTATAAACTGTGTCCGACCTCAGGTAATACTCTACCACCACGTTCTTAACATCCTCTGAAAACCTTTTTTGCTTGTCGTCCCACACAGATTCGATGTAATTTTGTCTTTCGGTGTCAGTCCAATTTTTTTGCTAGGGCACACCATACTTAATTTTGTTTAGATGGCAAAAAACAAACGATGATTACAACCAGTGTTTGCAACGATCTATTATATCTCTCGAAGTCACATCGGCTGAACTAAGACAGTATATAAATAGACAATTCAGCGCGCATTGTTAGTCCACCATTCTAGAGGTGCGCCAAATCAGAACAGATGCACAGACGCACTTGCATGCCTCACTCAGTGACACCTCTTGTATAATTTAATAAATATACGCTCTTTGGCTATAACAGGCTGCAGCATAGCTTACCGTACATATCGTTGTGTACTGGAAGAAATACAAATTAGAACTTGAAATAACCGTCACCAGGTTGATATGTGTCCAGTATCCATATCTCAGGGATATAATTCACAGGCAGCTGTTGATTAAAGAAACGGTGCATCTCTCCAAGGACATAGAAGTAACGTTCATAACAATGAATTTGAGCCGATGTCCACGTGCTGAAAACAGAAGGTACGGTAAGATAAGGTAATTATATCGTTTGGATTATAACATTATTAAAGAAAGTATTTTTCTCCTCTTGTTTCCATGTGAACTTGCATGAGAGTGAACTTGCCTACGTTACTCAATTTCAATTGTTATCTTATTTCGAAAAAGCTACACATTTAAAACAAGTACTCACATATTGTCATCATAATTATTGTCATCATTATGACCACCATTATAATGGACGTCATGACGATGATAATAATGCTCATCATTATAGTCTTGGTGAAGGTTTGACCTTTTGGAACGAAAATTCCGCGATCGTTCAAAATGGGTGGAATTCCGCGTAATCGACATTCTGACACGATATTTGCGTTTTCGAATGGAAACTCCGTAAACGCTGAAAGAGTAGAATTACTTAGACTTACCGGCTCTCGCGTGTAGAGAGACATGGGTCAGTCAAAGCACGCCATCCAGGCATGTCGCTTGCTAGTGTTCTGACGTCGCTCCAGCTTTTGTTGAATAGCTGAAGGTCGCGGTCAATTGTTTGGTGCCGGTTCATTCTTGGTCGTTCCCTCTTTGTCTGGTCAGTTGGTATCCACCATAGCGCTTGTTGGGCAAGTCTAGTAGGTGGGGGCCATGACATTGCCGAGCCAGCTCATTCGTCTTCTGCAGATAATTAATGATGCCAGAGATTGTCCAGATCGTATCCGGACATCTATGTTCGTCACATGGTCGCTCCAGTGTATGCCCAAGATCTTTCGCAGGCATTCAGTGTTTAATGCATAAATTTTGTTTTCTTGGCTTGTTTTTAATTGCTATGTTTCATATCTGTATAGGAGGGTTTGGTTAACGTTTGAGTTATAAAAGCGGAGTTTAGATTTCAAGGTAAATGTCTCGTTTTCCCAAATTTTCCTCAGCTAGTTTAAGGCTCAATTGTTTGGTGCCGGTTCATTCTTGGTCGTTCCCTCTTTGTCTGGTCAGTTGGTATCCACCATAGCGCTTGTTGGGCAAGTCTAGTAGGTGGGGGCCATGACATTGCCGAGCTAGCTCATTCGTCTTCTGCAGATAATTAATGATGCCAGAGATTGTCCAGATCGTATCCGGACATCTATGTTCGTCACATGGTCGCTCCAGTGTATGCACAAGATCTTTCGCAGGCATTCAGTGTTGAATGCATACATTTTGTTTTCTTGGCTTGTTTTTAATTGCTATGTTTCATATCTGTATACGAGGGTTTGGTTAACGTTTGAGTTATAAAAGCGGAGTTTAGATTTCAAGGTAAATGTCTCGTTTTCCCAAATTTTCCTCAGCTGGTTTAAGGCTACTGACGCTTTCCCCACTCTGCAGTTTAGTTCATGATCGATGAATCCTACGTTATTGATGGAGCTGCCAATGTAGGAGAAGTTTTCGACTGTTTCTACTTTTTTCGTTGATCCAAACATCTGTGGGTGGTAGATGCTCCCCTGTCAGCATGTTTTTGTCTTCTTTTCACTGATAACAAGTCCCAAGCCTTCAGCGTACGTGCTGACTAATTCCACGAGACGTTGTAGGCCCTGGGTGGTGTATGAGAGGACAGTAATGTCATTAGCAAAGTCAATGTCTGATTTACGCTCCTCCTTAACCCACACAATCCCTTCATTGCCTATAGTTGCTAGCCGCATAACCCAGTCGATGGCCACGTAAAAGAGAAGGGAGGGGGGAGACTGCAGCCTTGTCTGACACAAGTCATCACATGAAACTTGAGTTTTCATATATATTTTGTATTGCTGATACATTTTTGGGGGGGTCTCCATACGTGGTTAATATTTTCCGCAGGGAAACGCTTTTGGAGTAGAATTACCAACACCGTAAATTATACTGACTTTATTGGCGATATAAACTTGATTACTATGCAACGGTATTCGTTTATTTCGGTGGATTTATGACGCAGGATTTTTTTAATGCACAAGGCAAATTGTTACGAAATGTTATGGTGCCCCTGCTACTTCGTGTCATCCGACGTAAACAGTGACGCGGGCGGAAGGTGCTAACATAAACCGTTTCGAGATCGTTGTCTGGTTGTCCGCTTAGCGCATTGAAGACATGTTAATTAAATATACTTGTCACATCATTAGAACACGCATAATTGTACAGATTCCGGTTTAGAACACAACATTTGAAGGAATAACAACAGCCTAGGTTACGTTGACTCAATGTGATGTGACGGGGCCAATTTGTACAACAAACAAGTCGGCTCCAATCTTTTCGATCAAGTTCTTTATTTGTGGTCTTACTTCCGGATACAAAAAGAAACCTAAACAAAGTAAACAGTTTGTCAATATACGTAAGTAGATATATTAATGATTATGATGCGTGGACACATGTCACACAGCATGCATGCGCAATATAATGAATCCAGTATAATGTAAAATATTCTAAAAATATATAATTGTCGTATAAGTTATACTAGGAATACAATTGTATGTAAATCAACAACACAAGTATATGCATCTAACAGATGCAATAATTACATAATCTACCATTAATGTAATGGCCATGCTCACCCCAACACTGCCCTGGAAGTTCATTAATGAATAATTCATTCGAAGCCTGGCTCCCTCCTGCAATGGCACGGTGCAACATGTCATTTACAGCAGAACACAGATAATTATTTAAACAAATATTTCAATTCCATATTCCTATACTACTTCGTGTTACCATATTCTGTTCCAATTTACTACACAGTATACCTATTCTATGACTTGTTAAATGACTGAACCAAACACTTGGCCAGTGTTTACCATCTAGGTACACTATCCAGGGTGGCTCCCAACTTGTTTTTAAGTGTCAGTCTCTAGGGAATGTGCTCCACACCCTACCCAGCCAACCCCATAGGGTGATTAATCACGAGGACATTAGTGGCCACTGGGCAGTTTCTGATACTGACTGCACAGCTTCATAGAACACATTTTGTTGCTAAATGCATAATCTGGCTGTATATTAACCTAATAGCACGTAGATAAGCATCATAATACAAAACACAGTGCCTGATTAAACATGATTAAAACTGTACACTCTGCAAGTTATATCACCAGCAGGATGCAAGTATTCTAAAACTCATTAAGACCACTACTGTTTACAACCAGCCGGTGGGGGTCATCCACAGCATCATGGGGTGTCCACTTAAAGCAGTTTTCCATATAGTGAAACCCTTATAACTAAATAATTGCTTTAAAACATCCATGCAAGTTTAGGTCTAATGATGGACAATCTTTCACTTAATGATGTAGTATAATTAGAAAATGGAAATAATACCTTAAAAGTATTATTGAACAAGTTGACACTCACCAAAAATAAATGTCTCCTTGTTGTGTGAAACCTGAGCCAGCCTAGCCCACAGCTGCTGTACCAATGCTTGGTGAAAATACACACTGGAGTTTATCTCATACCGTTCAAGCAACTGGTTATTTATAGTAATTAATTACCTAAATATAATTATAATCAACTTCTTAGCAATTACATCATGAAAATGTAGTTTCACAAAATAAAGAATGTAACAATATCCGTCATCTACTTAGCATATGGTGCTGCCATATTGTGGTTGGTAGAGACATTAGAATGAAACTTAAAATGTATTCCAACTCTTAATTAGCATGTTACAACATAACTATGAATATGTGTAGGTGTCCAAACTGTTACCTTACAGTGATATAGTCTGGGTTTCGTAGTTCTAACAAATTCCGTTGGATGGCGTCATATATATATATGGCGCTAGCTAACATTTTTGAACAACAATAATTACTGAAACAGCTTCGGTGATTTAAACATTCATAATTGTTAATATGGTTGCTTGTAACATTTACACATGTGACCCATCTTAACAAAATGAGTTGCATGTCAGAAATTGCTTTCACATGGTGTATCATGTAAGAAGATATCTTAATTCTAACTGAAGTTATGGCTTAACAAACACATGTGGGGTAGAAACCTTCAAACCCAGAAAACGGCCGTCAAAGTTGATGCAAATTATTCGTTATGTTTCATGAAATGTACCTTAGTTACCGTCTTCCAAGCTCTCTGGAGGTCACAGAATGTAGTTATTAGCATATGTGTGCCCATATATGGGAAGATGACGCGTCCAGCTTCGTGGTGATATCCCATATATTAGGAGCGTCCCAAAATTAGCATTTGCGAACGTCCGCAATCACTGGCATTTTTTGCGTTATTTTAAGGAAATCGAGCGGAACACTTCGCACAGCTCTACAAAAATTGCTTTAAAATACACAAAACAGAGTTAATTAGTGGGTAACTAGAGTAGAAATTGATAAAACGAATACCAAAGAATAATTTTCAGGGGAAATCTAAAAATCGATGGATTCGCGATTTGTTCACATAAACGGCATTTACGGAAAATCAGATTTGCCGACATCCGACTCATTTTGTTAAGATGGGTCACATATGTTAACTTATACGTTAAGTACCGCTGGATTATAAGTAACCAGTCATTTTTTACAGGAATGATTTTATTATCCAAATTGATTATGTACGGTTATTACTGTGTTGCAATATTGTTCAAATAAATGTTGTTAGAAAAGTTAACCACACAGTAAAACAGTATTGCTTAGGCGCAGTAATCCTAACGTTGTGATATTTTAGATATTTGACCGAATGTATTATTTTTTAAAGTTAATTTTGATATAAAATATGTACCATTAACCCCAGCAGTGCAAGTTATAACATATGCTAACGAAATGCTAAAAATAAAATATTACAATTACAATAGTAGGTCTGCCTACTCAATTGTTTTCGCAATAAAATGTTTTAAAAATAAAACGTTTTTCCTACCTACGTATCCTATTTTAAAAATCAATGTTATAGGAAACACAATTATATTTTATGTTGGCATAAATTGGCAATAAGTTACGAGACCCACGCATTAAAGAAAGAAAGTTGTACAAGGCTACCGTGCTGAAGTAATGCAAATGTTAAGAAATGTCCTTCATGATACACTAAAATGGCAATAATTTACGGCACCCACGCACTAAACTACGAAATTGTTTCAAGAAAACTGCTATTGAAACGATCAAATGCTAAGAAATGTTCTTCATGATACACTAAACTACAATCATTTACGACATCCACGCATCAAAATACCAAAATGTTGCAAGGCTACCGTATTGAAACGATAGAATACAAAGACATTTTATTCATGATACACTACACTAGCAATAATGTATGACACCAACGCATTAAACTACGAAAAAGTCATATTACCACGTGTTTTTTGTGGTAAGTTTATGAGTGTGGCAGGATGACGTAATAAGCGTGTAAGAAACGTCGTTTTACCACACCTTGTGGGACGGCAACGATACAGGTAAACGGGTGAAGTAACCCCGTGTCTATAGTTACGCATATGACCAAAGGGCCGAGGGTGTACTGTACGTATACTAGAAAAAATACAGATAAAGATAAAGTTTGTACTTTTTAATCATGTACAATAACAATTGCCGAATGGTCGGCTAGTAGGTTTGTCTAGTCGCTGAAGGTTGTAGGAGCGTAGTAATAGGGGTTCCAAGCATGATGTTAGTTACAACGCCGTTGTAAGAAGGACGACCTGCTCGCCGTTACGGACTTATATAGGATTATGAGAATCACTTGATAATGACACCAGACAACACATCAACGTCGACAACGTCAGCCAAAAAATTACATCATTATCTCATAGACGATCCAGTAAGGCCTTCGAAAAATATGTAAACTGAATTTTCAACGACATTTTATTTTACCTGTTTTCATAGTTCACAATTTACTCAACAGGAGGTGCTACAACTTATATGACGTTATGATCACGTGACCAGATAGTTCACCATCTTGCCGCCGTCGGAAAATGCATTAATACGCATGAGTAATGGTATATTTAATGACGTCATCTACCTATTTCATAATTCAAAACATGAAGGTAGCGAATTGGTAGCGAATTTAAACGCTACTGAAAAAAAACCATTATTGCGCATACGGAAAGACCTATTTCATGACATCATTGCCTATTTAAAGATGTCATCGACCTAGTTATATAGTTCATCGGTTAATCAAAAGATGGCGCTGATCTATTTTCTAGTTCACATTATTTCCACCAGGGGTGCTTATTGACCTTCTTATTTAGTTCACCACATATCCGCCAGGTGGCGCTACTTGGTCCCTGATCTTTAACCTTGCATGATGCTTGATGTAGTAATCCCTTTACAGCTGTTCACAGCTAAACTGGGATTTGCGCAGTGCGTAACGTCAGGGCAGTCGAACAAAAAGGGAAAAAAGGTTGTTCAAATTAGAGAAAGAAAACCTGTTCAAATTAGAGAAAGAAAACCTTCCAACATAAGTGACGTCATTCCTCATTCATCGCTCATTTTTACTGACGGCGTCCATAGTAAGGGACATATATTACTACTGCTGTGTCCTCCTGAGCTGAACAAATACTTGGGGAGGTAGAAACACTGACATACGCGAAGCAACAGAGTCTGGTGTGGCCGAGGTATCTGAATCACTAAAATCCGAGTCCACAGAAGTCAGTCTAGCAGTACAAAGACCTTCAGAAAACTTACGTAGATAAGCTCTGTCGGACAGAGTGCCACACATTAACACATAGTTAATACAACAACTTAAGGTGTGGGTAGCAACATCATTATCGTGTTACAATCTAGGCAGTTGTTTCAATTGACTTGAGTAAGTCGTGTTCCAGCTTTTCAGTTTCAATACCTTCATGTTTTGTTCTATATCAAAAGTGTCATTTTTTGTTTATTCACTGCGCTGGTATTCTGCAAAGAGGCAGTTTTGTCTTCGAGTCCTCTTTCCACGGACTTTTTAATTCGGATTTGGCGAGATTTGTCTTAGCCTTCGCAACCACTGTTCAGGTGTTTCAACCACTGCAACGTCTCCCAAACGCAGTTACCGTTTGGGCTCTATGTTACATGATTCATTGAATGCTTAGATTTGTAGTATATTGACACTCCGCTAAGTGCCACCATTGGAGACACCGGGGATCCCGCGGGAATATTACGTGATTGGACTACTGACAAGTGATGTCATTCACGTTGTTCAATGGTGTTAATTCTAAGAAGTAATTCCTATTTGTTTCTGAGCGACGTTAAGATCACTAAACGACGTAGCTACAAAACAGCGATTTTATAGGAATATAAGTGACTTTCTGGTATCATTTCGCGCGAATGAACGAAAACATGGGCGTACGAAATAGCTAAGAGGTGGCAATTTTGGGCGATCGGCATACAAAACCGCGAGGCGGCCCGCCTCGCTCGTCATATACCAGGGGAAGCATCGTGTAGTTCTTCGTCTCTCAAGTCTGCTAGCCGGTTTCGCTCCAAGAGAACTACCTTTCTTCCATATGTTCTCCAGCTGAGATACATTCCCGAAAGGTACTTTGACCTTTCGTTAAATCGTGTTCATCTTCACTAACCTACTTATGTATTCACTTAGTTTTCATAAATTTGCTTATAAAGTCCATAACTTAATTTACGAAAGGAGGCTAAGCATCATTGCGAGTTTAGTTTCTGTTAAACAATTTCATAATCAGGTCATCTGCCATTTTTAGCATATAATTAGTGCAGGACACCTTTTTGTGGTTAAGTTAGATTTTGCTCGGGTTGCTGGTTGAAAATCTTTCCACTCAGCATGATTCCACAGGCACTGCTCGTCTGTGGACGTTTCTGGGGGCCACCAATACATACTAATAATAATAAAATTAGAATATATTTTATTTGGTATAGCGCCACATCCAGTATTATTCGTGGCGCTTCACAACATATTAAAATACATAAAAATCGTAGAATTGCAATAAATATGTATATGTATATTAATTTAAAATAAATATTAGTGGTAAAGAATAAAATTAATAAATACATACATATTGAATAATGTCGAATTTCTAAATAAACAAGTAAATAAATATCAGTTATTCATCAAAATTAAATAATATTAATAATAATCAATCTAGCACAATAACTATATAAAATTAATAATAACTAATTTAGTAAAACACTTGATATAAAATAGTTTACGTGAGGAATAATGAATAATCATTATACGAATACGATAACTAATTAAAATTGGTTTTAGTAGAGGGCAGTGTTCATGTAGAGTGGCACTAATATGAAACACAAAAGAAATGTGTCTTCAGACGACATTTGAAGCTGGCGAGAGTGTCACAGGTTTTAACAACACTCGGTAAAGTGTTCCATAGGGACGCAGCAGCTACAGCGAACGAGCCGTCCCCAGCCTTGATACGAGTGCGCTTCACTTCTAACATGTTACTGTTTGCAGAGCGCAGTGCTCTTGCCGGTTGATATGGGTGCACGAGTTCACACAAGTACACGGGCGCGTCATTGTGCATGCCTTTGTACGTGAGTACCAGTATCTTGTAAACCACTCTGCGCACAACAGGCAGCCAAAGAAGTTCGCGTAACAGGGGCGTGGCGCTGTCACTACGTGGACGACGCAGGATCAGTCTGGCAGCCGAGTTGTGTATTCGTTGCAGACGCGCGATGTTAACTGCAGACGTGCCGTACAAGAGTGCGTTGCAGTAGTCAATCCGCGATGTGATGATGGCATTGACTACGCGTTCCTTTGTTGGTTTGGGTAAAAAAACGGCTAATCTGATTGATGTGGCGGAGGTAGAATGAGCATGCGCTGACAGTTTGCGACACTTGCTTTTTCATATCTAGGTGCCTGTCAATGGAGACACCGAGACTTTGAACACATCTTGAAGCTGTAATTATAGAACCACCAACGCGAATCACAGTGCCGTCAACGATTGCATCCGCAGACTTGGGTACAATCGGAAGATACTGTGTCTTGCCGTCGTTCATGCACATAGAATTCCATGCCATCCAGTTCTTTATTTCACCCAACGCCAATATAGAGGGGAAAGACTCGATAACGACGAGAACATTTATTGAACAGACTTATCTCAAAGCGGAAGTCGAGGCAAGAGGACGTACAGACGCAATCATACAGGAAGCGGAAATGTGATACTAATCCAATATGGCGTGACCACTTTCTTTTCTCCTTCACTGATCTAATAATAGCACATAAGCTTGTAAGGTTATAACGTGATAGTCCATATGACATACAAAATATGCAGTAGAGTCAATATGGACATATGCCACACAAAATATGCAGTAGAGTCAATAGGTCCATGGCACATGTATTATAACTCATAGTCTTGTAGATATGCAGGTTTATTACGTCTGCGGATGGGTCGAGTGGGCCTCACGTTGTCACTGGGTGTGGTTGGCGGCTTCGGTAGCGCGGTTGTAGGGGCCTCAGGTGGCGCTGTGATCGTCAGTGGAGCCTCGGGCGGTGCTGCGATCATTAATGGGATTTCGGGTGGAGTTGCATTCGCTTGGACATCAGGCGGGGTGTCATCTTCGTATGGCGGGATGTCTTCCGTGTCATCTCCATCCTCACGATGGCGCGTGGGTAGTGTGGTCGACACATGACCGGGTACTAAATAGCACTCGGATTTTCGCACTTTGTATGATGAAGTGCGTAGTTGAGATCCGCAAAATTTGCGAATGTAGCACCAGCTATCTTCGATAGAGGTGACTAGATAGCGGTCTCGAGCTTGCGACTTATTGCGGTCGGATAGTACGTAAACCAAGTCACCGACATGAATTATCGGTACAGGCGCCTCTTTGCCGCGAGGAGCCTTCGACGTCTGGCTGTGTGCGTGATTTTGTAGGCGAGACTGATGTTGTTCAGCAATGATGGCACGATCTAAAATAGGCAACTGCGCGTTGGAAAACTGGTCTCGTTGGAACCATATTTCGCGTGCCGATAGGCCGCGACCGCGGATTCTGGAGTTGAGTTGAGAGGTAGCAATTGCCAGTATAAGAGGTGACACCGGTCCCCCGCCAGGCTCCTGTCGTAGCAGCTCATCTTCAACCTCTGACACAGCTTTCTCGGCTACTGGGTTTTTGTTAGTTTTTGATTCTCCAAACGAATACCCAAACGTAGCAGAGTTGGGTCGTTCACGAGAGCGATGAACCCTGGGGCTGGATCCACACGGATGATCGCAGGAGGCCCGTCGAGGGGTCTAAACTCTATGCAGAGTCGAGCGAGGCAGTCACGTAACGCGTCATGGCGTTCGCTCTCGATGATGCACGTAGAAGTGTATGAGCTAACGGTTTCGCGGACGACAAATAAGTTCTTTGGTTGGCGCGAATGGTATGTCGCACTTGACAACGATGACGCCGTCGCGAGCCAAAGTTGTAGTAGATAAGTAACGTTTTACGTCCTTGGCATTGGTTACTTTTTGGATGGACGTGTGCCTTATTTTAGGTGAGCTCTGACGCGCCGTAGATCAGGGCACTCTGATTGTGTAGAGAGCCATGCGGACCTGCTCGTGAACGGAAGGCGAGTGGAGCCGGATATGATATCTTCCACAGCAACATTCATAACGACAGATTGTTCGATTTGCGATATGAAAGAGCATATCTGGCAATGTGGTTCATGGCATTCCGGTGCGTTTCTGCTTTTATACCTATTATATGAGGGTCAATATCTTCTACCATAATGTTTAGTTCATTTCTTTTGTTTACTATACTCCTTGCATTTAAACAAACACATTTATATCCAGCTTCAGAAGAGTTTTCCAGATTGTTATTTGTTGAATCATTTGTGCTGTCTTTATCTATGCCTCCGTTTTCAGGCTTTTCTGTGAGTCCCCCCTGCGAATCTAGTTTAAATAGATGCAACCTGTCCCACTGTCAACAGATTGCAGCAGATTTTCTGAGAAAACTGCTGCTCCCTTTCCACTAAGATGGAGGCCATCTCTCATGTACATATCTTCCCTCCCAACAAAGTATCAAATAGATAAGGTTGATTACGCCACATGTCGACAAGTGCGTCCTCCATCAACTCGCACCAAAAATCAGCCATTTTCTCAAGAATCTAATTATCTATCCCGTTCTCTGATTGGGTAATTCCTTACGATTCGTAAATCACAGTCGAAAATTGCCGCACACCGCCCGATTGTTTAAGACTGCCAGTCAGCATCATTCACGCAGATAGAACATGTTCAATCGACACAATTGCCGCAAACTCTAAGTAAGACTGGGGAATAGAGCACGCAAGTGATTCTCGTTTCCGATCCGTTTTGATGCGATAGTTAACGAGATCATACACTTCCGGAGCCCACTTCGTTGTCCGGAATTATCGTTCATTCGATTACAGGCATGGCGTTTTCATTACAATTTTGGGTAAACTACACCACACGGAATGTTAAATTTCAAGGAAAATCAACAGGTTCAGTAGACTTCAGGTGGGTGCCGAGTTTCTCATACAACGACGAGTGCAAGCGTCGATGAAAGACAATAGTTTGTGTGTCGCCTGTGAAATTGTATCCGCTCACGGCCGGCCTCCGCTCACTCGACCGATTGAGTGAGACAAATGATAATGTTATTACTGCTCTAGAATGTGTTCCCTTACATCCCCATTTGTAAAGATGCACTATAACCATAAATTACGTACATTGGACAAATACTGTTACATATTTAAATTATGTTTACGATTATACATATGTATGCAACTGTGCCTTAGGTCATTGTAGACTTTATGGTGGCAAACATTTCGCGTGCCACGACTGACAATAACAGTTTCGTCGTTCCGGTATAACCATTATTCAAAGTCAAAATTACTGCGATATGCAACCAATTTGAAAATCATAGCGTGTCTGCATACTAGTTCCCACCTTCTCGATAAACCTTCGTTGGGTGGAAACCTATAAAATCTACAACGCAGGTTTCTGTTGTGGCAATTATAGCCGTAAGCGAAACACTACATGGCTCGTTCGCGTCGCTGGCCACCAAAAAGGGCAAAATAGCATAAAACCAATATGGCAGCTGACGAGGCTTGCGTGCCCTATTGTAGCCGAAAGCAAATGCACACCGCTCCAGTTACCCACGATTGTCTACACTGCGACGGTTGAGATGCGTCGCAGCGAAAACAATCGGGCGGTGTGCGCGGGCTTTATTGAACTGTATCACACTTTATTAAACCCCATCAGCACCAACATTATGCTGTTAAATACGGAAAGAGGAAAGACATAATTATATATTATAGTGTTAAATAAAAATAGGTCATAACTTGAAACTTATGAAGTGATAATATTAATTATGTAACAAAGTCGACGCGATAGTTGAGATGCATGAAGCGACGGCAAGAGCAATCGTGAAACCGGCGTCCAAAGTAGCAGAATCGTGGCGACTAGCTTACCTCTTCGAGGAAGTGACGGAGACAGTGGCAATAACAGCAAGGATCCAAGTTTATTGGGTGTGATAGTTGATTACATCCAACGTCCCTTGACTTTTCATTCTTTCTGACATGTCTCTTGATATAACAGTCTTTCATGACGACGCTCTGTCAGAAATGAGCTGATTGCAAATATAACAACCTGAAGGACAGTAATGGGGCCTGTTGTGCGCGTAACATGGATCTCGTTAATGTGATATCCTTCAAGCGAGGTTGCGTCAGACCCTAAACAGAAATTCGTTTCGTTTATTAAACTCTGTCCTGCGTGAACTGAACTAAGCAACCCCATTTCATGTGCCTTGTTACTGATTGTTCATACGGTAGGCAATTCTGCAATGTGTCGTACTATTTGCTGGACTAAAGAGCTTGCAGCTTCTACCGTGACTTGGCAAAGCAGACACCTATACATAGCTTTCCTAATGGGGACATCAAATTTGTTTCTCAGTTTTGAGGAAACTGTGGTGGGTTGTTTGTCACGTTTTAACTTATCCATTTGAAGAAAGGTTCTTGTTCCTAAGCATTAGATCACGTCATGAATAGGTCGATGTACCAACGTTTAAGTTGATATGAAGCATAGGAAACGTTTGAGTGAGCCTCACTATGGTGAACGGCCCCAGAACCTGCCATGAATAATGTTGTGATTTGTAGTCACGTCTGCCATGAATCACTCAATGACACTTGTTGTGATTTCCCGAAGACCACCGGTTGGGTTTCCTCGTAATGCTAGTTCGACTGCCGCCCATCAGCACGTATTGGCCGGGGAAATCTACGGTGTCGCCATATACGAAGTTATATTTAAAATGTGTATACAATATAATGTGTAGCAGAACAATAATTTAATTTCATAAATATTTGTTTTTGGTTAAACAAACACCAACAATTGAAGCACTACCTAATTCCCAGTTAGATAACATGGCAGATGCTCACAGCCGGGTGGTAGTGCATAGAATTATGTTAATTAAACATTAACAATATTAACTAATCACATAGAATAATTAGTACACTGTGTACACTTTTTTAAGAAGTCATGCATTCGTTTAATGCATTGAAGTAATAGTAAAGTGACGTAAACACGCTACCAACGGATTCGTTAATTTATTCTTTAAATATGATAATTAATTTAATATAAACAAACCACATCACACCAATACAGTTTGGACAATGCATTCAAAGTGAGTTAACTATTGGTGAACATATGGACACTTTTGAGAGCATCCCCTGTGTCAGATGGTGGTAAAATAGAACAGGGTGCGTGTTTAAGTTTCATTGAATGTCATTCTTGATATATTCAACACACTGGGTCTAGGTTCTTTCTCTCCAGATTGGACAACCGTCTCCACGGCAATGAAAAATGTATGTTGCGCCTGGCAATTCGTCTCTCGAGTTTCCCTTGTTTCTCAGTTTGTGGGCCAGATCTCCTTTTCAACTGTGACAGATGACTACAATTTCCTTTGATTTGTTCACCACCTCATGAGCGTCATTAATTGTCCCGACACAATTATTGATGCATTATATTATTATAACAGATAACTTTGTTTTTATGGTTCTCCTTACATCTCCACACCGTGAACATATTCTTCCTGTATGTATCTACGTCATTGTCCTTTGTAGGCAGCATCATCTTTCACATAACAGAAAAGGCTTAAATTAAAGATAACGTTTTTTTCTTCACACTGGCAAGCACCAAATGACTACTTTCAGAGTAAACTCGTAATATATACATACCAATGCACAGTTCAGCACATCATCTAATAGACTAGCACATGTTTTGTGCTTAGAATGTAATATGCAAAAGCAATGTCGTATTGGTATATTTACCGTGTGCCAACGTGTGTAGTACTAACAGCTGCTCGTCTTCATAACTGTTCAGTATTTCAACGCACCCATATTTCGTCTTATTCTTCATGTTGGTTGGTAGAGGGTGTATCTCTGATTTCAAACACATAAAATTATAGTCGCTCTACGTGTGTGGAATGTGGCCGAAATTCAGGTAGATGATGTGTGATGATCAGCCCAACCAGCACCGAGTATGGTTGCAACATATATTAAAACATGTACAATGAAGTAAATACATCAATGGTGGTAGTATGTTCCTTCGATCCTTTACAGCAAAAAATAGTATATCATTTATTACATTATTTAACATTTATAATGACATTGAGAGCATTTGTGGAAGTATCAACTACTTAAATATTTTAGCAGAGTGAAGTATTACGATTAACGCTGCTCTATATGAATAACGTAGAACACAATGGTCATACAGCTATTTATCTTTCTTTGATTGATTTGTTACAATATTATATATGTCCAAACATAACTTGAACATACGGCTGAACATTCACTGCATATTATGAAGTACACACAGCTCAGATATTCACTCTAACAAACACTGACAGCCTTGGATGCTAGCGTTTGTTCCGTTTGCTCCTCCATGGTTATGGTGTACGTCTGGTACTTGGCATTGTGGCATGGACTGTCGCACTGACCATCCGACAGCATCAGAGATTCGTCTGCAAAGAATGACAGCAGTGCATCCTGTTCTTTGTGGAAACAGTTTTCTAAAGCTGGAAGTAAAGAGGGACACATGTAGTAAATTTATGGGATCAATGGAATGTCCCTTATGCAACTAAAAATGTACACGCTTGCTCTGTGGCACGTACATAGCCGCCTACTGGGGTAGTGCCTAATTTTTGTCGCTGTTCTGGAGACACTCCAATAACCAGACAGTGTGACGACACGTCGCATACAGTGTCATCCACTGAAATGATCGCAGCTAATTCGCACCACAGGGAACAAATAGTTGTTGTCTGCCGACAGGCCAACATCCTTTCTCGTATCTGGTCGCGACAGCAGGCACACTGCGGAAGTCACACCAGCGTGCACCGGAAAAAGGGGCGAGGTAGCCATTCCCCTTCCCTGTTTGTTACATCACCTTCAGATCTACAAACATCTCTTGCTCAATGGGTTGCATATTCGTGGCTCGTGTCTGGTCAATCCATAGATCATGTCATTGATTAAGCCTTTCAGAGGAAACCCATCTGAAAGTGTATCAACTGTAGGTACCATATTGCCAAAATGCTCACCAGAAATGAAATGATATGAACACACCTAGCTTGAACTGCTCGGTGGTGATCACATCTCCCCCGCGGGAACGGATCCATTTATGTTAAGTGCAGCTCGATTTATGGCGCTCAGCCATTTATTGCGTCTGTCTGGAATGTGGAAAATTGTACATTGGGATGTGTCTTTCGGTTGGCCGAACATCCGTGAACACACAACAACATTTCGGCATCGTAGTTTTAACATAGCTGATTGAGTGAAGTTATCCGTATGCAATAACACAGAAAAGACAGTCATTAATACGCCCTGCTACTGCAAACAATGCTCCATTGCAGCTTAGATATGCTCGTTAAACAAATTACAACTACGGACGTAGTTTGGCCACATATCTATCGATCTATCTATTGTTTCATTTCGGGCACATAAATTAGAACAAATCTCCATGCGTGCATTGGCAAACCGCGATGTTCTAAACTGACAAAAAGTCCAGAGGACTGGCCACTTGTTTTGATTTGATGTGTTGACAGCTAGCCGGAAATCACGACAGCTCAGTTGCATTTCACTCGAATTACGTCGCTGACAACTAGTTGCTACCGTACCGTACTTCGCAAATATAACTAATTTATCATGATTTCCCTACATGCCTACGGAAGCGCGCTGATTGTACTTTGCTATTATCATATGATGTACTATTTTCAAAACGACGTGTGTTGCGCCTCGTTTTCATTTACCTCTTTACGCGACTACAAAGAAGCGTGGTGAAAATGTACGCGCATTGTATTTGTATCGTTATTAACGATTAGTTTGTTCATTTGGGAATACGATTGTGTTCGTTGAACTTGGATGTGGCGTCGTATAAAATATTTATCTATATAAAAATAACACAAAGTTTATGATACACGAAAACAAAGATTGTAACAGGTGGGGCACGTTGTAACATTGAGGAAGTCGGCAACAGTACTGGTTTCTTTAAAATAGCGTAACTCGATGGCGTGTCGACGGATTTACGTGATAATACGCGTGATATATTCAAATATATTGATGGATATGCTGCCACCTTGCTGGTTAATTTGCATTGCTAGGTATGTTATAACTAGCCTCAGTCTCCCCCATTCACGGTTTTGTAGTCGTGTTTTACTTTGTTGAGATTTGCATTTCATCGACATCAGTCCTGTTTCGTAAGTACTTCACTCAAAGCTACTTTTCTAATTGTTTGCACACGTTTCGTGAAATAGGTGCTATATAGGTTCAAGATATGTTTATTATGAATCTCCCTTTGTTTGCCATTCAGTCGGCATTGCAGAAACCACAGTTAACAAAAGATAAAAACAGTCCGTCAGCATCCACCATGCCAGTCGTTTTATCATAACATGTTCTCTATCTGTAGAAGTGTACTTTGTACTATTATATTTCGCATACCAGATTAAATAGCGCATTACATAAATACATATATGTCCTGGTGATAACGTTTAGATGTTTGTGTGGTCGCCCACACAAATGTATCCATTTTCCCTGTGAGATGTCGGTTTAGGAAATGGCACGGAACCAAATTCATATCCAGCTTTTCCTTGGTTCCATGTGTCAGATTTGCAGGTGCTCCTAGCGTGTCTCGGCTGATTCTGAAGATCCCACTTCAGATGTTGCATCACAGAAGCCGATCGCGGCTATTAACGTGACTTTTAGGCTCTCAACTATATAAAGACAGCCTTTCTTTGTTTTAAATACCGATAACAAATATAAACAGTTCCTACCGTATCTGAAGAAATCCCGCAAATCGCGTCGTCATTGCAATCAGTTTCAACATGTCGTTTCTTCGACTGGCGCGTTTGTGTCCTGGGCATGCCATTCAATGGAAAGACACACATGTGAGTGTGTTTAATCGTTAGTTTCAAGTTGAGAGAACTTTGTATAGAGGTACGACACTTTTTGTTGTGTTTTTATAGTATGATGAGAGACGGAGTGATTCGCGACTTTTAAAGTGTATTCAAATGTAGCAGTATCCATTTTTGTGAGGGTTTAAGGTGAAGATAGACTGCTCTTCTGAGTCAAGACGTTGATCAACCTGTTCGAGCCATCTGGTGATACACACATGCATAACATGAACTGGCTCTTACAGCTCAATGTAATGTACAGTGGAAACAAGATCCCAGTAAGGTCATGTCAGCTTGATTGTCAATGCATGTAATATGGCAAACACCTCGTTATCTTCAAGGTTGAGTAGAACTGACCTAACTTTTAGGTTTAGCTTATTCTTTTCTTCCACAGATCTGATCAAGCCAACGATGCGTTGTTTGCAATGCAACATTTGCATGGACGTCATTAACATAGCGTTGAATCTGTTTTCTTTATAAGTCAGTCAAATACATTATATTTCTAGTTTGGCAAAAAGCACCCCACTTATGCTGTATTCTATTCTTCTCGTCACCCACGGGAACTAACACTTTCACTTGCCATTCGAGGCACGCGGATGCAGACCTTTTCTTTTCCAAAACTGTGAAAATGCACGATCCTTGCCACTATTTTGCTTGATCTCTCTGCACATTCTCTGATTCGTTTGTTCCCTATGGGTGAAATTCCAACAACACATGGGCCATGCAGTTGAACTGATGAATAGCATGATTATTGTCTTATGTTCCACCATTGTGGCTATTTTAAAATAAGTACTTTTGTTTACTCTTTCCTCATTTGCAGCTCTATCAAAAAGGAAGAATGGTATATTGAACAGAACATAATTTAAAAAAGTGTCACTGTTGCTGCATGCTGCCAGTTTTCCAGCTCGTATATTTGCCCACAACAGTTTTATGCATTATACGTCGAAATGCAAGGGGGATAAATTCACCCGAATCTAATATGATTGCAGTGTCCATGATTTTATTTTTCTGTCGTGAAGCACCATCATGATTCAAACCCCAGTAACTGTAATGTTGAAGTTTGTTGCCAAAGTACGTCTTCATGAGACAATTCGACTCATCTACTATCGTCGCTGTGGCAATGTTGTTGCTAATCTGTTCACTGGCGATGGCGATATGTTTAAAGACAGCCTTAATAACAGGTCATTGCCATTCTTGATAAGCATTACCTTACCATCTATTAACCCTAAAGTTGCATTAGGTGTCCGTAGAAACTGAAGATCTATCATACCGACCACCTGTTCCGAAAACAATGTGCGCGGACTCTCCTTTGGTCACAACTAATGATGGGTTCGCGAGGTTTGCAGACAAGTAGCATCTCAACTGTTTGCTGAGCAGCTCCTGGACACCAACTAATAATGATCTAATGATTGACGTTAGCATTTGTTTCTGTTCAGTATCAGTGACTGGAGCCTGAAGTGACGTAAAAATAAATCATAACCCAGAATATTTTTGAAAATATTTTTTTGGAAGTTAGCATTTGCCGAGGATCATATTGGAAATATGCAATGCGTATGTGCATTTGAGAGACCATTAGCAAATTGTCCGTTTTGAAGGATTGGCGTAAAACCCATACATTCATCGTCCTGAAAGAAATGTCCCCATTAATCATTGAGCTGCAATTGGTACCACAAGAAGAAGAAAATGCCTGCAAGACAAAACAGGACGTGGAACCTATTTTCTACATATTGAACAATGAAGCCTGGCGGAATGTTCCCTGTCTGCATGAAATATTTGAACCCAGTCTGTATCTCAAGGAAAATGACATTAGTTGTCTAACATATAATCTACCAAATAACTCATTTTTTACTTCGAAATCATCATCAATTTTCTTGCAACTTGTCTAGACTTATGATGAACTAGGCCATGTAGGGGGGGTGGACATTGCTGTTTAGTTCTAATAGGCCCTAATTCAGATCAGTTTTCAAAATTTCTACGACACAGTACTTGACGGAACATCTGTTGGTGATAGTTCTTGACGACGATGAAGTGATCGTTGACCTGCCTGAGTGGACTTCTTCATTCCTAAATGCAGCTGAAGAACAATGCTACTTTGCAGTAGCATTGTCCTTCAGCTACTCTGAAGAACAATGCCCGAGCCATTTATATGATTAATATGGATCTCGTTATGTCCCCATCAATCGATGTTGCGTGAAACCGACGTTACAAATTGTCCCTACGCTAGGTATTTCATCAATGACAACTCCTGCAACGTCTCTTACAATTTGCTGAACTAAAGAGCTTGTGGAGCTTGGTGCTGCATATACCTATACATAGCATTCCTGATTGGGGACATCATATTTGTTTCTCAGTTTTGAGGAAACGCGACCGGCGACGTTTTCGCGATTTCTACAAGAATATGTATGCTTAAGTACATGCTAGAAAATACTAAAAAAAAGTATCTGTAAAAACACGCCAGGAGAAAACACATGTATATGGTAGAGCAGTCAATCTGAACCTTTTGAAGATAGACACGGTCCGTGATAACATAACACATTCATTCTTCTTGCTACTGCTGTTTCGATAGTTTTCGCTGGCAACGTACCTTTTTCACTCCAAGGACGGGGGCCGGCGACTCTCGCGATGACTGACGGGTTAGATGCATCGGTGATTCCATGGACAGGGGCCGGCGACATTCTCGCGCTTACTGATGGGTTAGGTGTATCGGTGGCTGAACGGAGGGGGACGGCTACACTCTCGTGGTGACTGATGGATTATGTGAATCGGTGGCTCCAGGGACAGGGGCCGGTGACACTCTCGCGGTGGCTGATGGGTTAGGTGTATCGGTGGCTGCAGGGACGAGGGCCGGCGACACTCGCGGTTTAATTATAGGTTTCAAGGAATTGCCCTTTTCAAACAGTATGGCATTTGCAACAACTTGATTAGTCAATTCAATAAGCTGGCAGTGTGGATGCCGCGATAGGTCCGGTAGTCAATACGATGGTAGACCTCTGGCGAATCCGCGATAGGCCATGTAGTCAACACGATGATTGTGCTCTGGCGATGGCGCAATAAGCCCGGTAGTCGACACGATGGTAGACCTTTTCGATGCCGTGAATTGCCCGGTAGTCGACACGATGGGAGACATCTGGCGATGCCGCGATAGGCCAGGTAGTCAACACGATGGTTGAGATGTCTGAAGCGACGGTAAGGGCGATCGTGAAACCGGGCGACCAAAGCTGCAGAAACTTAGAGGCTGACTTTGAGGAAGTGACGGAAACGGTGGCAGTATCAGCAACGATCCAAGTTTATCGGATGTAATAGTCGACCGCGTCCAAAGTATATGTATCTAACATTCTTGCTTCCGTGTATGTTAATGTAACATTCTTTCTTTCATGTCTCTTGATCTAACATTCTAACATGATGCCCTGTCAGATATGTCCTGATTGCAAATATTATTTTCGCCTCGGCATCCATTTCAGCACCTTCATCTGGCACTGGTGCCCGTTTTAAATGGCAGGTGGTACTTACTTTTTATCCGAAGTCGCTTAATTAGATACGACTTAGGCTGCTCATTGCATAAAACTGTTAACTTATTGTAACAAGAATCTGATACATAGAATTGTTTCACTTTCTCCAGTTGATGTTTTGCATCCAGGTGTCATTTACTTCAACAGGCTGTGTTGATGGACAGACAGTAAGTGTGCTTCGCTTAATTTAGACATTAACAACCCTTTGTACTTCCAACAACCGCTCGAGTGTTGACCGACAGTGTATGAGTTCCTAACATTCCACTCGCAGATAAATGTGTGTACACGGGCAGCAAACTGAGAACCGTCACGGCAGTAACACAATCGAGATATCGCACTAAACATATTATACGTTTTGTGCATTATTCAAGAAGCCCGAGCATGTTATTCGAGATAATTCAAAAACGGTGTCTCAAAACTATTAATCCTGGTTATACGTACGAGGATGTTTTGCAGATGGTAAACCTACCAACGCTGCAAGGCAGGCGCAATGACTTTGTAAAGCGTGTTTCGTTTGAATGAAGCGTGGTGATACCAAACTGAATACGTTACTACTAGACACTCGAAAAGTTCCATATGTGCTTAGATTATTGAACGAGTTACCTATTCCAATGGCGAAAGCAAATCGCTACAAAAAACTCGTTAATACCATGGTGTTTAGGAAACAGTCAGAACACTTATTTTTTTATTGTGTATGTCTTAGCAGATAGTCTCCATATTTTAGGTAATTTATTTCGTTTTAATGTAATTAATTTATGTTAATGTTAATGAAGGTTAGTAATGCAAATACAATGCACAAGTTTTAATATAAAGCGCCTCATACTTAGTGTGTTGTGTTCAGAATATTATACCTGTGTGGTTGTGTGCATTTTATTGGGAATGTGTATACAATTCAACTGAAAAGTTGCTAATAATAAAGTCATTCTGATTCTGATATTCGCCGGAAGGTTTAGCAACATCTAACAAGTTTAACACCCGGATAATTAACACCAGCTTTTGCTTTGTCCTATGTGTATCCCACCACTGTACGGGTGAGTGAATGCATAGCTGCTTGTTTGTCATTATATGACTATAAGAAGCAATACTTTAATATAAACGTACATTTTGAAAATTAACAATAAATATGTACCCAGTTGGTTCCATTTAAAGTGGTATATATCACATTGCTTTTGCATTTAAATTCAGTGTTGTCCACTGCTGTGTCAATGCATTTAAACCTGAATAAAAAAACATAAAACAGTAGATTTTTTACATGCACGTATCAAATGCATGCACTATCAAGATGACCTATCGCTACAATTTTGCAAGTATATATACAACATTTTGTTACATAGTCCATTAGCTGTACCTTAGAAATAAAGACATTATGTATTTCCGTTATTCCTGTATGTTTAAGTACGCGACCTATCGATCACTGATCGTTAAGTCGATGCACAAAAAGAAATACATAGACTCGATAAACTTCCGTTTACGTAGAAACCTTTTATTTTACTCTACAGCTTGAACCAGAGTCTACTTCCCGTGTAGAAATAGCTTGTGTCATGTCACACATAACAACGGAATATGGCAAAACTGCCTAATGTCAACATATTTGTTTGACAACGTCCTTCAGTTAGAGGGGACAGAATCACGCCGTGAGTGCAAGGTGCAAGCGTGTCGGCACGATAGATAGCGCCAAGTGCTAGGTAAAGACGACGTTCGGCTGTCTTGAATCAAACTACACACGCTAAAGACAAACTATCAGTTCCACTGAGCGACAACGTTCATCGTTTTGCGCAACAGTTACAGTGTAATCAGACCAAGGCCTAGTATATTGTCAGCTAGACAACGCGCAGAATGTAAGTTAAGTTTTACTTGTAATATTGTAGTAACATAACAGTTGTATTGTTCCATCGTATGTCATGACTGATTAGGTGTTACTGCCCATATAGTGTTCTTACGTTAACATGTAAATATCATTATAAGTAAAGTTGTCTTCCTATCGACTTAAAAAGGAATGTTACCAGCTATCACATCGTTAAACATATTTTGCAACAATATCGTTCTACTGTCCATGCCATTTCTTTATCCAATCATTGCTTCGCCGTTAGAAGAATGTATTGAATTTAGTATACTCTACAAATGTTTAAGGATAATTATTTAATGTTAGGCCCTACATAATGTTTAGTTTTATTGATAGGAATACATCTACGAAACGAATCCTTCTCTTCGCAACGATAGTCGCATGTTGTGTGCATCAATCGTGGTCATGGTTCGAACACAACAGTGGTAAGTTAGCGGCTTTTGTAATTAGCAATAACAACACACCTTTGTGTGGATACTGCGTTTTGTTCCACTTGTCACAGTATGGATGTGTGTGTGTGTCTATCAGTGCAGTATACGCACATACGTTAATTATATATCTTATAATAATATCATATAATCATAACAAAACCATTTAAATTTTACAATTTTAATAAAAACAAATTTGGTTTAAGATGTGAACCGAAGGCAGCTATATTATCAAATTATATACACTGACACATTAATCGTACGAGCGTGTGTACGTGTGTATTTGTGTACGTGTTGTCGTGCATACACACTTTATTTTCAAACAGTTCCACACAGAATACCGTGTGTACATATTCCAATGATATTGCAGACTGCGACGGACAGAGTTACGACTCCCGTGTAGAGACGTGTTGTGAAAACATCCTTTGGTCCGGGGCGACACCATACGACGAATGTTGCGGCGTGCGTGTTTACGACAGCCGGAAGTACATGTGTTGTGACGACGAACTATTCTCGAAACGAGAACAAACTGAGTGTTGGGAAAATAACTATGGAAAGGAATAGACAGTATTACTTGGTATTTACGCACAATCATCATATAATGTGTGATTCGCGTCATGACGGAACCACAGAATACTGTGACATGAGGTGGTAGTCTTTGCAACCTGTTATTTGGTTGTAAGCATGTTGATGTGGAAATGCGCGTTGCAGTTTAACAAGGGCAAAACGGAAACGCCTGCATAATATCTCTATACGACACATGTGTTCAGCAACGATTTCGAAATGTATATTATTTTTAATAATACTCCAAATAGCACCATAAATAGACACAGTTTTTACCTCGTTTTTGAGTAAATATTTGTTTTATGTGTATGACGCGTATATATGATATGAATAAAATATCAACTGTGCGCAACTAAGTAGTTCATATAGAGTGCATGTACAAAGCATAAGCAAACCATGTCTTACCTTAATATTTGGTGTGTTGAAAGTTGTTAGTTGGGATGACTCATCATCTAAGCAAATGTGCCAGAACCCGCTGCGGACGCCTAATATGGTGAAAACCTTTGCACCATGCAGTCGTGTCGCGATGTCTTCGATCGTGGGAAGTGGGCAGTGCTCTCTCTGAACAGCAGCGTTCAGGTCCTTTGAATCAAGGCAAATTCGCAACTTCCCATTCTTCTTCGGCACAACCACCATTGACGATATCCGTGGAGTTGGTTGTGCCACAGGAGCCAGCACGACCTGATCTACCATGTGGTCCAGTATAGTCTGTAGTTTTGATCTCAGCGCCGCCGGCACACGTCTCGGTGCGTGCTGCACAGTGTCCACGTTGGGATCCAGGCGGATGTGATATTCTCCGCCCAGTTCGCCTATGGCTATGCCATCCGCAAACATCTTTGGGAACTTCGACACTAACTGCTCTTTAGTCAGTGTCTGCCTCCCTGACAGCGAACACAGGTCGATCACCGGTGACAGGACGATTGACGTCATCAGAGTCGATGAGCTTCATGCCATAACAGTCCTTGCGTCCCAGCAATGGGCGAACGTGAGCTTCCACCAAGTTACAACGCAGTGTGCATCGTGTCTCCCCTTATGACACCGGGAGCAGAATTTGTCCACTCAGGCTCAATTTCGTGCCTCCAAACGCTACGATCGTGTCGTTGCTTGGCATCACGTTACTCAGCGTAACGTTCCAAGTGGCTTGTTTGTATAGGTGTACCGGGATTACGTTACATTCTGCATCTGTGTCAAGCTGAAACTTCAGAAAGTTTCCGGAGTTTCGCAGCTTAAGTGTAACAAACCTGTCTGGAGAGGGCTGTGCTTTTAACACCTCTAGCTTATATACAGCTTCCTCGTTGTCAAACTCGCCCACTGTTTTCTGGTATGATTTCTGCAAATATTTCTTGACAAAGTTATTTTGTCTGCCGCACTTGCCACGTTTTTTGTCGTATGCAGGGCAATGCTCCTTCTTAAACTCGTGAAACTGGCCGCAGTATTTGCACTCGCCTAACCGTGACGCTTAAAGTGTTCACACAAGCACACAAGGAATGCCAATAACACATATGCACGTACTTACAAATATACACATGTTCTTGCAATGAAATGAAATGCTGTGTTATCAGGCATAGTCTGATAAAATATTGGTTTATCAAAACAGTTATAAAACAAATAATGTAAAACTAAACATAGTAACACCCACAGCTACGCTAATCAAACAACAAACACAGGCTCTGTAGGTAGGTCAAAACTATGCCATCACTCAATAAAAGCATCTTACATCCATTGTCATATTAAATAAAACCTTCAATGTCTTTCAAAGTCTTCGTTGTGTTCATGGCGTGACATCAGTAATGGTATCACATCAAAATGACGTCGGCATCTCTCCTGGTCGGGGGTCACGTTTCATTGCATTGCGCATGCGCCGCCAAAATGTGCACCTCTCTGTTATACATATGACCGTGTGTAATGTTTGATATAAATGAATCTGTGACAAATTTATTTTCAGTGAGAGCACCATGATTTAAAGCATTTTAAAAATGAGAATCAATGGTCAATAAAATAAATAAACATAACTGACCATCCAAGTTTAATTGTTTTAATATAACCTATTTCGGGGTATACGACATAGGCTCCCGATCGGCTATTACTTGAGCATGACGAAATAGGCTGCCGACCGACTATTACGTGAGGGTAACGCATGGAAAACGTTTACTTGCGGTTGTTATACAAGGCAGGGGGAGGTGGAGATTCCATTGGATTGAACTATACTCTTAGCATGAAAATAACTTAAAGCTGAACGTTCCCGAACATAGATGCCTCTAGTTCGAAAACCGCAGTGTTTTCCTAAACCATTTCTTTTGTTTTTCCAAGCTTGAAGGAAAGTATCTTTGTCAATTTCGTTATGTTTCTTATTGAGGACTTCGATGTTACATTTCCCCTGAAGTACTATGCAATTGTCAGTTACCAATTAACGGTTAATTCACGCACCATTATAACCAGTGCTTCGTTGCACGGTTGTGCCTGTTTCTCTCGCATATCCACGAGGCCATCCACAGTTGCGTTGGACTTGTCATAAGTCGAATATAATTATGCAACACTTTGTTTAGGCGTCCATTGCATTTAGATAATATTAAATACGTTGACCGAGACCCCTGGAATTAAAACAAAATTAACATAACATGGACATGCTAACAAAAGGTTAAAATAACAAAATAATGTATACAACAATTGAATATATTCATATCAAGCAATATTATTGCGTTTATTAAAAAAATACGTATAATAACCACGCACACATTTACTACATTAAACCATCATTTAAAGTTACTATCCGAGTTAATCCTGTCAAAACTGTAGAAATTGTTGTTAACCGAGAAAACAACACACTATACAACTGGAAGTATAGTCAAAGACAAAAAACATATCTAACAAAGTAAAGAAGGACAACTGTTCGGGTGAAGGCGCTGGAAAGACCGTCGGAATACACGACTAATTTTTCCAGCCATTGTTATATAGCCTCTTTCTTGTGGATTAGTCTATATATATATATATATATATATATATACGTAGACTTATCGTTTCCACGGGAGATTATTCATAAAGTGTCTTTGAAGGGATTAATCTATTAATGCTATCAAGCAAAGTCAATTTCAACATATTTCAGTTATCGTTAACTGACCACAAATTGAAACCCTATCACCCAAGAAATTAGCTCTCTCTCAAAAATTCATTCCATAATATGGTAGGGCATGAGGCAACCTCAAAAACGTCGACACGACGCTCCTGACCCATTACTGATGCAGACGTTCATGTGTCCGACACGACGCTCCTGACCTACTACTGATGCAGCCGTTCCTGTATCCTCGTTCGTATAAATTGTCGCTTCGGACAAGCCACTTGCAAATTGTCCAGCATACGCACATAGTGGTGAACGGAACGGAGGTGATCATGCTTGCTGTTCGCCGGCGCCTTATACACTTCAAGAGACGGCTTTGCCGATGAGTGTATGAATGGCCCCGTAACCAAAAAAAAACGTCAGGAAAATGGATAACGTAGAAATGCATAGCTTTTTCGCAACATCATAATCACATATTCATCATATTAATACTATTAATATTATGGTTCCATTTGTAATACGTTCTCTTTACAGCCTCACTATAATTAAGGTCACCGTGAGACAGGCAAACATGATTTAAGTAAATGTAAATATATAAAGTATGTGTTTCTAGCCTGAGTGACCTGTCAATGTCAATATATATATACATCCATATATTATGCATACCCATGCACGCACACATACACACCTGTTATTTACTTTTAAATAAATTATTGTAAGGCTATGTAAATCGCTCACTTTCATCTCATGCTTTAATTCAGCCACACGTATCATGTAAGACATAACCGCCATGGAACTTATGTTTTTGACTTGGCCTCACTTGTCTTTTAAGTTTCGCAGCTGTGCTTGTTAATTTCTATTAAGTTCCGACTTTTTGAACGCTCCGTTTGTTTTCCACTTCAGCACTCATTCGGCCAGCCAAACCGACTGAGTATACTAATCGGGTTATGGTGGTATTTGCCTCTAACCGGTTGTCGTGTATTGGGTACGACATTTACAGAGAACTATTGACGTAGTCAAATAGAACAAACAGTTTATTGCCGGAAGTGCGGAACAACTCTCTAACCAGGAACAGGAACACGTGATATCTCATATATAACATTCCTCCCTCTTTAGGATACAAACTTGTATTAGAGTTCACTGTTCTATGAATGAAATAAACTAAATTAGAAAATTGTGGGTAAAGGAAGATATGCAGGAAGAGGTATATCGTGTTTATCAATATATCATTGATTTACGTAACCGTCTTGGAGAAACGTGTCGATTGGCATCAGAAAACCTGCAAAATGCTCAATCTAGGTACAAGGCACATTTTGATAGGAAATCAAAGATGAGATCTCTCAACGTTAAAGATAAGGTTTTAATCCTTCTGCCCACCGAGCAAAACAAACTTGTCATGCAATGGAAAGGCCCGTTTGAAATCATCGAAAAGATTGGTAGCACGGATTATCGAATCCAAATTGGGAACAATCAGAAGGTTTTTTATGTCAATATGCTGAAACAATATGTTGAAAGATCTGATATCCACTTAGGGGTCACAACAGCTATTTTGGATCACGAAGACAGTGATTGTTTGGAGATCAACCCTTTGTTGGATAAACAACAGCAAACATCGCATGATGTACACATTGGGAAAAGTCTAAACCCTCAACAAAGTGCTGATGTTCAGCAAGTGTTGGGAGAATTTCCAGAAATTTTCTCGGATCTCCCAGGTTGTACTAGAGATACGTTTCACTCCATCTCTTTGAATACCCAGCAACCACTACATGTCAAATCTTACCCGATCCCCTTTACACATATCTCTATAGCAGAAGAAGATATATCGTAAATGTAAAAAATGGGTATAATTGAACATTCCAGTTCTCCTTATAACACACCCTTGCTTGTTTGTCAAGAAGAGTGATGGGTCTCTTAGGCCAGTTATCGATTTCAGACAATTGAACAAAGTTACAAAGTTTGACTCAGAACCCATTCCGAAACCTGAGAACATTTATGTCAAACTCAAATCTAAGACATTCTTCTCTAAGCTAGATTTCTGCTCAGGCTATTGGCAGATAAGAATGAAACACAGTAATCGAGAAAAGACTGCATTCTCTACTTCACGCGGCCTTTTCAACTTCAAAACAATGCCGTTAGGACTCGTTAACGCAGGTGAACTTATTGTCGAATGATGAGGAAATTGCTAGAAGGCATATCACATGCAGACAGTTATGTGGATGATGTTCTCATTCATACCTCATCTTGGGATGACCATCTGTCCATCTTACGACGGGTATTTGAACGCATAAAATCTGCAGGATTGACCGTAAAACCGTCGAAATGTTATATCGCTGAGAACTCGATAGACTTTATCGGGCACGATATAAAGTTGAGAAAGTGATGAAGGCAGAGATCCCTAAAACGAAGACACAAATCCGAGCTTTCCTTGAATTAGTAGGATATTATTCCCGTTTCTTACCAAATTACGCAAGTAGTGTATATTGCATCTGGAAAAATAAACTTAGTGGCAAACTGTTTTCATCACAGTTACTTAGACCGACTTACTAGCCCAAACTGAACTTCTAATGAATACCTACTAATGAATTGCCCTTTTTTATTGCATGATTTGAATGTGCGTGGTGTACATGAAAGTAGCAAATATGAAGAAAAGTGAGATTATAGAGAGGTATGGCAGAAATGGGAATGCAGCATGCACAACATTTATGATGGAAGCCCATCGACAGCAACTGTCAGGTACTGACAGTGATTCATGCCAACCAACAAAACCAACATACCAAAAGAAATTGAAGCAACTGATACAGCAGTACAAACAATTATAGAAAGGCAAAGAACGTGAAGATAGAGCAGCAAAGATGGAGATGTTTCTGAAGGAAGAATTTATTTTTCCAACTAAAGGAGTTGCCAGGCAAAGAACTGAAGTCCAACCAAGTGGCTCTGTCTACCAAGATGAACTTCAATGCCAGAAACGTGTTTCAGGCAATCTAGCTAGGGAGCTACAACAAATGAAGAGTGCCCTCGCAGGAAGCAATTTCTTACTTGCAAGATCCAAGGCCAAACTTGCAAAAGTAAGAATACATAAAGTTGCCCTTGTAACAAAAAATCTAATGCTTACAAAAAGGGAGAAGGACTTGAGAGTGTTGAGGAAAAAGAATGAAAAGTTGAAGGGTGAAGTTGAGAAGAAACGTTCTGAGTTAAAAAGGAAGGCATCTCAGATGCGTTATACTGACATGAAGATGGCAAGGCTCTCCTCCAAAGCAGCAAGCAAAGAGAAAAAACAACTGAGGTGGACGAACTATGCAGTAATCTACAAGACAACTTAGATGCGAAACAACAAGAGATAAATGACACTCTAGCTGAAAATTACTGGTTGAGGGAGATGGTAGATGATGAACTGACCACCAAAGACGATGCAGGAGAGTATACTGTTGATATGAAGAAATGCGTTTGTGAGCTGCTGAACCACAATGTGTCAACTGGCCAAATTGCTCCGGTGATTTAGTATGTTTTGAAGCTTGCTGGCAAGAAGGCTACGGACTTGCCAAGTAAGTCCACGGTAAATGATTGGAACATCATGCGTCTGGTGTTGGCCCAGCAACACCTGTCTGAAGAACTTCCAAGCCGCGCCAATATGGCCTTGCTTAGTGATGAAACATCAAAGTTTGGACAAAAATATGAAGGATTCCATGTCAGCGACTCAGAAGGACGTATGTATGTGCTCGGTATGCGGACAGGACGTCCTCAGTACATTTCAGCAAATTCTCCGTGACATAGAAGATGTATCGCATCAAGCCAGCAGCGACACCTCACGTAAAATGTTGTTGAACATCACAACAACCATGTCGGACAGAGCAAGCACACAGATTAAATTCAATGAGCTGCTCGAGGAATACAGAACACAGATTCTGCCAATGACTGTGGAACATTACGATGACTTGAATGAGGCAGAGAGACTTTCACTTGGGAAGTTGTGCAACTTTTTCTGCGGCTTACATGCTCTGGTGCATTTAGCAGAGACAGCTTCATCCTCCCTCTTGGAAGCCCAAGCAGGATTCTTCGACCAGGATGCTCCCATCTTGGACAGATCATTTCACAAGCCAGGAACGACGCGGCTTGTGAGAACCGTCTGCAAGGCTGTGGCTCATGGAGGGAACAAGAAGAGTGGGTGCCATGGAAGCTTCATGGAGTATGTGCGCCCAACACTGAAACAGCAGGGTTTCAGCAGTCTTCCTCTGGAGCCGTTCCGAGGAAATCGTTTCAACATTTTGTTCCGTAATGCAGCCAGCATTTTGTATCTGTCAGACCAACTCAGAGTCTTCCTAGACGGCAATGCCGAGAACAAGCTACTGAAGGCAGTTGCATACGATCTCAATATACCAGAGTATCTGGCCTGATGCAAGGCGCTTGGATTAGTGTCTTACCTTGTAACAGTACCTATCTGGTCATGCATCGAGGATCGCAGCATCCACTTGATGGACATTGTATCATACTATCAAGAGATCATTGGTTTCCTTGTGATGGCTGAACGACAAACGCAAGATTTCATGAATGGCAACCTGCGTTTGTCATTTGCAAGTGCACAGAAACTTGAAAATTACGTCATCTTCAAGAGGTTAACAGAGATGGATGATTTCGATGACAAGGTGGAAACAATCTTGAAGATGATGCTGCCTGCCATGGCTCGCCTAATGCAGAGAATATTCTCGGATCATTTAGAAGGAGGGAAATGGTCTAATGCTCCAACAGAGATCAGAAAAAAACAGGCATTCCAAAATATAACAAATTCAGCGAAAGCATCTTCGCCTACTTAGATCGACTGATGAGAGAAAAACCAAGAATCACCACCATTGCCAGTGAAGCATTTGTCATGTTTGCCCATAACCAAACATCGAAGTGGCTGGATGCAAGGACAGCAGGAGAAAGGGTCCAGATATTCTCGAGAGCTCGAAAGTCAGTCAAGAAGGTTAGAAAAGCCTTCAAGGTTCGCCAACAAGAGATCCGAGAAATTAGGAGAATTGCTGTTGCTGAGAAACTGCAGAAAGCAGAAGAAAGCTAGGCAAGACAGCTGCAAAGGAAGGAAAAGCAGACCAATGATATAATTCACTGGGGACTTTGGCAAAACAACCAACAAGTCGATGACACTCTGCAAACCATCGTGAAGAAATCAGACAAGGTCAAAGCTTTGAAAGTGCAGCTCACCTTCCGGCAAAACGTCCTTCGCCAGATCCAGCATTGAAAGGTGTATATGCATTCACCAAGACAACTGAGCATCGTCGCATAAACCTAAGCTACCAAGAACTTGCAGACAACTTGAAGAAGCTGATACAGCATTCATTCACCATCGAAGTAACGCAAACTGTGGGCGCTAAAGAGCAGGCTCCCATTCTTGTGGGAAAATGTGTCCGTCACAGATTTGTGTCTGATGAAGTAGCAACCTGGTACAAGGGGAAAGTCATCTCACAGGTTCGACATATTTAAAAAGGATGTTGCTGATGCTTTTACAAAGTGCTATGCATGTTTTTTGTTGGACATGCTATTTTCCCATTGTGTGTTGTTGCATCGAAAGGTTATCGTTATTTTCACTCTTCAAGTGCAATTCATAACAATAAGTTGTTTATTGTCCAGGTGCCTGGGTATCCTACCTGGTTTAATATCAAGTACGAGAATGATGACCAGATATATTCTTACCAACTCCTCAACGATTAAGCAGATGGGGACATAGAAGTACTAGTTTAAGGTAAATATTTCATCTGTACAGAGCCTGTTGGTTATTTTTAGCTCCTGGTACAAAACAGTATTTCACATTTCAATATTGAGCAGAATAAGTTAAAATCGTAAAACAACAATGACGTTTAAAAAAAAAGCAGAATTTAAAACCAAAAAACAATTAGTTAATTGGTCATATCTCTGCCAAAAATGATATTAAACATAGTTTGGTATTGCTGGATTTGTATTTTAATAACCTTTCCAATGATACCAAATATGACAGGAAATTATGTTTAAATCCAAAAAGTGCCGTCCTCCCTAACATCATGCATTTAGTCGATTTAATCGGTGACGACATCGTGGTAGTTTCTCGGAAGGGTTCGTTAACAGCAACACTACAAATATTAATCGCTTTGCGATTCTTTGCCTGTGGGTGTTTTCAAGTAGTTGTCGGCGATCTGTTTGGCGTTACCGTTAGTAAGGCTACGGTGAGTAGCACTGCTGAGCGAGTTGCTGCTGCGTTCGCCAAGCTACTGCCGCGTTATGTCCGCTTCCACGGCGTAGCCGTAGGAGAGGCCGAAGTCATGAAAGTCCAATTTCACAACATTGCAAACTTCCCGAAAGTGATCGGCTGCGTCGACTGTACACATGTTAAAATCGCAACACCGTCGGTCAACGAACATGAATACGTCAATCGAAAAAACGATCACACCATAAATGTTCAATTGATTTGTGATGACGACGCCACGATTATGAGGTGTTGTGAGGTGGCTACATCCTCGGCGACAGCGGATACATGCTCCGCGACTGGCTGCTGACGCCGTATATCCACGTCGCGAATGCAGCGCAGCAACGGTACAACGACAGCCACTGTGCGACCCGTTGTATTACAGAGAGATGCAATGGAATTCTGAAGAAAAGATGGCACTGGCTACACACTGGTCTAAGGTACGCTTGTTTCTGCCTACACACTGGTCTAACATTAGTCTGCAACATAGGTCACTTGGGGCAAAGGACGCATATTAACTTGCAACAAAGAACTTTATTTGTTTCAAATTGAAACAAGGCCTCGCGATGACGGTGATGTAAACATCTGCATTATTTAAATCTATCGGACTGTGAAATTATTGTAACGACACTATATATACAATAATGGTTACAAGATGGAAATCAAAGGTTGTTAAACCACCGAAGATCTGCAGACAGCACACATTCAGCAAATGCGCCCAATATATAGTACACAATATTATATTCACGATTCAATAGTGTGTTCATGTTTTCGTTAACACTACATAATATTATTACTATGTAATTATGCTGGTAGGAGCACATATCTTGCGTCATATTCTTTTATGTCGTTTTAACAAAACCTTATCAAATTCTTCGTAAGATATCTGTGATAAATTTCAATGACACGATTTATGACCTGGCACGAATTTACCGGTCGTTATTAATTATACTTACCGGGTCGTTGTTAGACCCACACCCAATTCGTCGCTTTGAATCTCGGAAGATCTAGCCACTGATCTCTATGTATGACTTACAAGAATTGAGCGTGACAATCCAAGGCGTGCGTCAATATATATGTTCTATTGGTTAAAGGTATAGCCACTAGCACGGTAAACGCTGTTACCAAACGTTTGACTTTTTGTGCGGCGGTGTGTTTTCGTACGGAAACTAAGTATTTCACGAAAACCAACTTTTCTGACAATTGATTTGCATAATATGACACAAATAAGTGATAAGACGTTACAATAATAATATATTTACAAATGTTTCATCAGATTTTTATGAAAACGGCATGTTTATATTATTGGCACGATCGTCGACAAGACATGATAATTTTGAAGCACGAATTTGGACTGTGTACATACCTTCTATCCCTTCGACAAGAGCCGTGTTGATTCCCAGTATGTCGATAATTATATCTACATACCACGGCTCTTTTTCTTTTTACCCCCACCCGTTTTGGGTTTATGGCGTGCGGAGACGATGCCTACGCAGGAGCTTTTCATCTCAGCCCACTTCTTCTTCAACTTGGCCACGGTCCGCCGATTGTTTACCCGCAAATTCACGGCCTTAGCAATACTGTCCCAAATCTGCTTCTTTCGTAGAGTTGAGACAGTATTGCTCAGCTTGCACTGTAGTATGGATGCATTTTCAGAATATTGCTCAAGAAAGCATGCGATTTCCTAGTGGGCAAAATTGTCTTTCCGCTCACGCTTCACATTTTCCTGCTGTACTGTTGCCATGTTGTCGTCTGCAGTGTTGGTATAAAAAGACGTCGACGGAAGCAATCACGGTTACGATGTTTGCACAGAACTATGGGAAGGGGAATTCTGCGGAATACCTATTGATTATCATTCATCTAACCACGTGACAGCTTTACGCTCGTTCTTAGCTAAAAATTAGGTCAGACAGGCTCCGTGAAACCGGACTTGCTTAAATTTACGCAACTACTTAGCTACGCAAACATAGGAGTTTACGCAAATGCGTAACGCTAAGTAATTGCGTAGTTTAAGAACGCTTCATGAAACCTGCCCCTGCCCACGATTCTCTTTGGTGAAGCCACATACACAATTAACCTGAACCGCCAAACCAAGCACCAGCGACTACGGAAAAACACTATCAGACAAAACGTGTGTTGTGGTGCAGAATCAACACAGCTGTGTCAACATATATAGTGAGGCAGCTTAGGGTCAAATTTTGATATTATCAGGACATGGTGGACAAAAGCACCATTTTGTCCTGATAATCTATGTGCCGTAACTTTTAATAGTGTTTTTGGTCATGTCATGTGACCTTTCGGGAGCCTGTTTCGGCCAAATAATTTTTTTTTTTTAAAGAAAACATTGAAAAGTAAAGTTTGTTGGTTAAATGCTCCCATTGTCGTGTAATCCGGGATCTATACATACTTTTGCACGTTAGTCACGAATCTTCTATCGGCTTTCCATTCAGAGCCATATTTGGGTCACCAGAGGTCAATAAATTGTTATTTTGCTTCATTTTTGCCTGTTCGCCACCGTGTGCACGATGGTTTTAGCCAGGTAGGTAGATAGGTAGTACTTAGAACTGGCTGACTTGCAAAAAACTAATCCAGATAACATTGCTGGTGTTTGGTAACTTGCTGAAATATAATAATCTATACAGAGATTCCAGTGATTACTTTAGATGCACCACTGTATGCACTGACCAATTTTGTCCAGTGGAACTGAACAGACACATGGCGAGGACAAGTATGTAATCTTGTTCGGTGGTCTCCATATTGAAATGGCAATGTGGAAAACATTCGGAGACTATTTGAAGGCATCTGGGCGGACACATGCACTGACCCAAGCAGGAATCGCCTCCTGTGGAACAGCTGACTCCTTACTCAAGGCATCACACCTCACCAGGACTATACGTGCCCACCAAGAAACTCCAGCACGATGTCTTCACACACACTATGATTGACGGACCACACGATGAGAGGCCAACGAAACGTGGACACTAGATATGATCAGCAAGAGCCCAACATTTCGGTATTGGGATACCATCCTCATGGTGGAAATACATGGTCTGATTTTCGTGCGGGCCAACCGAGAACGAACGAGACTTCCCCTTGTATGTGGAATCACTGAAGACTTTGGTGGGTTGGTTCTTTTCTCTTGATCATCAGAACTATGACAGGTGGATTCCTGTACACATGCGAGGCTTGGAGAGCCTACCTACAACCATCCAAGATGAATTTAAAGACAAAGACCACTGGGTTGTTTCGAAGACATCCAGGCGATTCTCTTCCATATCAATTGACAGGCTCATGAGCAAAATAATAGCCTGGTGAATAGTACAGAGGGTGCAGTTGGACTGACAGAGAATCCTTCAGCAAGCACGATTTCTTCAAGAGTTTGAGAAGTTTACCTCAGAAGAAGAAAATCAAACAAACACCACGAGAAGGGATTGTCAACACAGAAGACATTCAAAGAGCAACCACTTGGTCGTGTTCATCTCTGAATGAGCAATCCTTTCCTATATGCCAGCCTTGAACTGTTAGCAATGGACACTCGGAATGTCCTTGTTGGCGAGTCTGTTGTGAAAACAGTCCGTCCCGTGGAAGCAGTGGGCAGGGAGCAATACAATGCCTACCGTCAATCAATGCTAACTGACCGCAAACGCTCTATCCGTGAGCCAAAAAAACATTGCCTCTGCTTAGCTGTCCAACACAGACCAAGCACGCAGGGCAGATCACACTGCTGAAGGATGCTTTGTCACTTTTCACCATAATATGTATATAGTCATGCAGAATAGGGATGGAGACACGGGAACCTTCTTCAAGCATGAAAATCATCCATAACCTCCATCTCTCTCTGACAGAGGTAAACTGCGACAAGGGAAGAAGTCGGATTTGCCGAGCATTCTGACCCAAGAGACAGATGAGCCACACACAGAACCTCCTAGATCATTCGATGTGAAAATTATTGATGGTGCTGCTGTTGCACACCTCCTGGCAATCATTCACATCACCACATTTTATGAATACACCAGTCACGTATTTCTTCCACATATCATGCAGCAGTTGGAGACATCTACAAGAGTTGACGTGGTCAGGGACACGAATGTATCCAGCAGGATCAAAGAGTCAACCAGGTGGCAAAGGCATTAGAAGGAAGGTTGCTGATCAAAATAAGGTTCCAGGGAACTGGGCAGATTTCCTATGTGACACCACCACTGCATGTCGAAGTGTGACCACGAGGAAGCGGATACAAGAATACTTATCCACTTGCAAGATGCCATGGAGAATGGTTCTAATATATGTTTGATGCACACTGTGGACACTGATGTAGTCGTAATCCTCATCGGCAAATTCCACGCCATCGTCGCCAAATGTCCACTTGCAGACATCTGGCAGGGGCACCGGGAAGAACTTCATGTACCTACATATCAATGTCATCTGCCATGGGTTAGGCAAAGATACGTCCACAGACATTCTCCTCTTCCACAGTTTCACAGTGTATGACACAGCGTCAGCATTCCATAGAAAGGGGAAGAAGTCAACATGGGAAGCCTGGAATTCTATCACAAGACAACTACTCAAGAAGAACAAAACGTGGAGAACATTCCACCTACGCAGGAGGCTTTGCTACAACATTCGAGGCGCGTTGCCTACCAAGCTGGAATCTGGACGACATGTGAAATAGCCCAACAGCAAACTTGTACCCCAGAAGGGTGGCGATGGACATTTGAAACAGAAAGCAAGAACTGGTTTCCTGTGTGGAGCACACTACCGATGGCCTCTAAAGCGTGCAGTGAACTGATGAAATGTGGCTACAAAACGTGAGTGGCTGTAGCGCAAGGTGTTCGTGCAAGAAGGCACACTGGAATTGCACTGAGCTTTGCAACTGCAAATGCGACACATAACCGAACTCGCAAAACGTTGATCTGACAAAACAAGCTATTCTTACTAAATGGTTAAGCAAGATCATTGAACATATTTTGCTATCCCATTGCTTTATGGTAAATTAGTAATAAAGATGTTTAACGAGCCAAACAGAAACTGAAGACTACGAAGTACTAAAGTGTTAGAAATAAAGTTAATCTTTTGTCTGGAATGTCCCTCAATTTTGCAAAGCCACATCACTGTACACTTTACTAGCTCAAACAAGCTGTATAATAAAATAATACAAGATACACACACGGATACTGGATTGATAGAAAGTACATAGGGAGCCAACTTTTTAGCAGGAATGTGTGGAAAACCATCGTTTTGAAGGGAAGTACTGTGGCGACTTGCCACATAGCAAATATTGGTGGTCTTAAGCGCGTGTGCGCATGACGTAGGTACGTCGCGTGTACGCGTGCACGAAACAAGAACGTTACGTTTTAAAATTCATTCGACTGCCGTCCTTCTAACTATTAAGTAGTTCTTTAAACCTGTTCAATAAAGTTGTCATATTCACGAGTGGTGTTGTGCTACATTGGTGACCCTGACGTGATCGCAACCCACACACGACATCAATATGGCAGAAGCGAACAGCAACGTGGCAGCCGTTTCCTTGAAACTTCCAGTCTTTTGGAAAACCAGCCCGAATGTATGGTTTGCGCAGGCTGAAGCACAGTTTGGTATACGCAACATAACCATCGACCAAACGAAATACAACTACGTTGTCGCAGCTCTCGATGAAATCGCTGCCAATCGAATGGCGCACGTCATACTACACCCGCCAACAGAAGGGACGTATGAACATTTAAAAACCGCGTTACTGGCCTGCTACTATTTCACGGAAGAAGAAGCAGCGTCTAAGTTGGAAGACCTAGACGGTTTAGGTGATCGCCGACCATCCGACATGTTAGCACACATGCTAATGTTGAACGTCAATAACCAAGTGGGTACGATTTTTCGAGAACGCTTTCTTAGACAACTTCCTGACGATGTCCGTGGTTTACCGAGCCGCGTCCTATACGTTTAGGACCGTTATGTTGGCCATCGATTCCTTGTCGATTCGGGAGCGGAAGTCAGCGTTCTTCCCGCCACGTCACGTGATCGGCGGGAACGACAACGAGGTGAATCTCTCGTTGCTGCAAACAGCACGAAAATTACGACTTACGGCACGAAAACTATTCCACTGAACCTCGGTTTTCGAAAAATGCGTTGGACTTTTACACTCGCCGATGTCGCACAGCCTATACTTGGTGCCGACTTCTTTCGAAACCAACGCATCGCCATCGACATCCACGGGCGACGCCTATTCGACATTGACACGTACGTCAGTGTACCTGTACGCCACATGAAAGCTACAACGCTCGGACTTCACTCTCTAGCTTCTTCCAATAACCAGTATGTGCAACTGATGGCCGAATTTCCAACCTTGTCTACTCCAAATTTCTTCGCAACAGAAATCAAGCACGGAGTGGAACATTTCATCATGACGAAAGGCCCACCCGTGCACTCACGAGCTCGACGACTGTCTCCGGAGAAACTCACAATCGCCCGACGTGAATTTGAAAACATGGAGAAGCTAGGCATAGTGCGAAGATCATCCAGTACCAAGGCATCACCAATTCATATGGTACCTAAGAAATCTGGCGACTGGCGACCGTGTGGTGACTATAGGCGCCTGAATGACGTTACTATTCCTGACCGTTACCCTATACCACACATACAAGACTTTGCTGCACAGTTAGATGGCAAAATTATCTTCTCAAAGATCGACCTTGTAAAAGGGTACCACCAGATACCTGTAGCTCCTGACGATATACACAAAACAGCAATCATCACTCCTTTCGGACTTTTCGAATTTGTTCGAATGCCGTTCGGATTGCGAAATTCAGCTCAATCCTTTCAACGTCTTATGGACAATGTACTTCAAGGCATCGACTTTGTGTTTGTCTACCTCGATGACATTTTGGTCGCCAGTTCATCTGCGACTGAACATCAACAACACCTTCGCCAGTTGTTCGAGAGATTGACTGCTCATGGACTCGTGGTAAACACCACCAAGTGCAATTTTGGCATCAATGCGGTCGATTTCCTGGGCCATCATGTCACAGCTCACAGTATTAAACCGCTGGCTGATCGCGTCGAGTCCATCACTCACCTAACAAGACCTGTGGACAAGAAGAAATTACAGGAGTACGTAGGAATGCTAAATTTCTACCACTGTTTCGTGCCACATGTCGCCAACTTGCTACGACCACTCCACAATGCACTGAAAGGTAAAAACAAAGTATTGGTTTGGACTAAGGAGATGAACGATGCTTTCGAAGCTTCTAAGAGTGCGTTAGCTACAGCATCACTCCTAGTTCACCCGAAACACACAGCTATGACTAGCATTACTGTCGACGCGTCATCCACAGCTGCCGGAGGAGCGCTAGAACAGTATATTAACGGACAATGGCAACCACTCGCCTTCTTCTCGAGAAACCTCAAGCCAGCTGAGACAAGATACAGTGCGTTTGATCGAGAGTTATTTGCCATGTATCTGGCAGTGCGCCATTTCCGTTATTTCTTGGAAGGTCGATTGTTTCATATATATACCGACCATAAGCCAATTACCTTCGCGTTTCACAATAATGCGGATCGATCTCCGAGACAGACACGACATCTGTCTTTTATTACATAATTCACGACGGATATTCGATACATACCCGGAAAGACTAATGTTGCAGCAGATATGCTGTCGAGAGTACACACAGAAGACGAGTTATCATCACCTTCATCACCCTCGACAGTCAACACAGTGACATTTAACGACTCTATCGACTACACCGACATGGCGCGTGCGCAATTAGATGATCGCGATGTACAAACATACAAAGATAACGTAGCAACTACGGCACTTGCTCTACGCGATGTGGAACTAGAGAATGGCGACACCATTCTTTGTGACGTATCCACCTCTACTCCACGACCCACAGTACCACTGAATTGGCGGCGGCGCATTTTTGATGCAATTCATGGTACATCACATCCATCTGGACGTACGACGAAACGTCTTATGAACTCGCGTTATGTCTGGCATGGCATCAACAAGGACATCACTGCCTGGACTAAGACGTGTCTGGCATGTCAACGGGCAAAGATACATCGCCACGTTTCTGCGCCGTTACAACAGTTCCCCACACCAGATCATCGTTTTGATAGCATACACGTGGACATTGTGGGCCCACTGCCATCATCGCAAGGAACATCTTACGATGGCCAGAAGCTACTGCCGTATCCTGTGCACGAGCTTTATTGGAGAATTGGGTGTCACATTTCGGCGTGCCCACTGACATAGTATCGACCGGGGTCGACAGTTTATTTCCGGACTATGGTTGGAACTCGGGAAACTACTGGGCATGCAACTTCATCACACGACAGCCTACCATGCACAATCGAACGGCTTAGTTGAGCGATTCCACAGACAGCTTAAAGCGTCACTCAAAGCTCGTCTACACGGTCCGGATTGGCGAGACGAACTGCCCATAGTTCTACTGGGCATACGATGTTCCATCAAAGAAGATTTGGGGTGTACTTCCGCCGAGCTTGTCTATGGAACAACACTCCGTCTGCCGGGCGAGTTTTTCGAAACTACTAAAGCATCGACAGAAGTAACCACAGACGCATTAGCCCTACTCACACGATTGCGTAAGACCATGCGCAGCCTGCGAGCGAAATCGATGACTCATCACGGCCGACAACACGTTTCTCGAATACCAACCGCACTCCTGACATGTACGTTCGTCTTCGTACGCAAAGACGCTCATCGCACACCTCTGGAGTGCCCATATGAAGGACCGTTCAGAGTGTTTGCGCGTAATGACAAGTACTATACGTTGGACATTCGTGGTCGAAGAGACACGGTGTCCATCGATCGTCTGAAACCAGCATTTGTGAACGACGACTTCGACATCGCAACCAGTTCGACTATTGCAGTGAAATGTCAACGTGAACCTGTAAATAATAAATAAGCATCCTCTCATTTGGGGGAGGTCATGTGGCGACTTGCCACATAGCAAATATTGGCGGTCTTAAGCGCGTGTGCGCATGACGTAGGTACGTCGTGTGTACGCGTGCACGAAACAAGAACGTTACGTTTTAAAATTCATTCGACTGCCGTCCTTCTAACTAATAAGTAGTTCTTTAAACCTGTTCAATAAAGTTGTCATATTCACGAGTGGTGTTGTGCTACAGTACATAACGAGCCATCTTTTTGATGGGAAGAAGGTAGGAGCCGCCGTTTTATGCGAAAGTGTATAATAACTCAATTACGGTATGGACAGAAGTTAGAAACAATCGAATGTCAGTTTGTACACTTGACTGCTAATACAGTAAACTATATAAATATCGGTACACCTTGTCTGAATGATTATCATAGTCATATACTGTTCATCATAATGCTTCACTTTGTTTCGCAACTGTTCTGAAAAAGAATAATTTTGAAGAGTAACGATTTTAGGTAATATACATAAGGGTCACGTGTCTGTGGCGAAAGATGATTTTACTCTGCAGTCCGTGCTTGAAGTTTCTCATCTGCCGTCTGCGCATGTGTACTTTCTACTCTGCAGTCCGTAATCTTTCGCCACAGACACGTGACCTTTGTTACACAGTCGCTAAATATATAAAAGAATTATACAAAATATCAGGTATATTCAGTATGTTTTAAGCGTGTACTTGTATACTTGATGAGGACATTCGTTCCTTGGTGTGTGCTCGTATACTTGTGTCTTAAAATGTAATAACTAAAAAGTTTAACTCATCACGTTTTGTTACACAATCTGATGAAACCTGTACCGTCGTATTCGACGCTTCCAACTGTCTCAGCGACTAAAGCTCACGCTACATATCGGGCACTGAAATGCCGCCCGGGAGGGAGGTGATGATCTCGCAGGGACGGGCGCCGTAGCCTCAAGGATAGTATGTAGTGTATTGTTTAAAACGGTTCTTTTCAGAGCCAACCACATTCTCACAAAAGCGTATTAGCTATGTCGGTATTGATGCAAAGTGGGTATATATGTTACACAATCAGTGTTAGATAGTATGCTACATTCCGTGTTTATTGACACGACTTCTGCAGTGATTTATGTATATAAAATAGTTCATATTTTTCATAAGAGAGAGAGAGAGAGAGAGAGAGAGAGGGAGAGGGAGAGGGAGAGGGAGAGGGAGAGGGAGAGGGAGAGGGAGAGGGAGAGGGAGAGGGAGAGGGAGAGGGAGAGGGAGAGGGAGAGGGAGAGGGAGAGGGAGAGGGAGAGGGAGAGGGAGAGAGAGAGAGAGAGAGAGAGACACACACACACACACACACAGGATTGAGCCAAAAGACCTGGTGTTGTGTGCGATATGATATAGATGGCATGACAAAGCATACCTGTGGAACCACAACAAGCATTGCAGCTCTTCACCACCTGCCACCGAATTCATGCCTGTTTCGCTAATGCGTACTTCTGCCGTCAGCGATAGCTTAAAAGTGGATATCCTCACCCAGTTTATTGGTGATAAAGTTGGCAAGGTGTGCCACGAATTTACTTCTTGGACACAGCCTGTTCGCAAAAATGAAACAGAAACCAAACAAGAATTATCCGGGGTGAAATGCTGTGTGAAGTCAAACACGAGGATAAGGCCAACCTCTACAATGATTCAAAGCACAACATCATCCGTACTCCAGCTGCCCTGCAACATCCATAACAAGAACGCAAGAACTTTCTGCCTCTGGAGCATGCAATTCAGAACTTTACTAGACGTGGAATCGAGCTTAAAGCTGGGCTGAAGGGGAATGGGTGCTACTTGCTCAATAAGATGACATCAGCAGTCAAGGCCAACTTCTTAATTAATCATGATGATGCAATAGCGTCAGAAATAGATAGGTTTATTGTGATGTTAGAGATGCACCACACGAATCTCTTTAGCGGAGCCACCTACACAATTAACCTGAACCGCCAAACCAAACTCCGACAACTACAGAGAAACAATACCAGACAAAACGTGTGTTGTGGTGCAGAAGAAACACAGCTGTGTCAATACATAACATACAGACTAGTGTTGGATGTGGGTACACAGCAACACAGGTGACTGAGCTTGCAAGTGGGCTTGTAAAAGAAGATGGCAAACCTATATACTTTACGTTTAAGCACTACCAGCGACACAGCGAAAGATTGCACGGTGAGAGCATCGCGACGTCTATTGACGAAGAGTGTGTTGCAAATACAGATAATCTATAATGTTCAAATTGACTGTGTTTCATAGCATGAACAAATTCATACATTCAAAGAAGCTTTCAACTAGAAATAATCTCCCTTGGATGAAAAGAGATTTACACAGACTAATCCGAAAGAAACAGAGGTTATAGCAATGGCGGGTAGACTGAGTCGTGTATGTATACTGGAGGCAGCATGAAATATAACTATATTAAATCTTAGTTCATAATTTACAGATTATGATTTGGAAACTACGGATGTAGTTGTCACAGAAAGAGAGATGTGAACTGCTTAGAAGACTGGAAGCGACAGAGGCCAAGGTGAACACTGTATGACTTGGCGTCAACTTAATTTCTGAAAACACTAACAATTGCCAACTTAATACACGTTTCGAGTGACATGTTTAAAAATCTGTATATGAATGTCTCGCAGCTGAAATGCCACCTAGTCAGGGGATTTATGTTGTTCTTTACACTGATCTTTTTAACATTTCCATAAATTTGAAAACTCGCCTGCAATTACATCCCGTTTGAATGTGAGAACACTGTACCATTCTTTTATAACATGAACGTAGTCTTTGTTAATTTGCGGAATGTGGTTGTGTCAGATTTTGTTTAGATGGTCATGTCAGTGGAAGGCAACGTCATTCCGATTGTCAATGTCTGGTAGCAATGTCTGGTAGAGAACGGGATCCGGGTTACCGAGCGAAAAGGCTAGTTGCAATGAAAGAGGACAATAATAAAACAAGTCAGTGGTACTCTGTGTATTGTGGTGGTTGAACCCTAAGCACCACAGGACCACCACCGACGCCTATATACTCTGGTGATGGACAGGTTATTACCTGCTGACATAAAGCAGACTCATCCACCATCGACACATCGTACACGGGAAAACACCCGCTACAGACCATTCATTAAGAGGATGCGATAGATATTCAAGGAGGCAGGATGGCAATTTATGTAACAAACGAAACAGCGTTGAAGAAACCGCCTTCTTCAATGCATTTGTCAAAAAACGTTGAGTTTACTGATTGCATTACAACTGTCAAAACGTTGTGGTTACTGCTTTAGTTGGCCGGATATGTTGATATTACTCAAAACATATGTGACCCACTCTTTCAAATTCAGGAATAAGATAATTATTGAACAATTATTGAACTCAAACGTAAATTATTTTAAATTCTATAGTATATTATAATCAATACATATACAACAATCGACCATCAACCTATTCCAAAAATATCCTCAAACATGAAAAACTTAAATTAATTAGTTTTTTTATAGACGGACTACCATGATATTTTCATAACCCTTTTCCTCTGTTTTTCATTTCTTTGCGACATTCTAGGTGACGTACCAAAATATATATAAAAAAATCAGCGCACACACACATACTGACATTATTACAACTGAAATATATTCGTAAACACAGAGATACTTTATATATAATAATTAATAAACTAGGTTTACTAAGCTAGACCCCTTATCTCTGTGTAAACAGAGGGGGAGGCAAACCGGCGTTGAATCGGGTAACTCGCAAACATAATTATCAGTAGCTACTTTAGTCTTTCTTCCGACGGACGGCGGCAATTTGGTCGAGCATGGTCTAAGCAATATGTGTGAGAAGTGAGCGTTTTTACCATCCAATGTTAGTCATTATTATCAAAGTGTGTGTTCTATGGTGCACACTCATGATTACTGGCTGGGTGACCTTAGGTAAACGGAATGTTAACGACGGGACCTAAAGTGAGTCGGGAAATACCTAACTAGATCAACAGTTACTAGTTAGCCGTTACACCGAACTTGTCAAGTCAGCAAAATGTAAACACTAAAACAAGCCTGCAATGGCAAGATGACATGTTGATTGCTGTAAAGTTGTGGGTTTCCCACGCTCTTAGGACTAGCGTTGTGAGTTCAAATTCAATAACGAATCAAACTTGGCTATACCTATGCGGCTATATTATATAACGACCCATAATACAAATGTAACGTGGACAAACGGAAGTTCAATAAAAATCAGGGACTACAGTAATCAGTATTCGTCACTCTCGACCTTTGTACGTATGCATCACACAGGCTCAGAAAGGATGTTGGCGTGTCGGCAGGCAACAACTATTTGTTCCCTGTGGTGCGACCTGTTATCGCAGCGGTGATCATCGCAGTGAATGGCAGTTTGTGCGACTGTGTGGTCCGCTGTATGGTGTAGAGGACTGTGCCTCCACAACAGCGACAAAAATGAGTCACTACTCCAGTATGCGGCCTTGTTCGTGCCCCAGACCAGCGTCCATATTTACATTTCGACCACATACCAGCGCATCATAGCCACACTGAGTTGTACATAAGTCACGCTAGTGTAAGACATGTCCATCAAATTACCAAGGGACATAAAACCAAAGCACATTGGCTGATGCATAGGAAGGGACGGTTCAAGGCCAGTAACTTTGGAGTCGTCCTTAAAGCAACTGAGAAGAATTCATGCCATCCACCACTCTTTCAGCGACTGCACAGTGAGCGTGACCCGAACAAGGTCATGTCTGTTCAGTGGGGTATCGACCGGGAGGGTGAGGAGACAAAGCTCCATGCAACACACATGGCACAGTTTGGTGTGAACACTGTCGAAGAGTGTGGACTGTGGCATGTTGGCACCCATACACTGTTATAGATTAAATGTGTGTACTCACAATGCATATTCTACCCAGCGAAATACCACTAGTTAGCGTCCCCGTTGCCTGTCAAGATTCAACGTGGATTTAACAGTGTGAATAGGGTTTTAATAGCAGTGATGATCAACTTTAGGATACGCTGTGTATATTATGTAACACACCAATATACAATATATTCAGCAGTAAAAGCTGTCAGAAAAAGTATGGGTTTTTTGGAAGGTGGAAAGGGAAATAGATGCTGTAATTTAATTTCATGAATGCGCATGCGTCAGTAGTGAAAATTGTCAAAACGAAGCTGCGGATTAGTTGCATTTTTGTGTTGTTTCTAAAGTGCAATTCACTGCACGTGTATGTGGATCTTACTGATATGACATCCATGAGCATGTCAGTGGACGTTTGACTGCAAACTGACTTTATTAACTCGTACATGTCGACACTTGATAAAGTGAAAACATGGCCGGGAAAGGAAGTGCGCGTGACCAGGCGGAAGTTCGCTATATCAACAAAGTGGAGAAGCATTTCTTCGACGGGAAAGTTGTGATCAACGAGCTACTGTGCTACATAATTGACAAAATGAACACCCTGCCGCAAAAAGACCTTGATGCAACTGTGCAGCGATCACTACGATGAAGAAACGATCTACACAGTGAAACATATCTTGCACGATTTTGTATACGGTTGACGGTTCAGCCACCGGCCAGCTGATATCACGCAAAGGGGATGACAAGAAACGGAAAAATGTAGAGGATATCATAAAGATTCTTCAAACGAGAGGTGATGACCTACCCTGCATTGTCGCCAGGCATGTGAACTCCCTCCCACCTGTCAGTTTTGATAGAATTGATGTGTCGTTTCTATTGAAAAACATTGAGAACGTTCTTGTCGAAGTAAAACTACAAAAAATGGCGGTTGCCAAACAAAGTGAACTGTGTGAAAACTTAAGTGATGTGAGTGCTGGTGTCACAGAAAGATTGCACACCATCGAAGTGAGTATTGCCAAAGACAATGAAGAAACAGTGACATTGCCAACTATTCAGACAAGCTTGACTGCACAGAGTAGAGCACAGTCGTGTAGGCGCTGCAACTGACACTTATTTAAAACGTTATAGCGCGGAAGCGTACCGTGACGATAAAGCGCGCGCGTTCGCGTGCGTAAATCGAATTTAAAACGGAACGAGTAGTTCAGTTCAAGGAGCCTCTATCTGGACAGGAGGCGTCACTGAGCGAGAAAATGGCAGTCTACACTGAAGGTTTTTGTCCGCCATTTGGGAGGCAAGCGCATCCGCCTGAGGGACCGGCAGCGCGCGATGTTAGCGTATTTGTTCAGGAACCTCATTTCATCAGAATAATCACCAAGCTGTGATGCGTCATATAAAATGAAAGATATTAAAGTAATCCTTGAAGTTTTTTACCTATCACAATTCAAAATAATGAAATTTGCAAACAAATCACGTAGAAACGTTGCAATTATGTATTGAACCAACTGAACTTCGTCGTGTTTCATCAGAATAATCATCAGGCTGTACCACTTGTTATATAATTAAAATATTGAGGTTATCGTTGAAAATGTTGAGCAATGGTAATGCAAAGAACTGCATTTTTTGCACGCGTATGGTCTGGCTTGGCGCAACTCCAGAATGGCGGACGAACTGCTTACGTACTTTCCTCGAACAATGTAGATAGCGCGCGCTGCACCGTCTTGTATTGATAGGCGGTCTTTAGTTCAGTTGACGTCGAGCTGTGGACTGGATACATTGGTCAGCGGTTCTGCTGGGATTTCAAATAAATAAACGTTTAGAAAACAAACGATTTATATTATTATGTAACTTATTTATTATAAAGAACCCGTTTAACGAGCTTACATTTTGGTACCAGAAGTGGGGTGAGTTACTGAAATTCCAAATTACATTTTTATATTATTCGGAATTTATGCGAAGTTATGGATAAGGATCAGTCTGACCATTGTAGCCGCATGGCAGAAGAACTGGAAGAATTGCGTCGACAATTAAGTGAGCTGAATGCGCGCACCACGGTAACACCTCCAGTGACGGTTGTTGTGCAGAGAGAGCGTCGTCTACGTAGTTTCGACGGGAAGGGTGATGAAGACGCGACTCATTGGTGCAAGGATGCGGAAGCTGCTTTACGCACACAGAATCTGATCGGACGAGATGCAGCCGATTAAGTGTGGTGTCATCTAGAGGGTCCGGCGAAAAAAGAAATGGCATGCCGTACGGTTGATGAACGATGTGACGCACAGACCATTTTCAAGATCCTAGGGGATACGTTTGGTGAGCGCGCCAGTGTCACTCAATTACTGCGTTCATTTTATGAACGAAAACAGCGGGACGGTGAAAGTATCATAGAATACTCTCTTGAATTGGCATCATGTGTTGATCGGCTGGACAGTGTCAGTCCACGATATGTGCCTAACCGGGACACCATGCTCAGAGATCAGCTGGTGGAGAATGTACGGGAGTAGATGCTACGATGGGAACTGAAAAAAAAGACGGAGGCACAACCGAGCGCATCATTTATCGAGATCAGGGACATGGCTGTTCGGTGGACTGCTGAAACGGATGCAGGAAAACGTCAGGTACGTGCAGCATCGCAGGAGGCCGCTGTGGAAGACGTGGTCATGGCAATGCTGAAAGTCATCGTTGAACAGCAACAACAGCTGATACGAAGGCTGGGAGCTCCAACTACAACTGACGTCGCAACGTTAAAGGTAATTGTTACCAGTGTGGCCAGCCAGGCCATTATGCCCGCGAATGTCGGAGGCGATCTCCTGGGTTTTCAGACCGAGACTCTAGCCGGATGTGCAATTTCTGTGGGTGCAGGGGTCATGCGCAGCACCAGTTTCGGGCCTATGCAGCGGCACAGAACAAAATCAGGAACCATTTAAATTAACTGTCTCCTCCGCTGAGAGTCGAGCAGAGGAGAGGGTAGGAAAAACAGACTCTTCAGCATGGAAACAATTGGTGGGAAACGCGCCGATCGTCGAAGCCACGGTTGGTGGCGTGAACATTCGTTTTCTGGTAGACACGGGAAGCCAGGTCACCACGATCACAGAGGCGTTTTACCGAAAACACCTGGCCACCGGCAATGATCTTCACAACCCAAATAATTGGTTGACCGTCCGAGCGGCAAATGGGTTGTCTGTGCCATATGTTAGTTACTTGGAATTATATATTGAAGTATGTGGTGTTGTGGTGCCGAAGCGAGGCGTGCTAGTTGTAAAGGATAGTGAACACAAGAATGCTGATGTGTGTGGTCTGCTCGGAACCAATGCACTATCACATGTGCCTGCTATGAGTGAGGCATTTCGTTCCATGGCTGTTGTCGATGATTCACTCCGAGCCAGGACACGTGTAGCGAGAGTGGCTGGCTGTCGTCCAATCTTCGTTCCCACGCACTCGACGATGGACATTCCTGCAATAGGACATGGTGGGTCGGGAACTGCCATAGTGGAACCTCTATCTACTGCATTTGCAGGAAAGCTTTTCACGTTGAATACATTAGTCGAATCCGATTCTTTCGTTGTCAAGGTAGTCAACAATTCTTCACCCGGCGTGAAATTGAACCCAGGTACGAGAATTGGTCTTTTGTGTTCGGCCTCTGTATGCATTTCCGCGAAAGTGGAGGTGAGCTTGAATGAAATCAAAATCAACATGGTGGACGGAGGGGTTGAACATTCACGGACGACTCGTGAAGAACCTTCTGTTGACATACTTGCCAGTTTGGACTTATCCGGTCTAGAGGATAGCCCCGAGCGATGTTTCAGAAGCATGTTGATGTATTTGCGTCATCAGAAGATGATCTCGGTTGCACGGATGCGGTTAAACACCGCATTTGGACGACTGACACTCAACCGGTGACACAATTTACCTCCCACCCAGCTGGACGAAGTTAAAGAGCAACTGGAGAAGCTACTGCGAACGGGTGTCATAGTGCCGAGTCATAGCGATCATGCCAGTCCCATCGTTTTAGTGCGGAAGAAATCCGGTGCACTACGTATGTGCGTGGACTATCGTGCGTTGAACGCAAAGACGGTAAAGGATGCGTACGCACTCCCTCGCATCGTAGAATCCATGGACGCGATGACTGGATCGAAGTGGTTTTCAACATTAGATTTACAGTCGGCGTATAACCAGGTACAGGTGGATCCGGAGGATCAGCGAAAGACGGCGTTCACGACGCGCATGCCTTTTGGACTATGTAACGCGCCAGCGACTTTTCAGATACTAATGCAGACGGTGTTTTAGGCTGATATGTTCAACATATTGCTTGTCTATCTGGATGACATTGTCGTATACTACGCTACACTAGATGAACATTTGGTTAGACTTGACACTGTGCTAAGTCGTTTGGGGATGTATGGCCTTAAACTAAAGATCAGTAAATGCAGTTTCTTCAAGAAAAGTGTCAAGTGTCTCGGTCATGTGGTAAGTGAGGAAGGTGTGGCAACCGATCCTGAGAAAATCGTCGCGGTACGAGAGTGGCCTATACCTCAGACCCTACGACAACTTCGATCTTTCATAGGGTTTGCATCGTACTATCGTCATTTTGTACCACGGTTTACACAACTAGCGACACCGCTACACCGAGTAGTGACGGCAGCATGCAAAGGCGGCAAAGGGAAACGACGGATGAGTTTAGTGCGCAGCATCGTAGATGTTTGGACGGAGGATTGTCAGCACGCGTTCGGCGCCTTGAAGCTAGCACTTACGTCAGCACCAGTCCTCGGGTTTGCAGACTACCGACTGCCCTTCACAGTTGAGACTGATGCGAGTGATAGAGGTTTGGGCGCAGTCCTGACCCAAAAACAAGATGGCCGTCGTCGAGTGATCGCATATGCCAGTCGCGGACTAAGGGGAGCAGAACGAAATGACGCAAATTATTCATCGATGAAGCTGGAAACACTCGCTTTAAAATGGGCCATTACCGAGAAGTTCCGTGATTACCTTCTGGGTGGCAGATTCACGGTTTACACGGACAATAACCCGTTGACGTATTTTCACAAGAAAGCCAAGTTATCGACTGTAGAACAGAGGTGGGCAGCCGCACTTGCATCGTTTGACTTCGACATTAAGTACCGACCTGGACATTGCAATGCGAACGCAGATGGGTTATCAAGCTTACCCGATGTGGTTAATTCAATGGTATCGAACGCTGAAGCTATATTAGCCAATGCGACTGCAACTTCAGTGGTACCTGTAGAGGTACGAGTCACAGCGATGGAACACATCGCTAACACAGAAGAACTGGCAGACGTTGCTGTTACAACACTGCCAGGCATTTCGAACGGTGACATGGTTAACATGCAAGCAAATGTCCCTGCTATCGGGCGGTTGAGATATTTCCGCCAATTGGGAAGAAAACCCACGAGACAATAGAAGAGAGAGAGACTGAATCAATGAGTGCCATTCAGTTGATGCGGCAATGGGGACGCATTGTCGAGAAGAATGGCGTTTTGTATCGACGCATTGTTGATACAAGGCTCGGAGAATTGCAACAGTTACTTCTGCCCATTTGTCTCCGCGACCAAGTATTGAGGGAATTGCATGATCGCGCTGGCCATCAAGGAACAGAACGGACGGAACATCTGATTCGATGCCGGTGTTTCTTGGCAAATATGCACAACGATGTCCTTACTTGGACACAGAAGTGTGACCGTTGTGCACTTGCGAAGATACAGCCGCATAAGTTGCGCACTCCTCTCGGACGTCTCATGGCAACGCAGCCATTAGAGGTGGTGGCAATGGATTTCACCGTGTTGGAGCCATCTTCTGACGGCCGGGAAAATGTACTGGTCATCACAGATGTTTTCAGCAAATTTACCATTGCAGTCCCTACTCGCAACCAGAAGGCAGACACAGTGGCTCGTCAGTGAATGATTCCAACGGTACGGTGTGCCGCAGCGATTGCACAGTGACAATGGGCGTAACTTTGAGTCAGCCATTATACGGGAATTGGCGAAAACTTTTGACATCAAACGCTCCCATACTACGCCATATCACCCGGCTGGGAATGGACAATGCGAGCGTTTTAACCGGACGTTACACGATCTGTTGAGAACGTTGAGTTCAGAAAAGAAGCGTCGGTGGGTAGATCACATCTGTGAAGTTGCATAGGCATACAACTTGACACTTCACTCGATCACCGGTTATGCACCCTATTACCTGATGTTTGGCCGGCAAGGGCGTCAGCCAGTGGACCTCCTACTTGGCACTGGTGATCAGGATGATATTCAAACTGATTGGGTCATTGAACATCAGCGACGCTTGCGTGAAGCTTACTCTCGTGCTCGCACACAACTGGAGAGAGAAGCCGATCAACGTAAGAATTGTTTCGACCGTACAACTAACGATATGCCATTGGCTGATGGTGAACGCGTGTATCGTCGAAAGCGTGGCATCCTGGGACGCAACAGGATTCAGGACGCTTGGGACGATACGGTTTACAGAGTGATCTCTCGACAAGGAACAAACGATGTGTATGTGATTACACCGGTAGACGGGTCAGACGTGCAACACACACTGCATCGTTCGTCTCTGAAACCGTATGTACCTGGCAACGGTGCACCTGTACTAACAAAGCGACGCCTACCGTGTGTGCCCACAGCACGCCGAGATGTTGATGACGACTCATCAGATGATGAACGATTGCTGTGTCGCTATGAGATGGCGACACCTGCGCCGCGGCTTGGCAGTTCGGATGTTGGTGCTAAACAGCCCACGACACACAACGAATACACAGGCGAGTCAAATGAGGAAATACAAGAAACTCGGTCATGTCGACCTACACGTAGCACGGCCGGTCAGCACAAAAACCTGTACCATGAACCGCGATCGGCGTGTCGTAATTGAACTGTTATATTATATTATATTACATTATATTTGCGTGTTTTCGTTTTGTTACACACTGTTAACCAGATGGCAACAAAACGAGGGGTGAGTGTAGGCGCTGCAACTGACACTTATTTAAAACGTTATAGCGCGGAAGCGTACCGTGACGATAAAGCGCGCGCGTTCGCGTGAGAACGTGAGCGTGCGTGAATCTAATTTAAAACGGAACGAGTAGTTCAGTTGACGTCGAGTTGTGGACTGGATACATTGGTCAGCGGTTCTGGTGGGATTTCAAATAAATAAACGTTTAGAAAACAAACGATTTATATTATTATGTAACTTATTTATTATAAAGAACCCGTTCAGCGAGCTTACAGTCAGTACCTGATACAGCCACCGAATCCACAGAAAGAAGTCAGTCGCCAGATGATACTGCTACAAATGTCAAGGCTGTTGCCCCGCCTAGACGTCAAATATCGTCTGCTGCCCCTGCTGGATACAGGCAGGCACCCAAAACAACTACTATCAGAGCCGATTCAATGGTTGGTTCAACTGCTGAATTTGAACAGTATGTGATAGCACATGAAATTGCAAGTAACAGTGTGCAGATAGATGATGACACCCCATGGTCGACGATGGTAAAGAAGGGCAGAAAGAAGAAAACTGCAACTGTAGGCCAAATACCTAAATCGAAACAACTTGCACGCAACCCTAATGACAGGCCTACCACGAAACCGAAATTTGTGTCATTGATTGGCAAAGCCATGTCAACTGATGCTATTAAAACAGTAAATACACGGTATGCTAGCATATTTGCATCCCGCTTTGCCGCTGATGTCGAGCCTGAAGTCCTTCAAGCCCACCTTATGCACATCCTCAAGCTTGAAGTGACACGTGAATCCCTTCCAACAAGACGTGATACATACAGCAGTATCCATGTAAAGTGCAACTGTCCCGATCCATCGGTCTTCATGAACCCGGAAGTGTGGCCTGAAGGTGCCTACATGGATCTCCCGACAACGAACATCGTTAAATCCTGAGCCGTCTCGGCTAGAACTTGCCCAGGACATAAACGAAAAGTAACGTTCAGATCGTTAAAGATATCCAGCTACAATTGTAGGAACTTGAAACTTGGTTATAACAACAAGCATCACAGACACGTAACTGAACAGTTATTTAACAAATGTGACTTTGTGTGCTTACAAGGAACATGGATCTCGAAACAGGATTTATGTGGGCTAAACAGCATCAATGAAAACTTTCATGGAATTGGTGAATCTTGTGTTGATGAAAGAGATGGTATAATATTGAAAAAACTTGGTGTTGCAATATTGTGGAAACTTGACCTTGAAGCAGGCATCACCCCTCTAAAGTTTGACCTTAACTGGGTTGTCGGTGTCGAATATAATTGTGGCAACAACATAAAATTTTAATTTTGTATGTTTACATGCCATATGAAAGTTATCAAAATAATGATGAATATCAGGAAATACTTGGTACATTAATATCTAGTATAGGCTATTTAGAAACTATGTGTACTGGTGGTAAGGGATTATAACGCCGACATTTCTGACGAGACTTCTGCACTGAATACAATCTGGTGCTGTCCAGTAAGCAGCATCTACCACCTGACTCGTTCATGTACATCAGTGATGCATGGGGTAGCACCTCATGGGTAGATCATTGTATAGCTACACATGATGGTAATGATGTGATAAATGACATTAGTGTGTGCTATAATCTTGCTACCACAGATCATATCCCTGTGATAATTGATGTCAATGTAGACAGTGTGCCAGGTGTAGTACCCGGTACTAACAATAACACTCAGCCACGTCTTAACTGGTCAACACTTGACAAAGGTTCCATTGATAATTACTGTAGACAGACTGATACTGAACTGAAAAACATTGTATTACCTATTGGTGCTATTATATGTACTGGTGCCAACTGCAATGATGAGTCTCATCACAAAGCACATAATAACATGTACGATAATATAACCAGGTGTTTAACTGATGCTAGTGGCTGTTTGTCTACTCACAAACATGTACACTATACATGTCGGCCTGGGTGGACTGATTATGTGTCAGACATCCATAAAGCTGTTAATGAAGCTTTCCAACTATGAGACAGTATAGGGAAACCTAAACAAGGTCTTGTTTTTGAGTTAAAAAAGAAAGCTGATGTTAGATGCAAATATGCAATAAGGTTTATTAAAAACCATGAAAATTAGTTGAGGCGTGAAGCCCTTGCCAAGAAGATGGCTAACAATACAAATGATAAATTTTGGAAGGAGATGAAAACTATTAACAATAATAAAATCCCCTTGCCAACTAATATAAATGGTAACAGTGGTGAAGAAGCTATTGTGAATATGTGGATCCAACACTTTCATGACTTGTTTAATTGTGTAAATAACAGTAGTGCCAAAACCCTAGCATGTGATGTTAGTTATGAGAGCAGCATTAAAGTGTTACCTGAAGAAGTCAAAGATGCTATAAGAAATCTTGACTGTAACAAGAGTTGTGGCCTTGATGGCTGAAGTACTGCAGTGAACGCATACTACATTTACTGTCAATATGCTTCATAGGTCTGTTGGTGCATGGCGTACTGCCAAGTTCTATGATTTCTGTTATATTAGTGCCCATAATCAAGGATAAATCCGGCAAGATAAACAGTAAAGACAATTACAGGCCAATAGCACTGGCAAGTGTTATGTCTAAAGTGTTTGAAAAAATCTTGCTCAGCAGAATGGATAACTTTTAACAACCAGTGACAACCAGTTTGGTTTTTAAAAGAAGCATGGCACTGACATGTGCATTTATGTACTAAAAGAGGTTATTGCTAAATATCAACCCTTAAATAGCTGTTTGTTTATGTTTTTTCTTGATCCATCTAAGGGTTTTGACCGTGTAAACCATACTGTACTTTTTAAAAAGCTAATTGACAGAGATGTTCCTGGTTACATTGTTAGAATTCTAGTGTTTTGGTATGCGAACCAACAAATGTATGTAAGATGGGGTAGTCATGTGTCTGACAGTATTTATGTAAGAAATGGAGTTAGACAAGGAGGTATTTTATCCCCCTATTTGTTCAGTGTTTACGTGGATGGTTTATCCACTGTACTTAATGGTTGCAATGTAGGATGTTATGTAGGATATAATTGTGTAAATAATATTATGTATGCTGATGATCTTGTAGTATTTTGTCCGTCCAGCAGGGGATTACAGACCCTTCTCACCATCTGTGATCAATATGGGTTATCTCATGACATAAGGTACAATGCCAAAAAGAGTATGGTCATGATAATTAGAAACAAGAGTTGCAAGAATGTAGAAATTCCAAGTTTTATGCTTGGTAACGACAAACTATGTGAGGTAGAATCTGTATAATATTTGGGTCATATCATTTCAAATAGTATGCTAGATGACAATAATATATCTAGACAATGTCGCCAGTTGTATGCACAAGGCAACATGATGATAAGAAAATTTCATACGTGTTCAAATGATGTAAAGAAGACATCGTTTACTACTTTTTGCTCACCTATGTAAATCTATGGTGGACTTGTCATAACTATGCTATCAGGAAATTGTATGTCTCTTACAACAATATATTTCGAATGGTGTTATGTTATGACAGATACTGTAGTGCTAGTGAAATGTTTGTTAATAATAATTTACCTAACTGTGCTGCTGTTATTAGAAATTTGACATATAGGTTTATATGCCGACTGCTGTTCTCAAAAAACATATTGATTCGTAGCATTATTAATAGTGACGTGAAATACATTTCTAGAATATGGAAATACTGGTTCAATTCCTTGTATATACATTTTGTTGACAGGTGATTTTTCATTTTGTACATTGTAACTATTGTTTTTCAATACAACTACATAACCATGGTAATGTACTTGTATGTTGCATGGAGTCTGTGAATAAAGCAATTATTATTATTATGTAAGGGAAATACAAGCATAGTCGATCATATGAAAAAAGCGATTTGTTGAAACCAATTCCTTTCAAAGAAAGTGCCTTGAACAGCAGTGAACCAGATGAGCAGTTGACACTGATGCTGACGTCGAAATGGTCCTTGCAGAATGTCAACACATCTGCAGCGACATTGAAAGATGAGGAGTTATCCTTACACATATATAAAACCGCTGACAAGATGTGTCTAATGAGCTACAAGAAAAAGAAAGTCAATGTTGCTTTGGGTATGTTCCATCGGTCCAGTCTGATGACAAACTCAATATAACACCAACAAACTGGAGGATCTTCCTGCTAGATGAAAAAACAAAGATGAACTCTTCCACTTTCTTGCAGACAAAATATATGAAGTACATACAACAAACACAGTGACAAAGGGAGAAAACATAATATTATTATAAATTAGAACATCTTCCTAGAACACATTACCCCGCACCATACATCAAGAAACGAAAGTTAAAAATGGACTGATGATCAAAGCGAAAACATGTTTTGTCATTGAAAACACAATGTCACCCACTAGATAGCCGAACAGATGGTGCTTGGTGGCGTCGAGGTTGGCACTGCAGACTGCCGAGGTTTCCTTGTCCCCGTTATTGGAAACGCCCAGATCAGATTTTGGCCAACAAGCGGAAAGGCGGAACGGCGGAACGGCTAGGAACCTCCTAGATTACCATATCATAGATTAGAGTACATGTGGTGCAACTGGTTTGGAAAGGCACCTCGAATATTATGTTAAGTAGGAAACGCATTTGAACAAATGTTGTTTATTATATATAATACAGACATTGTAAATGTAATACTGATTGTTTTGCTTTGCTGTACAATAACTGTTGATGGTGTATCGGTATCTGATTCCTTCTAATGTTTGCATATTCATTGAAACACTGAGTTCACTAACCAAATTATACTCATTTTACTGATTTGCATTCAGTAACAACACAATACAAATTCGATATCCATACTGTAATACAATAAAAAAAAAAAAAACGTTATACTTAGGTCGATCATGACAATTGATATGTCATTGAAAATATATACTTGTAAATGCAATAAACAAAACGTTTATGTGGTGCTATGCTTGAACCGAGAAAATGAACGTCATCTCGGACTATTAACGAACGTCGGGACTTCCACGGGATAATCGCTATGAATGAATGGAGATGAGTACAGTCTCTGACTATTAACGGATCGGAATGACACGACGTTTATACCAGTGATAGCGCTGGGCTAAACGCAATTGTCTCGGACAATTAGCTATTGTCATTATCGTTACATTAAATTTAATAGCTGGCGTTGTGTTTTTGCGATACCAAAATAGCCGAATACAAGATTTTATATTGTTTAGCTTACTACCGAGGTGAGTAACGACATTGCTTATACAATTTCACGAAAATAATTCCTCACTCCCATTTTGTAAGTTCTATATAACATATCCTCTGCTTTTAAGCTACGGGAACCCTTTAAAATGTTGTTGGTGATCTAGTAGTGGTCGACCAGTCGACGGTCAGTCGTAACGTGGCTAGAGTTACTGACGAAGGTCTCCTACAGTGAATCACTTCATCAAATGGCCCAACCAGAGGTAAGTAGATGAAAATATAAAATTGCCTTCTATAGCATGAAACACTTCCCTAATGTGATCCGTTGTGACAACGACACGCGTGTATCAATTCAAGTTCGGTACGACCAGGAGTACGAATCCGTCAACAGGAAGAACTCCCTGCTAAAAAAATACTACAGTTTAATAAAGTAAATTTACTATAGTTAACTATAGTAAGCACTATAATAAATATATTTTACAATTTTTTACCATAGTAAATACTATGGTTTACTATAGTAAATCCCATATTTTACTATGATTTACTATGGTGAAAGCATGGTAAAATGCAATATACTATGGTTTACTATAATGAACGTATGAATGGAACGAGATATATTTTTGTCAAATATGCAAATTAAAAAATCTCGATCGTCTTACATGTATTTGAGATAACATTACTGTGATTTGTGTGACATGTTTTTGCACAAGGACAAGTTATATACTGACACACATATTTTCTACACGCATTTCACACAGCTACGCACAACCCTCACCTCCAAGGCAACATCGATACAAAACATCGTACAGAATTCATGTGCGCATGCAATGATTTGTTTTTAAGGTATGTGGTTGTTTCAATATTGTTATTTTATAACAAAACAATAACAATGGAATAAAACAAAACACAATATTCACAACGTATTCCTTTCTTCGCCAAGACGTCTACGTTTACCATAAACATTATCACGGTCTTCTTCTTCAAACACCGAGGACTAGATATCACAGCGGTGTAGGAATTTTGTTGCATCATCGGTATATGGGCATTTCTATAATTTGGGTACATTTTATGTCTCTATGATTACATTGGAATTTAGGCACCAAATATCAAAGGTAAAGATATATATTATATAATAATAAACGATTAGATTAATCCACCAATACAGGTTATATATAGTTTGTGTACAAATATGTGGCATTTTATCAATAATTTGTATGGTAAGTAGTATAGCTGCTGCATAATGGGTGTCCCTACGTACACTCTAACGTCGTTGAATCATAATAACTGATTTCTGAACGAAATTGTTGTTACCTAATATCGGTTATAACGACTGCAAAAAACCTGATTGAAACAATGCTTCAACAATTTGACGATTACGATGCACACATTTGCCAAAATAACAATTAGTATGGTTGTCCCTCAATATGTATGTCCACTCGGTTACTGTATAGATATAGAGCCAGTATAGATATCGAGCCAATCTGCAATCTGCTTAAAAGCTTGATCACCAGATGGCAGCACTGTATGTGTTTACGGTAGCAGCCAGTTTGGCGTTCGTCGTACATCGGATGAGGTCACATCAGCTTTCAAGCACGCAAAGGTAAGCATCCGACAGCTAAACATGCCCCCTCTGTTACACCACTTTTCATAGAGCACAATGATATCATATATGTCATAATTCATCCACGGATATATCAACGCTACTCATTTATGGTGAGCAAAATTTGCAGCAACTGCGAAAACAAATTGGATGCCGTAAGCCGCGAAAATGCAGGAATTTCCACTCGGTTACTGTCCACTCGGTTACTATATCAATAGCAACCGAGTGGATAGTATAAGTAACCGAGAGGACAATTGCAATCAAACAACTAATAAAACAGTTACAGCATTGCATATTACATATAAATACTATACTACTTATAGCATAACTAAAACTGTATGATATAGGCTATAATTATATCACATAATTATAATAGGCTATTTCAGGCAGGTAGAGTAGCAGATCGTAATATCACCAAAACAATCAACCAACATAATGCAACAGATTACTGACAATGCGCTATACACAGCAATTAATTATAGTTCTATAGTAAATGTATTGTGTATTGTGTTCCAGATGCCATTGACTTCCGCAGAGAAACAAAAGCGGTATAGAGCAAAGAGAAATGCCGACCCTGCAAGGCGGGCAGAGTTTTTACAGAAGGAACGAGAAAGCTGGCATAAAAGAAATAAATTGGTGAACAGTCTGAGTGAGAGAGAGAAAAAGAGGACGCGGAAGATTTGGAAAAATTCAAAAGCGAATGCACGTAAACAACGCGACGAAGAGCAAGTTATGATTGACTTGACACCGCCATCCACTCCAGTCGAGCCACGGTCATCACCGCCATCACTGCTGTCTCCAGCGATTCAACCTTCCAGACAACACATACGAGGGCGGAAGATCCGAAATCAAAACAAACAGGCCATGCGGAGAGCTTACAAAAATTAAGCATAATCTAGCTGTCCAGCGCACATTGACTGAACGCTTCAAGAAGAGATGGCAGCGAGAAATGAGGAAAAACAAGTTGCCTGACACTCCACGAACCAGAACACGTAATCTACTGCGTCACGCAACTTCAAAGGTGGTTAGGAAAAGTCTTGAATTTCACAACGTGCTAGTGGATTCGATCAAGCAGCGCTATATGGAGACGAAACAAGAGCGCCAAAGGCAGCTCTTTGCGAGACTACTGACATGATCACAGGTACGCCAGTACAGAATGCAGAAGTACGCGCAAGAGACGTTTGGCTTCTCAGCAAAACGTTGGCGATACAGGCATTGCTCTACCGAAAATCTCTTCATCAGGAAGAAATCTTCATCGTTGGGAGTGCGACTGAAGGAGCGGGTGGTGCGTTACTTCACAAGAGATGACGTCAGCAGAGTAATCGCCGGGGTGAGGAGTACGTGCACTCTCCGAAAGGACAAGCAACAGAAGCGGTTACTTAACGACAGCCTGCAGAACCTGCATGCGAAATACCAAGCGGAGTTTCCGAACCACACCCTCAGTTTTGCATTGTTCTGTAAGCTGCGTCCCATCTACGTGGTCATCCCGAAGGAGAGTGATAGGCAGACTTGTTTGTGTAAAATATGCGAAAACCTGAAGCTGGTGGTCGACAAACTAAAAGCCCTGAAGTGCTTGAGCCTGGACGTCGTGAACGTGGATCAATTGCTAAATGCGGTGACATGCGACAAAACAAGTGAGAAATGTATGCATGGAGGCTGCTCGCAATGTCAGGAGCCGCACGACCACATTCCACTCAAAGCAAGCGTCGACCTCAATGAGGTGACTTCATGGCGAACATGGAAAACCGTCAAAGAGAATCGTGAGATTGCGAAAGAAATGAAGCAAATGACAATGACCGTGAAAACAACATCCGAGGGGACAGTCAGCGACTTAATAGGCGAGTGCAGCAGTCTTCTGCTAAGGTACAAGAAACACGCGTTCAACATCCACCACCAGTTCGCATTCAGTCGAAAGTTGCAACAGAATATCAAGGAAACCGAGTGCATCATTCATGTCGATTTCGCAGAAAACTACATAGCAAAGATGGAAAGCGAGATCCAGAGTGCGCATTTTGGAGCCTCGAAAGTTCAAATCACCCTGCACACAGGCATATACTACGTGGGAGGACCTGAGAAAAAAGTGACATCATTCTGTTCAATATCGGACTCGCTACAGCACAATCCAGCAAGTATCTGGGCGCATCTGGATCAGATCTCGGATGACATCCAAAAGAAACACCGACAAATCGACACTATCCACTTCATGAGCGACGGGCCAACAACACAATATCGCCAGAAGGGAAACGGCTTCCTCTTTCTCGACATGCTCTCTAAACGGCAAATGAAGCTAGGTATGTTACGGCAACTCTCCTATTAGGCTGATATAGACTAACAATATATAATTATATAAATCACAGCTTATTATAACTAATAGTCTACTACTACATCTATTAGCCTATATACTGGTACATGCTGCTTCCGCTGCCTCCGCCGCCACCGCCTAAGTTTTGTTGGTCACAAGTCTGTAACAGTGCATGCTATAATGTCTGTTGGTTTTCCAGGGACGTGGAACTTCTCCAAAGCTGGCCACGGACAAGGCGCACCAGATGGTATCGGAGCGACGGTGAAACGTCTAGCAGATCGACTCGTCCTCCGTGGAACTGACATCCCGGACGCTGTAACGATGTTCGAGAAGCTCCAGCCACACACCTCCGTCGCACTGTATCTAGTCAGCAAAGATGCAATACTAGAACGTACACAACATCTGGCCAAGCATAATCTGGTGCCAGTGCCATGTACCATGACCATTCATCAGTTGATTTGCATTGCACCAGACACGATGACCATGTACCACCGCAAATTGAGTTGCATGTGTAAGGCAAATACCATGTGTGATTGTTTCGCTCCCACTGTCTTTACTTTTCGTGACTTAGGCCTACCGGTAGCCAGCAAAGATACAGTCGGCACTGCCATGGGCGTGGGTTCATTCGAATTAGACAGCCACGTAGTTGTCTCGTATGACGGGGCGCCATACCCAGGTCTAGTTGTCGATACCGACAACGCAGACGTGCAAGTAAAATGTATGCATCGCGTAAAAGATAACCGCTTTTATTGGCCTATGTGTGATGATGTCTGTTGGTATGGACCAGACGCTATATTAGCAGTTATTCCTGCTCCACAGCCAGTCACCTCCAGGCATTTCTGTATCGATGCTTCGATATGGAAACAGGTGACAGCATGAATTGTTTCTAGCTCGAGCTCTTGTCATAATCATTTCCTCAGATCATAGCAACTAGCCTACATGGCCATTCACAGATATCGCCATCAATTGATGTGGCCTATAGTTGACATGTTTTCCAATAAAAACGTTCATTGTTTGACATAATTATTACACGTGTGATTGTAGTCGGATAGCGTGATATGAACAACATGTCCACTCTGTTACCATATCGTCCACTCGGTGACTTGCTTGTCTCCTCGGTTACTGTGACTAACAACAACCATATAAATACAGCAAGTGTAAAAGTGCACATCTTACGACCGTAGATGAATAGCGTTCTTTAATCTTAACACATACAAGCGTTTATGATGAATGCTAGCCACAAATGCAAATGCTATAAGCAGTAAAGCAATGCAATATTATACAATTTTATAAGGTGACTCCCACGACCAATGCAATAACAAGATTTCTGCTGGTCAATGTAAGAAAGTATTTCATTTTGGGCTAGCTAAAACAACTTAGAAGCAAATATAACTGGGATTTGCGCCTAAATGTATCTACAAAAAATTACATTAGAATGGAAGTAACAGAGTGGACATTTATTGAGGAGACGGGTAGCCCAGTATTTTTTTTGGTAAAAGTTACAATGGTTGAACTGTCCAACTTGCAGCGATGGCAATAGTAAGCGCCACGCTAAACAATTAGTAAAAAACACAGCGATTATTTAAAAACCGGATTTGTGGAAAATGAATATTCAAAATGTACCCGAATTATAGAAATGCCCATATCGGCAATGCACCTGACGACGTCGCACTAAAAAGAGAATATAATTACCACGGGAACTGAGGAAATTGCTGACGTTTTCCCGAGGAATGGAGCCATTAATGAAATATGAACCAAGTGTTCGATCCAGAGTTTCCAGCGACAGTACCTATGTCTGCCATTATCAGTTTTGACGGTATTTAGCTGAAGTGTGGACACACTTCCATATATGGCGTGGCAGCAGTGATTGAGGTTGTGACAGGCTTGGTAGTCGTATATGTGGTGTTGTCCTCCTACTGTCACAGCTGTAGACTCAAGCGTTACCAATTCGGTGAAGGTACTGTTGTCTTCAACCATGGGGGCGATTGCTCCGTCAACTAAAACGGCAGCTCCAATGCGATCGAGGTGGAAGAATCAAAGGCATATCAGTCTATAGTCACCATAGCATCATATGGCCCCCAACGTACGTCACCATCGTCAAAGAGAGAGGGTGTATTCCATACGACTCAAACATACGCTCCCAGCCCACCTCCCAGGTTCACGAAAAAGAAGACGTTATTCTACAGATCCGTTACAAGGATGTGGGGGGAATGTTGTATAAGTAAACCTTCAAACAAGAAAGAATCCTTTGATGTATCATGTTGGTCAGTTTACCAAGAGCGCATGTATAATTACGTTTAACAAGGATTGCTTTCGACTGACCAACCATGCCTGTAGTTGCATTAAGTTGAGTTGTTTAATCTTAACTTTATGAAGACCTCAACAACTTTTGCTGCTTTTCGAATTGTTGGTGACACCTGTCTACATCCTAACATCCTGATATGAGATATACTCAAAAGCCTTTTTTCTAACTTATATTCCAGTTTTCATGTCATTATAGGCATGTGGAAATCAGTTCCCCAGTGTTGTCCTTAAGATTAGTACTCTTGCCGGAGGAATCAGTGAAGATTATGCAGAACACATTACGAACACATTGACTGATATTGCGTCCACGCAAGCTGCATTTAGGAATGTAGATGTCCACTCAGTCAAGACTATAATGTCATCGTTGTCTAGAACTACCAGAAACAGGTGTTCCGTCAATCACTGTGATGAAAACCGATTATCTGGATTTGGACATGTTAGAACTAAATTGCAATGTCCACCCCTTAGATGGTCTACTCCCGTTCCACCCCTATTCGTGCGGCCCGCCGAGATAAATCTAAAAGATAAAATAATACGTACTTTCAATAAGATAAAACATAAATAAGGATAATTAGCTGATTGATTTGGTTCATGTTATTTTGCCGACTGGTGATTCCTGTGGCTTATTGCCTTACTAGGTGGTCGTCAATAACTTTTACGGCTTTAGCAAAAGCGGAAGCCTGCGAATACGCCACATTCTAAATACAAGTTATTAAAAAGTCGCCAGGTGGCGGAATGCGGAACTTCTGCGAGATGTCAAGTGAATTGACGACCTGGCTTTTCTGATGGATATTCACATAACATTTGAGCAGAGCTGAACCGAAAGCTACAGGACCGTGAGCAGCTTGCATATGAGATGTACAATTACGTGCGCTGTTTTGAACGAAAGCTCTGCTTGTTTCACAGTCAACTTCGTCAGGGAGATACCACCCATTTTTAGTTGCGCGACACCCCTGACTATGCCAAGTACGCATCGCTGGTGGAGAAGCTGCAAAACGAGTTTAGCAGTTGTTTCTGCGACTTCAAGCTGCACAGTGCATCTTACTCCATCTTTGCTAGACGCTACGACATTGATATAGAAACAGCACCTATCGACACGCAGCTTGAACTGATCAAGATGCAATCGTCGTCGAATCTTCAATCAACCTCCTTCAAGAAAACGTAAATCGAATCGATTTACCGAGACAGTAGTCAGTATCCATGTTTACATCGTCATGCTGCTGTTGTGATGACGTCACTCTTTGCCAATTCATTTCTGTGCGAGCATCTTTTCAGTCGCATTAAGTCTGCTGCAAGATCTGCGCTCAATCATGAGTATTTGCAGGCAATATTGCGCATCTCCACCACACATATCGCCATCGATTTTGATGCACTAGTGAATGCGAAACAATGTCAACAGTTGCAGTAAATGTTCGCATGTATTTCAAGACATACTTATGGCTCTATATGGCCTATAGGATATACGTCTCGCGCCTTATTTTCGATCGGGAGTAATCTAACGATATCGATTCCATTTGTAATTTCCCTGATGTATAATTCATATAAAAGTGAAGTGACAATGCCAACATACAATTTAAAAAGCTACAATAAACCGATAAACTAAACGTCAACAACTGCTTCCTGGCATCCGCAATGCTAAAATCAGTGGGTCATAATTCAGCATGTCGCCAGTCGGCTCCACTCGCGCGGAATCTCGCTAAAAAGGTATGTTCTTATATAGCGCATGTATATCCAGTCTAAGGATTGCTCAAAGCCCTTTACACTTTACTCACTGGCAGACCTGTTCAATCGAATACCTTCTCTGGGAAGCATTCAGCCACGTTGCAATTAATGCGCAGACTATTCGTAAACAAATATCCACCAGTCTGTAGCCAGGTACTCATTCATACAACTGAGTGAACTGAAGCAATGTAGAGTAAACGAATATGCCCAAGGTTCGACATCGCCGTACAGGATTCTAACCCGCGTTCTCTGTCAAGAGTCCGGAGCTCTTACCGCTGCGTTACTGCGCTCCACGGCACTATGTATCGTGACACATTTACAGGCCCTATTGGGTTGACGTTCCCACCTGAAATCACTTAAACGTTGGAGAAAAACAGTTTGAATATTAACTAGTTCCTGATGTAATAATACGCAAACATATTCGACAAGTGGTTAACAATTATATTTTAAATATTCATTGTGTACAAATATATTTTATTTGTATTTATTGCCCACGCAAACGTAGGTCACATCGCGCATCATAGGCATGTAAAATTATATTAAAATGGCCTGGTATTAAAGCTTATATTACATTGCACGACCAACATACAATAATAATTTTATAGTAAGAATATTGGTAAATCAATTGATGGAAACAGGTGCCTGTCACGTCTGTACTAATGATGGATGTGCTGAAGATATAATTATGAACAATTAACCTGTCGCATAGTTAATTTGTTATGTCGCAATTGTATTGTTAATACATCTGTTCTACAACACGCCATCTACTGGACTGCCAAATCCGCTAGGTGTTTGCTCGAATAAATAGTTTCGTAAATTTTTTGGTTTGCTGTCAGAAAGATTCCATCATTTAAAGTTGCTGGCATTGGTCATTCCGTATTCGGTGAACACCAGGGACACTTTTGAAACTGTTTTAGCCTTGGCGCCGTTTACATAAATAAAGGTACGTTTTTGTCCACTTCAGGGGGTGATTTAAGGGGCATTCCTTCACCCAAGACCCGGCAGCAACTAATTTTGTGATGTCGGTGGATGGTTCCTCCAACTCATGGGGTCAAACCTGGGTCGCATGGTGGTTAAAACCGCTTAAAACCATGGTTAAAACAACCGCGTCTAAAACTGGCTAAAACAATACTTGTTCAAAACTGTTTATATACAGCTTAGACACCTGGGCCGGAGGTTATCAAGCGTACTCGGTGCTCATGCTCAACTCCATGCTCAGACTCGAGATTTCATGCTCACCGGAGAATCCGTGCTCATGGTGGTTATAAAACTTCTTGAATACGTGCTCAACTGAGTACGCCGCCAGTCGTATATGCTCAACTGCGTGCAACTGCGACGCCGTTTTTTCAAATACGCAAGCGGCCGAAATGGAACTCTTTTATCGATGAAGGTAAGAATCAGTGTAAACAATAATAGTGTCGTCTGCTAGATTACACGATGGCGGAGGAAGATTGCAATGCGAGTGTTCCCGTTGTTGCCAAGAAAAGGGCTAAGCCATGGAGGAAGTTGAGGAACAGCAGTTGATAAAGGAAGTTCTGCAGCGTGAGCTCACGCTGTTTGGAGTAATAAGGGGCTGTGGGGCAAAGACCGTACACCAGCAGCGCCAAGAAGCGTGGCAGCAAATTGTTGAGGTTCTGAAAGCGTACGTGTTGTGTGAAATTGTAAGGTTCAACTAAGCCAAGCCTAAGTGACTAAATTGTTATCATAATAACCTCATAATATTAAACTATATGTAGTGTAATCCGGTCCCACCACGATTTCGCCGTTATAACTTGAGTTTTGCCTATCTTTGATACCTCGGGCTCAGTCTGACCATTACTACTGGCGTTAGTTCCATCAATCATTCAACATCATGCCAGGCATATTTATATTACGAAAATGTTGTGTCTTTGTGCGGTTTGCGCTAGTCTGCACCGCTGCGGTTGTGCGTTACCGCATCGCGCCCATAACATAGGCAATATAGCGGCGTATGTTGATGCAAACTGGGTACGCTATGTACGCCTCAGAAGTGCGCTAAGCCTAAGCCTAAGGCTAAGATGCGATATACTTAAAATTAAATATGCCTGGAATAATGTTGAGTCGTGGAACTAACACACCGAGGTATCAAAGTTAGGCGAAACTCAAGTTATAACGGCAAAATCGAGGTAGGTCCGGATTCTACGCAAGTGCAGTGTAATTCATTGTAAGTAACCATATTAGCATTAAAACAAATTGGACCGCGTCATCTTGCAAATTGCAGTAATATTATAATTATAAATACTCTGACCGTGTCAGTGTAACTGACACTGTCAGATTAATAATCAATTATCATTACCATATCCATGACATTATTATAATGTCATGAGACATGACTTCCGTTACATATATATATATATATGATGACAAATTTTGACATTATGATAAAAACCAACGTTAGGCCTTAGTGATGCAACTGCTGTTATATCACTTCTACCTCACGCTTCCCAGTTGTGATGTACATAATAAAACAACAGTTTAAAGAAGAAACCTTTTCAAATATTCATTTTCTAAATGTGTAACACATAATATATTTTGTACAAATTATAACTGATTAAACTACCTGTATACATTGAATATTTACAATATATTGTGTCTTTTCATAGGGTATCGACAAATATTCGTGATACAGAAGAAATAAAAAAGTATCATAACATGAAGCAACGAGGTATGCACACGCACTCATACGCGAGCGCGCGCGCACACACACACACACACACACACACACACACACAACATCAGTTGAGGAAACAACTCACTCATATGAAACTTTTTATTCATGATAATTTGTTACATATTCTTTGTTTGAAAAGTGGTAATTGATGATGACATTTAATGTTATTACAACAAAAGCTAAGATAGATGCAATGCGTCGCAGTCGCTACGAGACTGGGGGTGGGCCGGCACCTCCTTCCCTGACACCAGCAGAAGAGACTATGGCCCAGTCACTGGAGGGGAGGCCAGGCATCCATGGCATCGACGGAGGGATATATACTGATGGTAAGTGTTCCAACAGTATCATTGCATTTAGGAAACAAACTTGTTTACAGAAAATTATTATCTGAATATAAGTGAATAGAAAATGTTGTACGGTTTAGCGTCGCATTATGGTCACCTCATTAAATCTGTCTCAAATTATTTATGACCTATCAATTAAGATTACCATGTCCCAATCCCAAGGGTTACCATAATACAGTGCACTCTGATAAGTTGAACCTCCAAGTACCCATGGAAACATATCGACTAGTTATCAGAAGTTCCATTAGTCCAACCTATGATTGAACATCTTGTAGACCCAGGATACAGGAAAAATATTGACTTCACCCAAAAAAATATATGACTACGCATGATCTGGAGTGTTGAGAAACTTTTATTGCACTACTTACAATAACACATAGAGATGACCGATGATTTCATTTATTTAAATATAAAAAAACGTGCATTGCGACAAGGCGAACACTCTGTATATAAATGAAACATTTTCATAGGTAATATTCAATGTGCACTTAACATATGAAAGTAAGAATACATCAAATGTACTACACCATGAACATATTTGCTTACTTGCTTCTAAATTATGCAAATATCTGAGCATAAGTCAGTGTAAATTGTCGAACTTGCCAACTACATTTTGCAGCAGTCATATGCAGCACTGAAGCAATATACACCTGTGATAAAACATTTGTTTGCAATTTCTTTTAGAGCAATACAACAACAGCAGTTGTTACAGTTTGACCCAAAAGGAAAACGTTGAAGCCAGTTGCTCGACATGTAACCATGTCACCTGCGGTAAGTAATTCACCTGTTTCACCATATTTATGATTATTCAGGTTGTACACAATGCATAGAAAAGCTAACAGTTCTGGAGAACTATTGGAGAAAATGCTATGTTTATGCATGTAATAATAAATAACTTAACGGTAGCCACAAGTCGTAAACCAGCATTTTAGCTATTTTCGTATTTAATAATTTTCTAAAAAATTCACAAAATTTTTGAAAAGTACTGAAGTTAGATAATTGAAATGTTCAACCAATTATTGACCAAATTTGGTAAATATGGGCATTAAGTCGCGCTGGCCCAATCTGCACGTGATACAAACACAGCTGTCTAGGTTGTCCCATCAATTTTGTAATTTTGGCAGAAATGAGGAATGCATACATCATAATCTTGTCTTTCGATGTCCTTTTTTTCTCAACAAATAATCTAAAATTAATAAGAAGTACTTAATGTATGGTTGTTATGGGCAATTTTTACACGTAGCCCAATTTTGCAGCATACTTCTCTCAAAACGTCGCTGTTTAAATATACGCTCACTGTCAGCAATAAATATTCAAAAACTTGTGAAGATATTTAAACATGTGAGTATTTTGTAGCTTACAATCTGTGGAGTCCAAAAAGGTATAAAACTTTATTTCACCATTTTGGGAATTAATAACCACTTTGCCATAACAGTTCAAATGTAAAGATTTCACGTGCAATGACTCTCATAATATAAACACTGGTGAAATTGTGTAAAATATTTTTTTTACAGACAAAAAGAAGAAAACCAAAAAAGGAAACTGCAGCAAGATGAAGTAACTATGCGCAACACTGTGGAAGAAACAAAAAGAATATTGCTTGAGCAGGAGAAACTAAATTTGGAAATTGAAATGCTAAAGAAAAAATATCGAAATCTAGATTTTGAATTTGAATTGGTGACGTTGAAGAAATTGCATTGCAGTTTGAAAGTAATGAATGAATTTGGCGTTAACTTAGAATAAATGATGACAAATTCAGTTGTTAGTTTCAAACTGCAATTTAGGCTTGCTTACGTTAGAATACTGGTTCTTTTTGCATAGATGAGAGTTGTTGACTTCTGATGCTTCCTATAAGTTATGTGTACGTGTCATATGTGCAAACCTAAGAATTTTTAGAAAGCTTGTAAACTGCAATGAAACTTATATATAGTGAGATTAAACAAAAAGACATGATTCAAATTTTAGTGTATTTGGTAATAAATGTATAAAATAGATATTGACTGATAAAGATGGCCAAGAAGACCCATTTGCATTACACAGTGTTATGTACTCATAATTGTAAGAAATACATAAACAAAGTTGACACATGTTAAGATGTTTAGTATATATATATAACTATACTATTATTCAATAAAACAAATCAGCAAAAGTCATCAACCAGTATTCTATCCTAAACCAATGCAATAATGAAATAAATGTATTTGCATTTATAATATTTATATTTGAATGTAATCCCATTAACGTTTAATTTCAGTGTTTTTTGAATAATTTATATGATTGATAATTATTCAAAAAAACACTTAAATTCAAATGTTATTGACATTACATTCCAATAGTACTATTACAAAATGCAAACACATTTGTCATGTTTTTTGATATTACATTACTAAATGTATATTGTTGTACATTTATTTTAATTCTGCTGAAATGGAAGATTGCAGATTTGCAGTAACATGTCTTCTTTGTTAGGTAATTTGAAAGTAGTATTTTTCAATATGAACTCACATATTGCACAGTAAAGATGGCTTCTCACAACAACCCCGCAGTACTCAACCTGAGCAGATTTAAAAGAAATGTGCAACAATGTGACCTCTCATTACTGCCCCATCGTTTTGTCCTGGAACAGGAATGAAAGGTATATCATCGGGTGGGGGCTGGTCAACATCATCAGTAGCAATGTAAATTATGCCACCATGGTCTATCCCAATGTTGTGTAACACAGCATATGCTACAACATAAGTGACAGCATTATGTGGTGTGGTTCTGAGTTCAGTGTGTAAACACTGGAAACGTCTCTTTAGGATACCAAATGTCTGTTCGATTAGAACACGGGTACGGCACAATGAATTATTAAACCGTGCTTCGTCAGGTGATGCAGGATGAAGTATAGGAGCCATGAGAAAACGTAGGCATGGATACCCTGAATCTCCCAGCAGGAATCTGTGATGTAGTCCTGGAAATATAATGTAACGTTTCATATTTAACCACAATTAAATTTAATATTTCTTTGCAATTATCATGATATGTTGCATTTGTATGCATCGTGAAATATTTAATGTTCATTATGTTGTATGAACAAATATTAAATATTTTTATTTATTTATGATATTATATATTAAATATTACTTAATATAAATGTTGACAATTAATGTGTAGAGTATTATATATGAACTATTAAATAATTATTGTTTAATAACATTACACAAATATGTGTTATAAAAAGTAAACACACTTAAATTATGTAATATGTCAAAATGTAAAAAATGAACAGGATATCCTTACAGTAACGTATATTTACCATTTTCAAATTGTATGCATAGATCGGAGCCTCGGAAAATCCGACTGTCGTGCACAGCACCTGGCCATCTCGCAGAGCAGCTGGTTATTCTGTACGTGGCATCACAGCACATCTACATGCAAACACAATTACATTGTTTACATACTTGTCTTACTTGTGGACATGGTATTTCATGTGATGCACTATTTGTATATTTCACATAGCCTATAAGTTACTATTTGGTTATATTTACTGCATTTGGATCGCATTATGAAGCAATACAATTTTTATGAAGTTTTACTAAATGCTATTTATGTGAAGATGAACTTTGTGATTGGCATTGGGTAAACCATCTATTTAATGCTTTCCTTTGCACATATTCATTTATTCTTTGTACAAAGTATGTTGTGATTACTAGGGTTTCAATAAAAACTGTATTGCAGTGCAGCTTCTTTTTTTACAGTTTCTTCTTTACCTGCACATTCAGGGAATGGTAACCTTTTCTGTTAACGTAGTCGGCCTCGTTGTTGTGTGGTCGTTGGAGGCGGATGTGCGTGCCATCGATGCAGCTAAGGACATTCGGGAATCCTACAATGACATGACATGTTTTTTTAACAATATTGACATTTTCTTTAAAACAAAAATTCCATACATACGATAGGCCATATATAGATCAATTGTCTTGCAGGGCTGTAAGCTGAGCCGCAACAAAAATGTGCATTTGCACTTTTCCTGTTTTTGCCAATTTCACACTTGATTCAACGATAATTTTAAAGATAAAAACACTATTTAAATAAAAACAAACAATAAAAAACATATTAATTACAAAAAAACACTGACACCGGGTATTGTTCCAATAACCTTAAGAATGCCGATCAAACGTTCTATCATCGAGCTAATTACATCTCGCCATCATACTTGGCTTAAATCAAGTTAATGTAACTCATTTGGGCGTACACTTTACAGTATATTTTGTACAATTAAACGTGAAAGAGAAACCATCGCAGTATTTAATTATGACAGTTCACAGTATGAAACAGAAACTGCATAATGAAACAGTAACCATAAATTGCAATATATATCTGTGTACCTACCTAGCATGCATGCTGCATATTGTAATGAAACGTAAATAATTTTTATCTAACAGACGGCGGCACTCTCACGTCAGATAGTGCCGCCTCCTGGGGTACTACCGGGGTTTGGGAGAATTTCGCTTTGTAGTGTTGCTTACCTGCAATTCTGGCGAATGCTTTCTTTGTATTGAGTGCACGCTGGCCAGCGGGGAAAACAATAAATTGCCTGGATGCGGCACATATCAATCTGGATACTCTTCTGATGCAGCGACTTGCGGTCGATCGGGGAATTTCCGTCGCGCCGCCGATGATTGTGTGAATGGCCCCTGTGGCCAAAAAAAGCAGGCATACCAACGACTGTAACAACGCTGTCTCGGAACATGTCGTAGTGTCTCCCGCCGCTATATTTCAAAAATGTTCAGCAAATAGTGCAGTTTGAGGTATAACACGGAATCTTTCGCTGATTTCGTGTTGCACCACTTCTTGAAATGGATTGATTACATCTCTGAAACGACTCGGACGCTGGTATCGAGCTGCGTTTCTTCTCGAAAACATCGAACTTGGACAACGAATTTGACTAATTTCTACGTGAGCTGCCATCTTTGTTTGTTTGAGTACGGCGTTGAGCAAGGTCCATAGTATACTCAGAATTTAGACTTTTCATGCTCAAGTCTGAGTACGATTACGTGCTCAGAAAGTGTTATAACCTCCGTGAGTATGAGCATGATGTGAAAGCGAGGCTTGTGCATGATATTCTGAGCACCAAGCACGGCTTTATAACCTCGGGCCCTTTTGTGCTACCGAAAGAGTTAAGACAGTCTATGCTGTACACAAAGATTTTGAGTTAGCAAATTCACATGGTCAGATCATCTGAGATTAGATGTGCCGTAAGCAGACATGTCGTCATCATAAGTATCGTCTTGAGAAAATAATTAATAAAACAACCAAGAAAAACAGTTAGAGTGTGCTCAGTTGGACTATATCAGTGACTAAGCTGCACATTGTGTGCTACACTGGAAACTGTTAAACTATATGGACCTTATCATGTGCTAAACCAGACTCTGTGCTGAACTGAATCTGTGCTAGACTGGACTACACATTGAAACATGGATGTGACATTTCTACATAATGCTCTTTGTAAACTCTATTTTATAATGTCCAAGTCAATAACTTGTAATCTTGTATATTAACATTGATTTAATATTGACATTAATTTAATTGTAATCATATGTGCCGGTTTTTAGTTTACGAGTAATTTCATATTCTAAGTTTATAATAATATATGTTACAGTTATAAAATTGTATAAGCAAAGTTTGTATGCAGTTTACTTGTAGGTAGATAAAGAGGTAATTTTAATAATTGTATTTGTTGTTGTTTATTCTCTGTTGTACATTTTGCTGTGAAATGTGAATAAAATGTAGCACTACAGCATATTGGTATTAATTAAGTCTTAGTATAGACTTTAAAATGTTCATACAACTGGCTAGGTGTGTATGTAATCAATTATCTACATATTAGCCTTGGTCACATAGGATCCAATACATTTTAGCCAGTTTTAGCCGATTAAAAGTGTCAAAAAGTGGTTAAAACCTAGTTTTAGACGGTTTTAGCCACCGTCGCGGCTAAAACAGCTTTTAGCCGGCTAAAACCCAACCCTGGGTCAAACACTTTGGCCCTTTTTGCATAAATAATTGCTGGGCTCCAGCTCTAAAGAGTTCCGGTTTGACTACCGCAATATGTGCTCAAATTTAATCTTCGCCAACATCCTGTCGGTCAACTGCGCGTACGACAGCGCTATTGTGATATGCTGTTTGCATCATATATCAACTGAAGCATGTATCAGAGTTACGTACGAGTAGAATGAACAGACTCCAAAAAGACATCGTTTCACCGAGAATATTTTGAAGTTAGTCCAACGGACGACTTCAAAACCTAAACACAAGTCACCAATGTCCTTGCATACATAGATGCATCGGTTGTCTGGTATACACTCCGTAGTTTATTGTGTTACTAAAAAACTGTATAATGAGGTATACGCATTTAACATATTTGACACACTTGCAGGCTCCAGACGTCAAGGAAAGGTATCCCGCCAGACAATTCACGTTGGTGAACCTTCATAGAAACGGCATCACTTCCTTTCGGTATTAATAAAAAATGTCAAAGGGATTGAGATGCTCGTTACTCATCGACCTTCAAGCAAGAATGGCAATCAGTTTGTGTTATTTACGCAGTGGTATATGATGAAAATATAATACATTGTACCTGTACTGTTTAAGCGATTAGATACAATATGACAGAAGAACAGTTAATGGTTTTAAAACTAAATGGCAACCGACTAAAATACCTGAACTTTCAAGAGCCACAGATGGAACGCAGTGAGGCTGACATGTATGCCAAATATATGTGTATGCAAACACTCCACAGTACATTGCTGCCAGTATATCTGCATATGTTCATTGTCATACTCTTTGCCTTGAAGGAAGCGCACATCAGGCCAGTACTCAAGAAACCGAATCTGGACTAAACTGTCTTGAATAACTACCGACCCGTGTCAAATCTACCCTATCTATCGAAGACAATAGAACGTGTCGTTGCTGCGAGATTGTCAGCTCACATGTCAGAGCACAATCTCTGTGAGCCCTATCAGTCAGCGTACAAGCCGAATCACAGCGTTGAGACGGCCCTTGTCTGTGTGCAGAATCACATCATGCACGCAATGGACAATCAGAATGTTGTCATCATGGTTCTCCTGGATCTATCGGCTGCGTTTGACACCGTCGACCATGAAGTGATGTTGCATAGACTCTCGCATGATATCGGAGTGGTCCAAGATGCACTGGACTGGTTTAAGTCATACCTGAGAGACAGAGTCCAGTCAGTCCACATTCATGGTGCTACATCGCCTGCTCGTCCTCTGGTATACGGGGTACCACAAGGCTCCGTGCTGGGTCCTCAGTGTCATTTCTACGCGGATGATACTCAAATCTACATTCCAGTGAAACCCCACCAAGAGAACATTGCTGCGGCTGTCGTCCGTATTGAAGAATGCGTAGCTGAGATCAGGGCGTGGATGATGACAAACTTTTTTAAGTTGAATGACTCAAAGACAGAAGTCATCGTGTTCGGCTCTGCGCAACAACTAAGAAAAATTGAGCTGCGCACACTATGCATTGGAGACTGTTTGGTCACTGTAACTCAGAATGTACGGAATCTTGGTGTACAGTTCGATGCCGAGATGAAGATGGAGACGCACATGATTGCTGTCTGTAAATCTGCAATGTTCCATCTCCGAAATATTGCAATACTAAGACGTTATCTAACACCTGCAGCGACAGAACAAGTCATACATGCGTTTGTTACCAGCAGACTTGACGTTGGCAATGCATTACTCCACCGACTGCCTGTGAAACAACTAGAACGGTTGCAGAGAGTACAGAACTGGGCGGGTCGCCTTGTCGACGGCGCCAGGAAGTTCTGTCATGTCACACCTCTATTGATCAAGCTGCACTGGCTGCCGATACCAGTTAGAGTAGAGTATAAGATACTTCTACTCACGCACCGAGCACTGACTGGCTGTGCACCACAGTATATCACCAAATGTTTGAACAGACGTCAGCCAACTCGATTGTTGCGCTCCAGTGAACACAATCATTTATGTGTACCACGTGCAAAGCGTCGCTGGGGTGATAGATCCTTTTGCGTGGCAGCCCCAACACTATGGAACTTGCTGCCGCAAAAGTTGACTGCAACAACAATGACAAACACTGATTTTAAATCACACCTTAAGACTTACCTGTTTTCCCGAACATTCTGAACGGCGCCGTGAGCAACGATTGTTGGAACGGCGCAATATAAATGTCACGATTTGATTTGATTTAATTTGCTTGGCCGACCAGTTTCTCATGATTGTTCCTAGAGTGAACCTGGAACGGTACAGCCGACGCGCATTTTCATGTGCAGGTCCCACCCTCTGGAACTCTCTCCTACTAGTGCTAAGAAGCCAACGTAACTCTGGACGTTTTAGGAGATACCTGAAAACCTTTATCTTTATTCAGGCTTTTATGTAATTTGGTCTCTTTTAAATACATACATATACGTCTTAATGTTATATATGGCATACATAATAATCGAAATGTGTAGTTATGTTAGCATATGTAACACATGTATTGAAATATTATAGCGACTACGTAATGTATTCTTACATCATGCTTTAATCTGTAAACACCCCTGAATCTGCTTTGCAGAGATATGTGGTGTATAAATAAATTTGATTTGATGATTTTTACACTTTCAATCTTGATCATGCAGCTAAATTTATTCAACAGGATCTCAGTCACCATGGTCAAATTGAATATCATTTTATTTACACTTGTACTCATTGCTCTGGTTCACAAGATAACAGTACGTGATGTTCATAAATCATCTGTCTATCACAATGTTAATCAAGAAAAATTCCACCAGAAGTCCTTATTTCGTACACTTGGCACTGGACTGTCTGTTCAACCAGGCTTTAGCAGACAACTGGTGCAAATGTCACTGTAAAGTTGCCACTCATCACAGGAAGGAGCTGGTACTTCTGTACACATCCCTCCTACTACTCCTCACCTCTTGTCCCTGAATCTAACCCTGGTCCGTCCCACCGTTCCGAACAAAGAAACAGCCATTATCCCTGCGGTACCTGTGATGGTATCCGTCAGCTAGTCAGAGAAAGGAGTAGTATGCGAACCTTGCAGGATGTGGTTTCATGCCCGCTGCCAGAGTATCCCTACCCTCAGCTATGAAAAGTTGCACTCTGACGATGTTCAATGGCACTGCGCTATCTGCGGCAACCCCATCAGTACAACAGCTTTTGACCTACATGGAGCTGACTGGTCTGACAATTCTCATCCTTCAGCACGTGAAACCTCAGTCTCTCGCATCTCAAGTCCAACACCAGCTGCGACCAGCTTTCAACCACATCACGCCTCCTCTCCCACGATGGCAAACCAGCAAAACAAATGGAAGAATAGGTCACTGCGAACCTTGAACGTGAAGTTCCAGTCTTCTGTGAGGAAACGAGCTGGAACAAGTTGAAACAAGACTGACATTTGGATAGGCAGTGATACCTGGCTGCCTGACGTGGTTACTGACATCGAAGTATTCCCAGACATATTCTCCATCTACAGGAAAGATACAGGCAGGGAAGGAGGTGGAGTATTGATCGCGATTCGTAACACTCTGAAGAGCTACTTAGTACCCGAGCTGTCCAGTGACTGCGAGATGATATGGATGGGGGTGAAACTGCATGGCAGGACAACCCTTTACCTATGTTCCAACTACCGCCCAAACGTCGGGTTAGCATTATGAAGCTCGTGAGTCACTTCACAAAGCCACAGTTCCCAAATGCTCACTTCCTCATTAGAATGGATTTCAACTTCCCCGAATGGGATTGGACTATTATGTCTTTTAAACCTAAACCTGTGCAGCCTCGTCTCCACAACAGTTTCATTGACATGATCCACGAGCATAGGATGGAACATCTTGTCATGGAACGTACAAGATTAGAAAATACCCTGGATCTCTTCCTAATGAACAGCCCACACATAATCCAAACAGTCAAAGTGATCCCGGGACTATCAGACCACATCTTATATTGCAAAATCAATATTGCAACACAGAAAATCAAGCCATCTCCATGGAAGATTCCCCTGTACAAGAAAGTCGACTGGGAGAGTATAAATGCGGTATTGGTGGACCTGCAAGCAGAATTAGTGAGACAGAGAGTCAGCCTCACTACTGATGAATTATGGAGTAGGTTTAGAGACACGCTCACTAACGCAGTATCATCCAACATCCCACACAAGGAAGCACGTCAAAAGATCAATTACACATATATCATCCCAGACATCAGTAAACTGGTGAAGAGGCGCGACGGGATCAACAAAATGATTAAGACGCAGAGCTCTGAAGAACAAAGGAAGGAGTCTAGATGCCTACGCCCGATCCAGCGCAAGGGTCCTACTGGGTCTACATCAATGATCCAATCACAGTTGATCCAGAGTCAGCAGAAGGCTCCCACTCTCTGAAGCGCTTTTGGACCTTCGTCAAACACCAGATATCTTCCAAGGCTAGCATCTTCCCTTTGAAGGTCAGTGGACTGCTCATAACAGATCCTAAGGCCCAAGCGGAAGCTCTGAAAAACCAGTTCCAGGCCGTATTCAGTGAGGGGAAGGGATACACCAGACCTGCCTACCCAAAAAACTTCCTGTCAGTAATCCATCTTCCCATTTACACTGATTTTCAGGAATATAGGCTTCCTGTCAGTAATTCAGAACCGTGTCAGATATTGTCACCGGGGGGGGGGGAGAGAGGGGGAGTAGCGACAGGTCAAAACCATTAGTTACGCTGTTATCAACATCACCTACACTCTAGCCTACTCAACTCTAGTATAGAATGGTAAATGATAGACGGAGGGGGGTAGCGACGGACCAAAACCATTACATTACAGTCATCGACATCGCCTAGACTCTAGTGACTGTGAATGATAGACTAAACTCCTAAATAAATACACTAACTTAGTCTTAGTACAGTCAGTTGGCTTAACACTACAAGTACAACACTCACTAAATTTTTGCATTACACATTTCTTTTTGGTTGGTGGTGGCGTCGTTTCGCTGTCAGCCATCATTTCGTGCCGCGTGACTTCGTTTCGTTTGATCGCGGAAATGCGAATTTGTCATAACGCTGTTTCCTATTGGTTAGATTACGACCAGACTCAGCGAATGAAAAACCATGTCACAACATGCTGCATACATATGCTGCCACCTGTTGAATATAGTGGAAGCTAAATTTGAGTGATTGGCGAACATGGTGACAGTCCGTAATATTTTCATCCCTCACCGTAATACCGTAATTTGAGGTGACTTTCCGCAATGATTCCGGACAATCCGGAATGGTAGGCAGGATACATTGTTGAAGATTCCAAGACAGGTGCCATATGAGTTATACTTAATATTCATCCACGCTGACGTGTCATCTCAGAGGAGGGCATTAGCAGGATTCTCACTAAACTAGATCCCTACAAGGCATGAGGCTCAGATAACATCAGTCAACGGGTACTCAGAGAACTGGCACCTGAATCGACCTCGATCTTGACTACTATTTTCCAGTCCTCAATCAACATAGGCGACGTCCCATTGGACTGGAGAGAAGCCAGCATAACGCCTGTTTTTAAGAAAGATGAGCATTATGATCCAGCAAACTACCGCCCATATCCATCACAAGCGTTCCATGCAAGATCCTGGAACATGTCATCATGAGCGCTTAGATAAATCACCTTGAAAGCAATGGATTCCTCAGGCCAGAACAACATGGCTTCCACAAATTAAGATCCTGCGAAACCCAACTACTGGACTGAGATGAACTTAGCGAGAACATGGAACAAGACGACCAAGCTGACATCATAATAGGGTGATTCCATGTCAAATCAATCAATGTTGACACTTTTGGCTGCCCCACCTCCGAATTAGCTTAAATTCCTCATACTAATTGGCACATATTATGTAAACAACCCTGCCAAATTTTAGAAAATTGGGTTGTATAGTTTTCGGGTTATAAGCCCTAAAAAAATACAATTTGTTAATAGATAAATAGTTTTATTATATAGAATACTACTTAGCTCAAATATCGTGAGAAAATCAGTGTGGGCACTCTTAGGGTTTATAAGATATGATCAAAATAGCACACATTAAAAAAATCACTATATGTGTAGCATTCTGTGAACCAATATGTGCTTGCATATTCTCATTTGATTTTTTTATTATAATATTTTTTCTATGCTATCACTTTGCAATTACCCAGTCTATGAAAAATCGTGGGAGACTAACATGAGGATATCAAGTATAACCATCTCATAGCTATGACATGCAATCCACCATTACCTGCATTTTTCCTTGGGAAGTGCGACTACTGTCCCACACAGGATCATTTGAAAGAGAGTCTACATGCCGCACTTGATGAGCTAGCCATTGATGAAATTACATATAAAGCATGGGTCTCGGTTCACCGAACAAGGCTGGACACAGTTGTAAAACAAACAGATGTGTTCGTGGATTGTTTGATGGACAACCTTGAGGTCTTAAAACATCACAATTTTATCGCGAAACAGCAGTCAGCTTTCTTGAAAGACAAGAAAAGTCAGTTGGTTAATGGAGAGGTGATAGTCACTGGTGATTTTGCAGAGAATTAGTCGATAATTTGTTGTGCAAGATGCTGCACAAGGCTACCACTGGACGAATGACCAAGCAACCATACATCCGTTTGTTGCCTACTATCGAGAAGGAGTACTCAAGCACAAAACCTTTGTTGTCATCTCAATGACATACGACACAGTGGCCATGCTTTGCTACCAAGGTCACCTGATAGCAATTCTGCGTGACAACATGCCTCTTCACCATGTCATATTTCTCGGATTGAGCTGCGTCTCAGTACAAGAATAGAAAGAACTTCTCAAACACCATTTTCCACGCAGAAGACTTTGGTGTTACTGCAGAGTGGCACTTCTTCGCCACGTCTCACGGCAAAGGCCCATGTGATGGTGTCGGTGGCACTGTGAAACGCAATTTTCTAATTCTACCCGTCCAAATGACGGGTGGACGGGTCTCTGGGTGAGGCCAAAGCAATTATATACCAAGCATAGTCACTTGGCGATACTGGATCATGGCGCCATCTACTGGACTGAGTCTACAGCGCAGCAAATATGTCCTCCGAACCAGGACGGCGTCCTTGTGGTGGTTTGCCGTGTTTGGGTGCAACAACCGTTCGTCGAAAACACCAGAAAAAACATTTCTTTTCATTTCCGAAAGATCCAACAAGGTAAGGAAAATAGGTATAATTATTGCAACGGTACCAGTTCATTTGTTTGGGCCGTTAACTAAATTGACACTGGTGTCGTGTAATCATAATATTACATTTACTGAGTTCCCATCTGCATACTGATTTGAATAAGCCGTTTAAATAAAAATCGGAACCAGTATTTCTTTTAAAATGTTAGTATTCGAAATCAGTAACGTTTTTTTGATCGACTGAATGCAAACAAACGGTTAGAAACGTTATTTTAGACAATGAAATGTCGGTGACACGAATTAACGTACCACGTCCACGGGCACGGACGCAGCCGGATTTTGTATGTGTTAAAAAATCTTCACTATGCGGCTAGAATACTAGATGAAACACACCGCATGGGTAAATGTCATCAGATAATAAGATAACTTAGTCCAACAAATTTAGTCAAAAAAATAATACATTTGTGCGTTTGTTTACATCGATGTTGTGCTTTCTGCTGCCACCTACCGTATTAGTTAATAAACAATTTCTGAGAGGTCTGTGGGGCTATTACATTTTGTTTATAAAAAAGTAGTCGTTGTCTGACATGTGTCATGTTCTATTGAAGTAATGGCATATTAACTACACATTCAAGATATTACCAAGTGATATTACAACAGGTAGGCAAAACGTGGACAGTAGGTAAATAATGTTTCTGAACCAATCACTAAATGTCAACTGTGATTAATTTATGGCTGTAGTGTGTTACAATGGGGCACACCACAGAGTCAGATTGTGCATGGAGACTTAAATAGTAGTAAATTAAGTATTTGTACACAATACAAATTATACGTTTAAGCATTGTTGTAGAATTAAAGGTAGTAATAATCCAGTGCCAATATGTTTTAAACCTGTTTTCATTGCTGCTTTTAGGCTATGCTAATGTTATGGCTAATTAATATCAGAAGGAAAGATCTCGACAAGACAACACCTGAGTACAGGACGAAGAATCTACTTGTCTGTAGTGACCATTTTATATGTGTGTGTTTCATGAGTGATGAACAAATAAACTGACATGGACAGCAGTGCCTACACTGTTCAGCTTCAAGACTCCAAACCGTACGCCAAGGAAGCGGCCAGCACCCAGGGCTATGCCCATTCTGAAACCTAGCAGCACTTTGGGATGTTTACCTTCAACGTCGCTGTCAGCAGCTTAACACAATTACAGCGCAACGCAACTTTCACCCAAATCTACAACATAATTAATGGGGAAAAAACATCACCTTATGAACTGCGTGGTATCTGTGAGTGCAATCATTGCATTCGTACCTTCTCATCCACAAACCACTTTTAGCTGTGTGATGTCTTAATGGAAATAAAAAAATATGTTTTAGAGATAATATAAATATTTAATGCATGTCTGGTGATATATTTGAATGTTCTGCTTTCCATAAAAGTGTTTGCCAATCTACCATGCTACCAGGCCATGGTGTTGCATGAGTATGTTGTAAAAAAATTAAGATGAAATAGTGCAATTAATTATAATATTTTGACATACATGTCTTGTAAACAAACTGCAGTTTAATTTGTTTACTTTGTATAGGAACTAGTTCATTTGCAAAGTAGAAAAGTACGTGAACCCCCGTCAAACCCACCAAGTCTGCACTCTGCAGAGGACATTGTTAATGCAGCAAGATCACTTGGTATGAGTAACACATCTTGCAATATCTTCATGGGACAACTGAAAATTGTAACCAGTCAAGCAAAAGTTTGTATATTCACAAACTGTGTTTTTTTTAAGTACTTAGCAATAAGATTTATAATAATAGGCGTACAATTTTGCAAAGACCTGAGTGACAGTTCTGCAAATTACTAACCTCCATTAAAGCAATGTATTGGCAGCCAGTATATTAAATCAATAAATAAATAATATAAATAATAAATCAATCTCCCTGCAATAATGTGCAGTCAAATTGTTAATATTTTCATTAAAAAAAGTTGTTTGTGTTGGTTATTGCATTTAAACAGATTGTAAATGTTCTGTTGGTCTGGAACTACTTGGAGTTATTATTAAACATTTTATCTAGATCATTAGTAAATTGAATTGATGCATTTCACTTGAAAAATAATAAGACACCGACACACTAACAAAATTGCAATGCGCGAGATCGCTAGCGAACTTCATTTACGTTTGAATTTCCTCAAATAAAAAGTTTGCAATGTTGCACGCATCACTATTTACTGTAAATTTTCACATGTCCACCGGATAACCATGTAGAGTCATTTTACTTGTCCGGGCCAAAAATCACTTGTCCCGGACAAACGGACAAGTGCTATTTCGAACGCTGACATGGAAGTGCCACACAATTATAAATTTTATTAACAATACGTAATATTAGTTATCACATTGCTTTAGTAATTTATAATACTTTATTCATACATTAAAAGCAACATGTAAGATGTGACTGTTCTTTGTTTTTTCATTTGTCATAGACTAGCTCCATGTCTTTGAATTTCTTTGAATGTGCATAACTTTAATACTATTATAGGTGGCCTCGTGGGAAGATGTAAAGGCATTCTACATCTCTGACAACAACATGCCACTTCGAATGGCACCAAAGCTGACAGATACCCATGTTTAATTACCAACATTTTCGCCAATGCGGGTGATAAGTTATTTATTTATCGGAAAGTGTGGTATTTTAAATGTTGTTGATGTCACGGACTCACTGTGTAGTTCTTGTAAATTTTATTTTACGGTGAAATTGTATTATACTGTTTTGTGAGAACAAATGAGAATATCTAATAAAAACAGGTGATTGTCATTTCAGGCGTCACATAATTATGCATACAATATTACGCATGCGGAGGAATATTTTATGTTGAAGAATACCTACACGACAATAATCATTTAAAGTTTGATCATGCGCATTAGTTACAGGTCAATCTCGCTGCACAGGTTTGTTCAAACACGGTATACCTGTACAGTTCTATGACGATTCTGGCATCACTTGGGAAGCTACGGATTGAGGCACAAATGACTGCTGAGTTTCTAAAGCAAGTGAATGATGTATTCGATTTACTGAATGTCAGGTCATACGGCAGAAAGACTGCTGTGCCATGTGGAAACAGCAGCGACAAAGAACTTCACCATCTAAAGCAGCTGAAAGAAGAAGCGGCCATGTGGCAGGTGGCGAGCAAAACCAGCAATACGAGACCACCATGCTTTGGAGGACTGATCCAGAACATAAATGCAGTAATTGAAATGCATGATCTGTTTGTTATGCATGGTCCATTACGTTCCTTGTTGACTGGACGACTCAACCAGGACTGACTTGAGAATTTATTCTCGCAGATCAGAGCAAAGGGGGGGCCACCGTTTTAACCCGTCAGCTAATGAATTCCGCTTCGCCTATCGCAACACGTGTTGTAATCTCCTATTGGCAAAAATCCCATCAGCCAATTGTGCTTATGAAAATGATGTAATGCTTACGAGTTTACATCGCATATCACGTACCGTGTTGTGCAGCAATGAAACAAACGAGGAGTATGAAACAATACCAAAAAGACAATGTTTAACAGAGAATGCAGTGGAGTTTGTCCAAACCACCAATGATTTTGAAGCACCGACTGAAGTCAGTAATGTTCTTGCCTACATCGGTGGCTACCTTGTACACATGCTCCAAACATTCCAGAAGTTGGCCTGCAATGTTGACAGTTACTGACACCAATGTAGTTGATGATGGGCAGATGTACCTGCATCTTAGAGCATACAGCCACAAGAAAGGTGGTTTTGGCGGTTTAACCACCCCTTCAGCTTAGCTCACACACATTCTTAAAAAGGTGGAAAACTTGTTCGCAGACAAGATCTCAAGTATGCTTGCTAGTAGGCACATACTGAGGGACTTAACGAAACATGTCTATGACCACGTTCTCTGACAATGTTGAATGTTTCTTGTCACAATGACATCGTCAAAGAGTTAATATCTATGTACCTGAGATGTCGTCTGAATTACTGTATTAAATATACGAGACGAGGCGATTGATGCAGGAAAGGAAAAACAAGCGCAGCCGGAAGGCTAAGTCTGTTCTGCACCAGTGAATACAGGACTTTATCTTGTAATCATGGATGTAGGGTATTTGCCCATTGGTCATTTGTCCAGTGGTTGTTTACCCAGCTCTCAAGTGTCAATACGGTCATTCCCCCAGTTGTGAAACAAAAACATTAAATGAAGGACATTTTTAAAATCATATATTTATTGAAGAATTTTTTTATAAAAGTTATTTAAATTATTAACTGAATGCTGTTATTAATAAATTGTTGAACTTTTGCAATACAGGTAACATCATTGTAATTTGTTGACTGACTGGAATCCAGTTTTCAAATACAAATACAATTTTTGTGAAAACTCCATTTATTCGTGTTCACTCTTAGGCCTAAACAAAAAGTGTTGTGTTTCCAGTAACGGGCCCAAAACATAGGTAGGGTAGGCAGGGAATTTTTTTATGATATTTTTTAAAAGATGCATTATGAGATGGTTCATCTTTAGTATTAAGACGTTATTATTATATTAATTTAATTATGTTTAAAAAATAAAAGCTTGCAACATCTACTTAAATTAAATATGAATGCTTTTCAAAAACCTGGATTTATTTTTATTGTCCTATTCAGTTTACGATCTAAGAAACACTGCCAGCATTGAGTTATGGACTGAATTACATTTAAATAATAACCGACTGGCTAATGTAACATCACATTTATAACTGTAATTAATATGGTTACAAGTACACCATGCACAAATTATATAAATGTCTTCATAATCATTTCAGTTATGGCCTTTTATTAGAATATGTCAGTCTTGACTTTGCAAAAAACATGTAAATAAATATATACATTATTTGCTTTGCTTAATAATTATTCATATATTGGTAGTGATTAATTAGGTTACTGGATGGTATAAATTTATGGTTGTACTCAATGTGTTTAAACATGAAGAAATTATTGAGAAATATATATATAACTTTAAAAAATTATGAAGTTTATGGCAATTCATTCAAACATTTATTCATATTATTGGGCAAAATACAATGACTTTGTGATTTAGAACTTTAATAAAATAAACAATCTATTCGATACGGCAATAACGTTGGTATACCACAATGTTACCGACTGGTAAGTAGATGAGCATCGTACGTAGACGACAAGTGTTTGCAAAGTAAAAGTTAGTGACATCAGATAAACAGCAACAATCCATCACTTTTGGCTTTGCAGGCACCTGACTGATCGAAACACGCAAAAGGCACCTTTGTTTACTACATGTACCTACTCAAATATAACATGTAATAGAAAATATGTGGCATAATAGCGACGATTACACCAAATTATATACAAATCAATATATATGTATACATATGTATGTGGTGGAACTGCCAACATTACTTAAATACGCGTACTTACCATGTGCTCACCAGAAGAACAACATCAACTGACATTGTGTCACAACATGACAACAATAAGCACCTGATTTGATTAATTACATTGGCAGTGTTCCGGCGCCTGACACTTTTACGGCGTTGTTAATAATTCAACTGATCGTTGTTGCTATTAAACTCCATATCAGTCTGACACTGGCACATCACTTCACCTCGCTGATTCATTGGGATAGTGAAACATGCATCTGAGTGGTGACTGTTGCATCAAATACGTAACGTATTAATCGTTTTCCTATCTGTTTACAATTACATGGGCGCCACAATGCGGTTAGCTCAACGACGTACGCCAGACGACGCCACGCACGTAATAATCATTGACCGCCCCAATGTTACTACGTACAGTGACTATGCTTGGTATATAATTGCTTTCGTGAGGCCCTGGTGACACGGCTTTAATTTATAATTTTAGGTTTGGCCAGGCACGAATGTTCCGGTCGTGGGACGTGAGCGATATAATAATGATATGGCGAACGCGTTGCAACGTAAATAACGCAAAAAGGTCGCTTACACTATAGGCTATATTTTAGTATATACCCGCTATTCAACCACATTGCATGTTTGCTCGATTATAGTTAGATTTCGATATTCTAAACAACTTACCTTCAATGACTATGCTCCTGAAGATAATATGGTGGTATCATGAGTGCGCGAGTCGTTTGCTCATCGACATCGTGTGTCTGTGGCTATCCGCGAATTTGTTGGCGTCTGCAATACCAGTCAGTAAACGCTCACCTGTCAACACCTCTATCCACGAACACAACCCTATTCCCAAATTAATAAACTTTCACAACATATGATATGTCTTACTCAACATATATTTGTTTGTTTGATCATAAATGCAAATATATATTCGATGCGCGAATACTTTCTTAACACGTCTCTGTCGCATAACGCTGTAAACGAAAACGAGGCGCGATACTTGTTTTTGAAAATATTCTACCTTGCGAAATTCCACTAGTATCCCCGTTGGTGGTAAACCTTCAACGTGGAACAGGGCGTTGCTAACGGCGATGGTCGAATTTAGAAGACCATTATGTAAATTATCAAGACAACAGTTCAGCTGTGAAAACTGCGTGGAATTTAGTTTATAAAATTTGGGAAGAGAATAGTTTATGCTGTTGTGTCATTTCATGAAAATGTGATTATAGATTTTTACAAATGTAGTCCGACAGTAGGCCAGAAAACCTTGCAGTTTTTTGTAGTTTCTATAGCTTTCAGGTGCCTTTAAGGCTTTATAAGGAATCCGAGTGATGTCACCCTAGCACCTTGAGCATTTTCAAAATATGCAAATTAGTGTCGCCTTTGCCAAATATTCCATTCTCGTCAATATATCCGTAACTACTGACAACAACACCACAAATGAGGTGTTTCGATGATCTGTGGTACATCTCAGGATGTTTCCAAAAGGATACAACACTCCACTACCCAAAATATGCAAATGAGATGCCGCCATTTGCCAAATATTAAATTTGGCCTGTATTCCAGTGAGCATGCATTATAGCAAATTAAACGAACTGTCTATACTTGCATTTTGAGGGTACACAATATCGACGAGGACACCCAGTTAGTAGTCCTGCCAATCACTTTCTATTTAATTTGCAAATTAGCAGCAGCTATTGAGACAAATGTAGGTATAGACACTTCGTCTGTTTGTGTTGCTGAACACTGTCGATGTTACAGCTTGCTGAACAGTGTCGATGTTATAGATTGCATGACGGTGTAAATGTTATAACCCAGCTAACAAAATAACGTTGCAGCAACGTTGCCACAACGTTACACTTTGGTTGTGGCAACGTTTTGACAAAACGTTGCAGCAACGTTCAAATGGATGGTCCCTGCTATGTTGCCACAACGTTTTATCAACACGTTATGCATAAGATTCCCACAACCTCCCAGCAACATTCCCACAACCTTCCTACAACATTTCCACAACTTTCCAGCAACATTCCCACAACCTTCCTACAACCTTCCTACAACATTCCCACAACCTTCCAGCAACATTCCTACAACCTTCTTACAACATTTCCAACAACCTTCCAGCAACATTCCCACAACCTTTCATCAACTTTCTCACAACCTTCCCACAATATGAAGGGGTCATAATATGAAGTCGATAAGTACAGAATACAAAGCTTTTTTTATTTTGTTTTTATTATACAGGTATCAAGTTAAATGTTATCTTATCAGAAGTCAAGTCCATCGATGGCATCCGGCTTGGCTCTTTTGCGCTAGCATTCCCTGCAGCTACCTTCTGAAACAGGATTAAAAAGTTCCCATAGATTAGAGGGAGTTAATGAATACTAATTTTCCTAATTTTCGACATTATTAGCCCCAAAACATTAATAATTGATCATCTCTGTTAGGGGATGTTCAGAATAGCTAATTAGCAACCAATGAGAACGCGAACAAGTTAACGCGCTAACTTAACAACCAATGAGAACGCGCTATAACTTAACGCGCTAACGTAGCAACCAATGAGAATGCGAATAGCTTAACGCGTTAACTTGGCAACCAATGAGAACGTGAATAAGTTAACGCGCTAACTTTGCAACCAATAAGGACTCGAAGAAGTTAACGCGTTAACGTATCAACCAATAAAGACTCATTTAGCTATGAATCAGATGTTGAACCAATGAATAAGGATCTTAGTTAAATGTATTAAGCCATTTAAGGCGGGAAGACTCTATAGTTCGTCTACCCTGGCAACATCAAGTTCATTGTGCATTACAAAATGCCTCCTCGCCGCATTCAGCGAGCACAGGAGCGACTACAGAATAGTTCTAATTCCACCTTGTTTTTGGCACGATTTAAACGTACCGTCGATGACTGCCTCCGGTTTGCCACAACAGACCACCTACCGGCTTCAACTCGAGCTGCATGCATCACTCGGTAAGCTTCATTGTTAAGCATCACAATGGAATTGGGGGATCTAAAATGAGCAAAATAGCGTGATGTCGTTTATGGTAGGCCCCCAACAGTCTCTGCAATTGCTTTTACACCTCAACTGTATACGTTGACTGTCGGGTTTGGGGCCAAACTTTGCTTCCCGGTAGTTAACCCTACTATCATTTAGTGATTCAGTTACTACAGTTAAGACAAAGCGGCATTGCCTAACAGTCTCGCCCTACTAAATATGCAATATAAATATTATAATCAATGTAATCATAAATAACAGTTAATACAAATATATACCCTTTTCATGTATATAACCTAAATGAAACATTTCTTATATAGATTAGAAGCATTAGAGACGCATACAAGGAGGGCAGATGGAACTTTGCTACCAGTGTTGCTGAAGAATTACTGCAGTCGCTGGGGCCAATCATAGAAGAATTTAGGAAAGGAAATGTTGAAAGGCAAGGTAAGAAAATAAATTAAGTAACTTTTAAAGTTAATTCGAACACAAACTATTCAATGACGATGTGTATTGGTCTTACATACCGAGTGTGATGTGAACTGAAAGGAAACTGCATGTTGCTAATCACAGTTTGTTAGCTTTCACTTGTCAAAGGTCATTCGGTAAAAGTAGTGTTATACATGTGTATCCTGGTGGTGCTGCATGTTGAAGCTGTAAACTTGTGTCTACTTCTCTAATCAAGAACATGCATCATAAATATTTCAGGTTATCAACTCACTTCCACACAATAATAATAAAATTATAATAATAAGCTTTACTCAGCTATAACAATACAAGTAATTTTATTATATTACAACTCATCCACACCTACATGCAACATGGTACAGAAAGGATATTAACTAATACAATTATTATATTTTATTGTATATTATATACACACACTTTCATTTAATGTGATGACACATCAACCATATCATCACACGAATGTCTTAGTGCGATTGGTCATCTCCTGCTATGCATGCATTTTGCAGTGCGGAGCGGTTACCATTCTGAAAGGACCGAGAGACCAAGATCAATGCGAGGTGCCCCAAGATTTGCCATTAGTAATCAACAGCTTTGTTTCTTGTTCCAATATGGGTTTACTGCACCGCGCATGAGCCAGCTGCTCGGCGTCTCTGTAAGGACTGTTAAACGGAGGTTAAGGTAATCATGTGAAGAAATATTTATGTCACTAACAAATTAACTTATTCAGATCCGTTTTTTTGTATTTTACATTTAATTTAATCTAGCAGTGAACCTGTTTCAAAATAACTACTGTAAAAACTACTCATTTTCCCGGTCAATATGAATGCAATATACATATAAATGGTTTCTGAATAAAATATTATCATATGTTATCTTTGGGACACACACGCATGCGCGCACACATATTTCCTGTTCCTGCCATGTTGACAATGAAATCAAGCAGATGTATGTATTCATGTCACAATCATCAATGAATAACTATATACACATATGAGAAATAAAGCAGATATATGTATTCATGTCAAAATCATCAATTAATAACTATATACCCATATCAGAAATAACCAAATGTGTGTGCTTTTCTCATGATTTCATTATAAATAAATAGTATGTCATACAAAAGTGAGGAATTAATATTAATTCTAAATTATGCCTGACCACTCAACAACTACGATACCAATGGTGTGTATTAAGACCAACGAAAATGCGGTATGAAACGGTTCAGACCACACTAATGTTATACATTTATCATGTATAGCATTCAAACAATGTTTTATGCATCTTAAAAGTCATTCAATGAACTCCTAATTACATGGTGACTAAATAATTATTGTATATTAAAAAACATTCAACGATTGCAGGACGTGTGGCTTGAACCAAAGGGGAGGATTCAATCGCATGCCTGATGACGAGCTTGACAGGACTGTGAAGAACTGCATTGGTGAGAATCGACAAATTGGTCCAAATGCAGTAAAAGCAAGACTATTCTCACAGGGCATCAGTGTGCAGAGGTGGCGGGTGCGAAATAGCACGATGTGTGTGGATCAAGGAGGCATTGCTGTCAGGGCTGCAATGACCATTCAGCGTCGCACATACATTGTTGCTGGCCCTAACTCTATCTGGACATAGACGACTACAAACAAACACTGTATGACAACAACGTAGATAACGTAAACAATCCAAATAAATAATGTGTATTCTAGGTTATGTAAATCACAGGAAATTAGTACAGTTATGTAATGATAATAGTGTTGTATTGCCTTGTTGCATAAATCTGGCATTGTTATATTATCATCATTATAACTCATAGTTGTAAATGCATAACTACAATATATTCCGTAAGTAATATTACTCAAGAAACAGTGACAATGTTAGTGGCCATGAACACAATGCACTGGTACAATGCCGATACTAAATCTAGTAAGTACTGTGTTAATTCTTGGCGAAAGACACAACATGTCTTTTGTAGGTGGAAATTTGTGATTCACGGAGGAATTGATGGATTTAATCGGTTGCTTGTTTTTCTGCAAGCCTCTCCCAACAACATGAAATCCACTGTACTGAGGCATTTTCTCGCAGCCACGAGCATCTATGGTTTACCATCAAGGGTGCGTGTTGACCATGGTGGCGAAAATAATGATATCTGCGATCTAATGGAGATGCTACAAGGAAGGAGAAGAGGATCTGCAATCACGTGCACAACCAGCGCATTGAACGTGTGTGGGTGGATACCTGGAATGGGGCCACCAATCTCTACTATGACCTGTTCCATTTCCTAGAACATCAAGGTTCCCTTGATATAAACAATCAGAACCACATGTGGGCACTGCACTACGTATTTCTGCCCCGTATTAATCGGGAATTGCAGGCCTTTGTTGCCCAATGGAACAATCATGGCCTGAGAACTGAGCACTATCAAACGCCTGTACAACTGTTTGTGAGGCGCAGACTGGAGCTCGCCAACACAGACCTGACAGCCATGAACAACATCTTCCGAGAGGCAGACAGTGTGTCTACCTCAGGAGTGGATGGCATCGAGTGGAACGAGTCTGCTTCTGGGACTGTGGACGTAAGTGAAGTGTCATGTCCAATCTCGGCGCAAGCAGTGCTAAGATTGTAACATACTGTAGATCCGTTGTGTGAATCTCCTGACCTTGGGATTTACCTGTACTTGCAAGTGTGCCAGTTTATTACAGATAATGTGTAGCATCACTGATATGTGTCATCCATGCAACTGGGTTAGTTTAGTATGGGCCACAGTCACGAAAACTACCAAGTACCGGTAGAGAGTAATGGTAAACATAACACACAGATCACCATAAAAATGTTAATATGTAATATGTATTCAATGTTGAGGTATGTCTTCCTTGCATAGCAATTACTCTTTGACTACCCGCAAAGGTCTGCATAACAAAATGCATGTGTTAAAGCTGCTTCCAAAACTTGCTTAGGTCATCGTGCAATGCGTCACTATTTAGTACTTATTCTGATTAATTAACAAAAGTAAATGACACATTTACACAATGAAGCCACTCTGTTGTTGTGGATTATTGTTTTTTTTTTTTTTTTACAAATATTAGTATATGTATAAACTAATATTATATTACGGTAGCAGCTTTAAAATGCACTCCCCACTCTACCATTTACCGAAAAAATCACTGCATACAATGCAGCTTGAAAAGAAGTTGGTACTTTTCTCAGAGTTAGTGATGTCCGAGTGTGAAGCATACATTGTCACCCGACATATGCATGTGTTCACATCTGAATATCTCTGTCGTTCAACGTGGTTGAATGTTATTGATGGAGGCATGTCAAACCCCTCAGCTGGAACTCGATCTGGCCCAGTGATACAGCGCATCAGCAGTTAACAACTTGCGTCCCCTGCAGGCTACATCACCAGCTGAAATGCAAAAAGTCATGTAAATTCTTTACTACATGTATTATATTATATGAACATTTCCACATTTACTATGTTGAAGATTATGGGTATTAATGTTTGATTTTCAGATAGTTATTAAATTTACTCGCTTCATCAGAGACCATTAGTGGTGTTAGAACACAGCTACACGAGGCATTCATAGTTCATGTAGAAGATCTCACTATGCTTTTTGCATTATCGTGTTTTCATGAAATTTACAAAAGCATGATATTCATGAGTAAGGAATTGAGCCAACATATATTATGGATAGAAAATTAATTCTAGTAAACTATTTATGTAAACTTGTTGTACAGTCTATATGAAATAGAAGACACATATTTTAATTTCCTATTTATGATGTACTGTGGAACCTCACTATCATGGCCACACTCAGGACTGGGCAAAAGTGACCTAATCAGTGAGGTGATCATATTAGTGAGACTAAATTCCTATACTTTTCTATTACAGAAATCATTAAGGTGGCCTTAATTATTAGGTGGGTATATTATAGAGGTGACCGTAAATTGAGGTTCAACTGTATTAGCGGTTGTATGAAACATACCCTCGACAGCCATGAGGAAGTAGTGCCAGTTGAGGGCAATCTCCTCCTCGACATCTCGGCTGCTGCTTCCTTCAGGGGACAGTTTGATCTGAATACAACCTTCCAAAGCAGCAGCAGAGTTGACCCTTGTGGCTGGCTGATCCTGCAGGAGGAACTGTCCCACTTCGCCTCCGTGCTGACGACACAAGTTCAACACCCCAAGAGTTTCCAATCCTGAAATATCCAGGCATTCTTACTTGTGAACCTCCATGTTTCAGATGTTTATATGTAGTCACAGTGAAATACTAACCACACACAAGTAATAATACCTGCACATTAATTTGGTTGTACCTTTAGTAACATTTACTCAGTCATCTTGGCCCAATAAGAAAATAAATATTATTATTTTATATTGATGTAATCCAAATTGACTTAATAATTATATATTCATATAACAAAGTAATTGAGTTGCATTCTTAGTAACTGTAATTCATTCATATGTGGTAAACTATATGATGTGTATAATCATAGTTAACTAACAAACACATGCATCAACAAACTTGACATAAGACGAGAAATGTCAACTACCACCTACCGGTACCCTCAGCAAACTGGTCAAGTTCAGCCTTTTGCACCAGAACTGTGTCGTGCAACACAACTACTGAAATGACCCTGGGGATGTTGTAAACGTCCAACTTATGAGTGAAATTTACAACACCCCAGTCAAATCTGTTAGGCAGCAGGTCATCGATCTTCGCCCTCAGCTGTGTTGTGCTCCGAATGTCTCTCAGCTGATACAGAAATGTACCAATCATTAATACGTGGTTCATGTCTGTTTTGCAGGCGACAAGAATGATACCGGTGACCTGATTAGTTAGGTACCACTGTATTTTTAAAAACATACTGTATATTAAATTAAAGTAACTTATTTATTATTAAATATATAAATTTCTTAAATAAACATCCTGTTTTGCTTTACATTGAATATGTATCTTATAAAGTTTATACATTTTAGTGTATTGGTATTCATAACAAATGTAACACACATTTTTTACATAAATAAATATAGCCTTATATTTAATGTTCCAAAAAATAATGGAGAGATATTTATACATGTTGAATCTGGTGTCATGAACGTACATGTTCACTTGAGGCGTCAGTGTGAATGACGTGGAAGATGGTGGGGGATGTGATTCCACACTCATCGAAAGTCCTCTGCTCTGTGAACTGGATTGATTGTAGCGATGTCTGTAGGCAGAATGCTGATCCACTAGCATCTTCTGCCGCGAAATACTGCAGTAGTTTCTGTAAATACATTCTAAACGATAACCTTCTTGGGATTTTGTATGACTAGTATTTACAAGCGGCAAAAAATTGTAAATATAAATAACAATAAAGTTTAAATGTTGTTAAGAATATCAGTTACAAAAGTAATTATACACTTATAATTATCAACAAATATATTTGTATAAAACACATTAATATATACATCAAAATCATTATAAGTACCTGTACGGATTCCTCTGTCTTGATTCTACGCGTCAGCACCGTTTCCTGCAACCGTATCTTCATTAGGAACCCCTCTGCTGGTTCGGGATCGAGGCATTCTAGTATTTGTTTGCGCATCTGTAATTAGTGATAATCATTATTTCCATAGTATTCGATGAAAACTAAAAATAAAATTACAAAGAAAATTTTCACTAAAAATTATTATACAGATGTCTGTGTTACTGAAATGTCGAAAAAACATCATAGGTCACTATACTAAATGCTGATCCATGGTATGTAAAGTGAATTGGAGAATGAATCACTATGAAAACTATTGTTCCTTTCCTCTTTATGATTTACACTAGATTGCATACATGTTTCCACACCAGTTTCCCTCAACTCAAAACACTGGGATAATAGTTTAATTTAATTGCAAATGTGGGAAAGGTTTGTGGGAAATCTTGGCAGGTGTATTGGAGCAAAATGTATAACATGCAAACATTTTGTGTTAGATATCTAGCAGAGGTTTACGTTGGAAATACAGAATGGCACAAAGTGCCTAACTAGATCCTGTCGACAATTTCTCACCTGTGGTGCATCACCAGCCACATCAACAGCAGTGGATGTAGACGACTCGGGAGCCACATCAACAGCAGTGGATGTAGACGACTCGGGAGCTACATCTTCAGCTGATGGCTGTGAACAATGAATGTTGTGGTCATAAACTTCTAAGCAAAAATGTACAAGTGAGTGAAGACATACATCATGAAGACACATTAATACACTATGTACACAAACGGCTGTCAAATATTGCATAACAGCATTGATTACATGAAAGAACCACAACTTGTCCATGAATAAAAGTGATTTAGAGTTATCTAATTGTTATCACAGGTACCTTTATTGATAGTAATATACAGGTACTGGAATATGGAAGAAACACATGCTGAGCATGTGTTGTCTAAAACACTATTCTAGCTGCCATACCTCCCCATAAACAGTTAATTAATCAAGTGTACATGTACACTGGAACATTTTACGTTCTCCTTCTGCCTGTGTTCATAAACACTGGGCTGAAACAAACAATTAATAAAATGCAAAACATTTCACAGCTCCCCCCCCAGTAGCTTTCATACATGAGGGTTTCCATATTTTTAGTGACTTTTTGTGTCCACACATTGCAAGAGGTCCTGTTGATTGAAATATTATATTTACAAGTAATATTTTGGACATAGCCCTCCTTAAAGGTTATGAATATATCATATTAAAACATTTATCACTTCTGGTATATCAATAGATGTAGACTGAAATGTAAAATGTCACTCCATGGCGTTACTATGTTCCAGTACAAGTTCTCAACTTAGTCAATATTTATTTAGATAATTTCAAGATTCAGAATTTATTCAAATGTGTTCTGTTCGAGTAATCAATGTATTTACTTTAATAAAAAGCATATATTGAAACACAAACATTTGTCTTTTAATTGTTACAGCTATAAATAACATTGTCCCAGTTACTTGTGTCACTCCATGACATTATACTACAATTGACCGTTGGAACGGGTTTCTAAGTGTTGTTGAAGCAGGCTGATGGTGCTCCCTTTTCCCAACCACATAGTGCTAGCAGTGAATCATGGTAAGACTGTGTGCAATAAAAACTGTTTGAACTATCCGATATAATGTGCTAGAATACCAATGCATGTGTTAATTCGTTGTCACCTCAGTGATATGCACTCCCCACTTCCCAGTAAACGTATCTGCTTGACACTACCAATCCTAAAAAACTTTATTAAAACACTTGACTATTCTGTGATATGGCTGATAACATACACATTTAGCTGCATGTTTTGAAATGGAATACTTGAATGTGTCACTCCATGACAAATGAACTTGTCATGGAGTGACTGTTGTGTCATAGAGTTAATGAATAGAACAATTACTTTAATTTCTTGTTAGTGATTGGGGTATATGTACCTTTAAATACGTTCTTACATGCAGAAACATAATAACATATATTGCGTGCCCAATGACATTCATTTCATGGCCATTTTATTGGAAGTGGTTGTCATGGAGGGGAACTGCATGACACCAGTTGAGTGTTTGTTGCTTTCTTATCTCCACAAGCCTACTAATGCTAATTGATAAAACATTATCACCAATAAAATATATTGACCTGCAAGGACCACGTATTGATTTAAAATTTTGCATGTATTCTAGAGAGAAAACAATGGATCACACCAGGAAAAAAAACTGGTAAACAGAAATCTGGGGCGCAAGGCCAGAAGGATTATATGGACAGGGTTAAGTCAAATACTGAGATACATGAAGATTTTAAAGAAAAGGATAGACACCGTTGGCATCAGAGTAAAAAAAAGAGGTAAGCAACAAGGATGTGAGACAGCAGAGACAAAGGTGACAAGAGTCAGCTGAGCGTTCTCAAACAAAGAAAAAGGCTCACTATCAACAACTCCGTTTACTTCAGCAAAACACTCCAACAACATCACCAGAGCAAGATGATAGTAGTGCTAATGCAGATGCAGCAAACAGGATGCAGCAAACACGCCAGAAGGAATCACTACAGAAGCAATGTGGTTGTCAACATGTGCGTCGGGACAGAAGCAAGTTGTACAAGACGAAGAAGAAATTGGACCAAAAAATTGAGAAATCAAACCGTAGAACAGAAAAATACAGAAAAAGATTACAGCGCCTTAAATCACAACAAATGGGCAAGTCAACACCAACAAGTCAATGGGCAGCTGACGCAATAGGCGGTGTCATGAAGCGTACATCAGACGCAGCAATCAACACCTGCAAAGTTATTACAAATTCCCAGTCATTCTGTAAAACGGTTTCTCATCAGACAAAGACAAAATTGTTTGTCATAACTGAAGCTGACATTGTCAAGAAAGATCGCTACCTTCAGAGGTTTTCTGGCGTGAAAGCAATCACAGGAATTATGAAGCTGCACCAGTTACAGACCGTGTCACCATCAGTACTCATTGTCTGAAACATCTCCTGTTTCTGCAGCGTTCCAGTGCCATGCTACTGTCTACAGGCAATGGTTTTGCACTTGCCAACACTGGAGATGGAAGCAAAGAATGGGACAGCACTGGAGATGGAAGCAAAGAATGGAACTGCATTGGAGATGGAAGCAAAGAATGGAACAGCACTGGAGATGGAAGCAAAGAATGGAACAGCACTGGAGATGGAAGCAAATAATGGAACAGCAATGGAGATGAAAGCAAATACTGTAACAGCAATGGAGATGGAAGCAATGAATGGAACAGCACTGGAGATGGAAGCAAAGAATGGAACAGCAATGGAGATGGAAGCAAAGAATGGAACAGGACTGGATATGGAAGCAAAGAATGGAACAGCACTGGAGATGGAAGCAAAGAATGGAACAAGACTGGATATGGAAGCAAAGAATGGAACAGCACTGGAGATGGAAGTAAAGAATGGAACAACACTGGAGATGGAAGCAAAGAATGGAACAGCACTGGAGATGGAAGCAAAGAATGGAACAGCACTGGAGATGGAAGAAAAGCATGGAACAGCAATGGAGATGGAACAAAACTTTCAGCCAGATGCGTTTGTGGAGGTAGAACTTCCATGTGGTGCAAAGAAAAACTTGTTTTATCCACAATACAGACTTATATGAAATAGAGAGACACCTAGTATCCTGTGCTAGCTTATAAATGTAAACATTTGCATGTATTTAATGATTGTATGCTACTTATGCATGTATCAATGTTATGAACTTCATATTTAAGTCATTAATTAGTGCAATAGGTCAATGTAGAATATTAATGATATTGTCTTTATTTAAATAATGTTATTATATATAGCTTACTAATAGTGTTGATGTATAGTGTGTATACTATTATTCAAAGGGCAACATGTCATTTACTTTGAAGATATTCCTTTCAGTATACTTTCACAATGTATGGGTGGTTCTTGGATCAAATCAAATATGTTGCTATGTGAACATGACATTCTCATGTTACCTTGTGTATCTGTCAGATACTGGAAGTTGATGAGGGCTGCAAGGGGCTCTTGCTCAAGTTTCTACAGTTGTGTGGGAACCAATGGTACAGATGGCAAAAAAAAACCTGCAACATCACTTGGCTGGGGTCATGCAATGTCGTCCGCCAACTTCTGTCTCCAGTTATTGAGCAGCAGGGTCCAGGAAAAACTGTGTATACTTTTGATTAAGAAGTGGCCATAATGACTGGCTTCTACAACTGAATTAAATGATACACGTTTGATGTGTCGCTAACGATCAGTATTACTAATGTAGATTAGTTTCTTGTTGTAAGCACTATATTGCAGAGTGTGCATGCCTACTTAATAAAGCAAAATGCGAAGTGTACATGCCAGGTAGGAGCGGGTTTGTATCTTTCCATGACACTTGTTTGGTTTCGAGCTTGTCTGCCAGTATTTACCGTGACAACATGTCACCTCCATGAGGGAAGCTTATTTTGAAATGCCCTGATCGGCTCTGCTGGGTAACACATGTAAAACACCTAGAAAAACCCGAAGCCACCCGAAAACAACATGATTTATTTTTGTCATACAGTCCAGTTAAGTCACTAAAAATATGGAAACCCTCACATACTGTTGTATTGGGAGTGCGCACATTTCTTCTTCGGTAGTGACAGTGGACGATAGATGGAATTTCAAAATCGTCATCCCCATTATCCAGAAATGCCTAACACAATGACAACTTGTGTACTCATTGGATTAAACTACTGCCTATGATGTTTTGCATGATTTGTGTCACATGATATGTGATAAATGGGTTAATGAAATGTACTGAAGTGGTACACAACTTGCATAATTGGTTTACTGCTTATGCACCTCCACAAGTCTAAAGTTAAAGGAAGTTTGTTACAAAATAAAAACAATTTGAAAAATACACTCTATTTTGCCATTGGCTAGTCATTGTTTTCCAAACCAAATAAAAATTGTGTATTACATATTTGATCTACTAAATTTTCTGCATTATTTACATAATCATTCCATACAGAGTTGTGTACAAAAATATACAGGGTATATACCAATTGCCCTCTGTATATGCATAATTTTTTATATAAGTATATCATAATTATTCAAAAGACATTTCAATACATGCTATACATGTATGCATCAACTAATTAAGAAAATTCCTAACCTGTTGTGTGCCAGAAGCTGCATGACTGGAAGTGGAAGTAGAGGCCACTGGAGCAACTTCTTCCATTTGCTGTTGAACAGAAGAAATTAAAACTTCATGACAAATGTTGAATGCAAAAGTAGACTAGATATGTAATTTCTATGTATAATTTCAAATACCATGTTTACAATAGATAACTAAATTTGACAGTTTTTTTAAACAATCTATCATGTAGAATTCTTGTTTTAAGTTTATTTTCATATGTGCAAATTACATGTACACACAACATTGATTGACTTTTTAAATTCTTGCAACAAAAAGTTATGTACATAAAGGTAAGCTCAAATGGACAACAACTGTGTATACACATGCATCATAAATATTCATAAATATTACACACATGGGTAAACATCAAGCAAAATTATAAAAAATCTCACCTGTGGTATCTGTGCAGCTACATCATCACTGGCAGTGGAAGTTGATGCCACAGGATCGACATTTTCAGATGATGGTCCTACTTCCTGCTGAATATAAATAAATACATAAATACATATGAGGTTCCTGGGAACAGATATTCAACAACAATGTTTACACTCTAACCTTGAATTTGATAATATCTCAGCCACTGTGTTTCTGGAGACACATCAACTGTGAGGGAAGCCACTACGGAGGCTTAGTGATTGCTATTGACATTAAACAAACAAATATTCGAGGCCATTTTTGCTGGTACTGTTGTCAGTGAAGATTTTGTAATAACAGATAGTTATGTATACGTGTATGTATACAAGGTAATTACAGCATTTTGACTTACTGGCAATAATCGCACATAAAGGTTTGATCGCTTCATACGACCCCACTCCTTTGTTTTCTGCGGCGTGTCAATGTGTGCTGGAAGTGACTCCAACATGAGGCCTGCAGAGGTTGGACAGCACCTGCATTGGGTATGGTAATTAAATGTAACAAATATTATAGTACAATATTTCTTCTTGAATATTTCAAGTCATTTTAATTTTAACCCAGCTTATAAATATATGAGCAAGAAGACAGGTACCAGTTTATGTGTTTAATATATACTGACACCACCTATAAACATGTATGTGGAAGAGTACTATCATTATGCTACAAAACAGATTAAGTATGATTCATAATTAAAATTTAATGTTTGAAATTACCTACACAACTCAAATCCACCTTGGATTCGTGGGAAGGATTCCTTCAGCTGGTCGATGAAGGTCTCTCTGTGTGCAATCAAACCAACTTTAATTTTAGTTCGTGCAAGTGTTCGACCTGTAATACATGTATAATAATGTAATATTGTCATAGAAAACATTGTATGTTTAATCAATAATGAGTGTAGCCGTCATTTACTGGCATACTTCATGTGACACAGTTATGTGCACCATATATTAAATGTCAACTAAATTGCACTTTTTTTTAATATGCTTCATGCATGAACAGTCATGAAAATAATGTATTCGGTAATTACCTATATGTTATGAAGAAGAAATTTAGTCAGAGAAAACGAAGAAAGAATGTTAGTCGTTACGTTTTAACTCCAAAAAAAAACTATCCCTTCTTTTCGCATCCTCAAATATAACAAACTGTGAAGCAAGCATAGCAGAATTGGCCCAATACTGGCACTTATTATAAATACTACAGCCGAAATTGAGGCAGTACAATGCCCATATCACAATTAAATTGACATTACCGGCTCAATTCTGGCCGAATAGTAGCCAGTATATAGCTTGCAGCGCCACCTATGGAATGCATACAATGGCATTCCATAGGATGGCGGTACAGGCGTAGTACTGCACAAATACACTATGCCAGCACTGGGCCACTACTGTTCTAGCATGGTGCCAGCATAAAGTCAGTACAGTATGCTATTACTGGCCCACTTTACAGTCTCTGTGCAAGACATATTGGACCAGTACTACGTTTATTTATTTGGGCCAGTATGCTGTTAGTTGTTGAGCGAGTACTAGCACATTACATTGTTTTTGACTGGGTAATAAACTGATAGCAATATTACTCATTATTATCAAACCTGTAACTCCATGACCATATCCTTCTTTTTGGAAACGTATGGTTCTTGTTCCTGCTGCAACGACGACAACAGAAACTGTCCATGTTTTCAAGTGACGTTTTTTTCACTCAATCTGGATCTCGCTGGTGGATTGTTTCTGAACTGTTGAATATCTACAGAAAAAGTTAAAACAATATATAATACAAAACTATTAGTATGACAGTCTATGTAATGTCTATGACTATGTGACTAACTAGTATGAGTATGACTGACCTACTCCTACTCCTTATGTATTATAATTATATAACCTAATACACATCATGTATATAATTGTATTATATGAATTTGATTCTTATCTTCATACTAGCTCTAATACAAACTTCCGTCTGCCAAGGTGTTTTTTTACAGCAAACTAGCCACGATTTCGAGTCAATGTTGACTGCTGTAATGACAAACAAACTATACTTTCTTACAAGTATAATTAATTATACAAAGTAATGACAATAAGTGAATAACTTCATTACATCATTGATTAATAGGAGCACTATTCCACTTACTTAACGTATGCAGATGATCCTATTACCTATTTCATCATTGATTGACACTAACAGTGACGGGAGCACTATCCCTCCTACTTAACGTATGCAGATGATCCTATTATCTATTTCATCATTGATTAACACTAACAACAGTAACGGGAGCACTATCCCTTATGCAGATGATCCTATTACCTATTTCATCACTGATTAACACTAACATGAGCACTATCCCTCTTACTTAACGTATGCAGATGATCCTATTACCTATTTCAAGCGAACTGATATTGACATGACACGCTTGCATTGATATTTCTAACTTACTTGAACCGACTTTGAATGCAATGCAATAAAAACGTCTGTCTGCCATTGCCGGCGTTCCCCACCTTCATGGACGCTAGGCATGCTGGGTAAATATTACGTCGCACGTCACAAGTACGGAAACTCAATGTGAAATGGGGAATACCTCTGTAGGGCCGTCATTTCTGGGAATTTCCTACCCGACTGCTGTGCGAATACAATTCGATTCGCAAAATGGAACGATTCAACGGTCTGTCTGTATCCGCATGCGCGCGTGAAAAACACCTTCGCCTATGTACATAGATATATAATATTGTATGGAACTAGTTATCATTTATTCTAGATTAACATTAATGTACAGTAATGTCTATAGAATCTAAATAAGTTTCCTTACCCCAGTAACTCGTTTCTCCAGATATACACATCCCTTCAGTTTTATTCAACGTTGACCTTACTACTTACATAATAATTATACATTGTGACAGCGTGAATGATGTGTACGTGCGTGCATGCGTGCGAGCGTGCGAGCGTGCGTGCGTGCACGTATGGTGCATGTTGTACATTCTTCGTACATTTCCATGAACAGTACGGAATGATGTTGACATAAAAGCAGTTTCGAAAACTGACTCATGCCATGGAGTATGGGGGCGGTCAATAAGCTAGAGTCTACACTACACAGTTTAACAATGTTGACAATAAAGCCTACATCTATTAGTTTACTAGTATGTAGGTATTTTCGTTTCCACAACAGTTCCTCTACTAACGGCAGCTCCTCCGGCCGGCGTACATGCATTTTGGGTGTGCAGATTTTGAACAATTGAATGAACCCGATTTGCCAACGTCTGCAACCGCCTGATGTCCATAGTTAAAATATCCGTTGGAGGCTGGTCGACCCATTCTGACCAGCGGACAATTTGTCATTTCTTGCATACCAAACTGTCAAAGACAACCAGGCCGGAGCTCAGCTCGGATATCGATTTAATGTAAAGTTATGCCCTTTTCAATGCATTCCATTTAACACACTAGGTTCAACAATGTTACATAATTAAACTAACGTGAAATATAGTTACAAGGGGCATTAACTATTATATATTGTATTATATTTAGATATCATGAATGTATCTCCACAAGATACACAGGACATTAAATAATAGCAAACGACAGCCATTAATGTTGTGTGTTAGTTTGAAAAGATGTATACTAGGGCCTAATATGATGCCAGAAACTATAAATACGGGGGTTAATGTGCAATTCTTAAAGGGGAAATGAAATGCAGCTGTTTCATGCTACATATTTAAATATATACTATATAAGTATACATTAATGGTAACAGAAACGTACTCATTTATAAGACAAACTTAAAAAACGATTTTGTTCGGTGCCTAAATCGTCGCTATAGAGCACTGCGTATCGCCATCTTTGTTTTATTTACTCCTATCTAATCAATGTTAAATTTCGGGGGTTTTCGGTTTACTTCATTAGTAGTCATTTCTGTGCGAAAACAAAGATATGGTGCCCTATTATACACGATAGGTGTTCTATAGGTCAACAAATAATTTGTATACGCGTTCGAAATAAAAAGGTGAAATTAAATGGCAACGATTTATAACCATGCAGACACACCACAAAGGCAAACAACACTAGTTGCCTCGTTGACATAGCTGCTCTTCAAGAAACTCGTTTTGAAGGGCAAGGTACACTACTGAAAAGAAACTATAAATTCTTCTGGATAGAAAATGAGCCTGGGATAAGGAAAGAAGTTGGGGTAGGATTTACAATTCACTCCAACAATAGTAGCGTCAACCGGGACACGTACCTCGCCAGGAGGATCAAATAATCAACAAGAGAGAAGCGTGGTAACGGGATTCTGAGGAAAGTAACATTGGACAACAATGTACCAATAAACTAGACATACTTCCATCGCGATGTTACCAACATTCAGGAGCTATTTGCATTTCTTTCCATTACGGTTGCATAGGTCCACTATCTAAGTTGAAAGGACGTGGTTGACACTTCAGATACCTCAACTGTCGTTACTAGGTGCAACTATGAGATGCTACATCCAGTAAGACCTTGAAGAACCTGGCACGCAACTGTTGAACCTTGTGTAAAATGCTTTGTGGAAAAAGGATCAAATCCATGCATGATTCGCAATTTGTTTCTGATCGTTTGGACTTAGGAGGTGTTCTAGTTTATATCCAGCTGCATACATTCAGATAGGCTTTTGGACAGACAATAACGTTATTCATCTTAATGGCAACGACATCCATCATGCATCATGAGACACCCAAATTTCATATAATGAAGGAACCGCAGCATTCACACATCCATTTGGATCTCGATTCGCGACACTTCAACTCCTGGAACGCAACACTTTTGCCCTCTGTAAATAGAATTGCATCGTGCGTAGTGTCCGTTATCGAGGCAATGAGAAAGATATTCTGTCAAAGGAATAATATCGTTAAGATATTCCAATAACACAGGATGTTCTATAGCAGCATTCAAAGCGCATAGCGTAACAAGCTTTTATTTGGTTCACCAGTCAACTGGTTCATCAGCAGACGCCCACTCCAGGTGGCTGGGGGTGGACATAGGACGTAAAGTGGCTGCCATGTGCACAATAACATATCAGTTAATTAATACAAACATTTTGACTCAAGATTGAGTTTGTGACCCTCAAAATGACATTCAAAATTGAAGGTGGCATCCACCAACATCTTTTTTCTCATCCCATGGGTGATGCAAAAATGCCTACAATCTGCGGAATGGCACACTTTTAAAAATGCATACATCTTTTGATGGTGACCTTGTTCAACCTTCATTCCACAGTTAGGCCACCACTTTATAATGTCATGCCAATCATTTGGACGGGGATACAATACTCATAGGTGTATATCATGGCCAAGTGTACGTAGACAAAGTAGATAATTATGCAACCATTGTAATTGCACAACGTTTGCGGAAAGGTGCAGTTTTGAACCCTCCTCATTTGGTGATGGCCTTGCTTGACCTTTACTCCACACTTACTGCACCATTTGATAGCTCCCCGCGGTATCATGTATTTAAGGGGAGAGAGTAGGCTTTCAAAATGTATATCACATGGTCATGAGTAAGTAGGTAAAGTACATAGCCTATAAATCACCATAGGTATTGTGTAACGTTTGTGGGAAGTTGCAATTTCGAACATTTATCGCTTGACGGTGATATTGTATGATCGCCTCTTTACACAAACTCTATCAACTGTCATATCTCATTTTGACGGGAAGAAGCTGTTCTTTCGCGATGTATGTAACATGTCCATAGAAATGAAGTTGACACTGAGTTATGTAATTTAATGACGTTCGCAAAATTGCAAAAGTTCGGATATTCATAATTTCATGGTGACCTTGTTTGACCTTAGCTGCACACTTACTATACAGTGTGACACCTCCATATCTAGAGTGCATCGTAGATAAATTTTATTCCCTTCAAAAAACAAGGGAAACGGACCAGAAAGAAGCCATTAGAAAAATTAAGTAAAAACAAATGATGTGGAAGTCATATCGACGTACTGGAAATGAAGAAGATTTATAAAGAAGCACTAAACCAAGCTACAGCTGAAATTAGAAATTCAAAGAGAAGCAATGAACCTAAATTAGCTAGTAATATAAAACATGACAGCAAGAGTTTTTATGCGTATGTTCGAAGCAAACAGAAAATTCAGGATAAGGTCGGTTCTCTAGCAGATAGTGCTGGAAATATAATATCAGAAGGATTCTTAATCGCAGAAGACCTGAACGAGTATTTTAGCTCAGTGTTTACCAGAGAAGACATTAGTTCACTGCCAGTACAAGAGGCTAAGTTCAAGGGGGCAGAATCAAACTATTTAAGACAGTTAATTGTAACCCCAGAAATGGTAGCTAAGAAAATTAGGGCCATGAAGGATAATAAATCACCTGGAGTGGATGGTATTCCACCCAAACTACTATTGGAAATTGAAGAACAAATTAGCATACCGCTTGCAACAGTTTTCAACTTGTCATTAGAAGAGGGAGTGGTTCTTTTACAATGGAAAGAAGCAAACATTATACCGTTATTTAAAAAAGGTTCGAGAAACAAGTCAAATAATTATAGACCAGTTAGTTTAACATCGGTGATTTGTAAATTATCAGAAAGACTAATTAAAGATCACATGGTGGATTTTCTTATTAAACATAACTAGATAAACCCATCTCAATATGGGTTTCTAAAAGCGAGGTCATGCTTAACAAATATGTTATGTTTTTTAGAAGATATCACTAAGTGGGTAGATGATGGATCACCAGTAGATATCATCTACTTAGATTTTCAAAAAGCTTTCGACAAAGTGCCACATCAAAGATTACTGCTTAAACTAAAGACCCATGGCATAGGAAATGGTATAATTAACTGGATAGAAAAATGGCTGATTGACAGAAGACAACGGGTAGTTGTTGATGGGGAGGCTTCAAACTGGAAATCAGTTTTGAGTGGGGTTCCACAGGGATCTGTACTGGGACCTATATTATTCTTAAAATATATAAACGATTTGGACGATGGTATAGCAAGCAAGGTGTTGAAATTTTGCAGATGATACAAAAGTGTTTAGAAGGATTAAAAGTGATGGAGATAGACAGCATTTACAAGATGATCTTGACAGTTTGATCAAATGGTCTGAAAAGTGGCAAATGTTGTTCAATTTTTGGAAAATGTAAATGCCTTCACACAGGAAATGGGAACGAATATGTAGAATATACAATGGGGGGAACTGTACTAAGTACTACAGTAAAAGAAAAAGACTTAGGGCTGACAATTAATGCTGGCATGAAGGTTTCAGAGCAGTGTGGAATTGCAGCTTCAAAGGGAAATCAAATACTTGGATTGATTAGGCGAAATATAGCATATTAAAAAACAAAACAATAGTTAGGCCTCATTTAGAATATTGTATAAAAGCGTGGAGGCCATACCGCAAGAAGGACATAGATATGCTAGAAAGAGTACAGAGGAGAGCGACTAAAATGATGTCAAAACTGAGGGATCTTAGTTATGAAAAACGCCTAAAAGAATGTGTTTTAACAACACTAGAGATTGAGAGGAGATCAGATAGAAGCGTTAAAAATATTGAATGGTTATGAAAATATTGATAGAAATATGTTTTTTTCAGTTAAGAAAGATAGAAAGACTAGAGGACATGAAGTTACATTAGTAAAGGAGCAGTGTAGATTAGACGTAAGAAAGTTCTCATTTTCACAAAGGACTGTGAATTAATGGAACATATTATCTGATGATTGTGTGGGTGCTAGTAATGTGAATATGTTTAAAAGTGAAATCGACACATACCTCAGAAGGGCTGGATATATGTAAATAAAAGGGTTGGACTCTCGATAAGCCAAAGGGCTTCCTTGTCCACCTGCCATCTAGAGTTAATTCTCTGGATGGCAATCTTATTAAATCTTGTTAAATCTATCTTATCCTGTTTTGATCCGGAGAAAATAAGCTTTCCACAAATGTATGGCGTGACTATTTTATAAAATAAAAGTAGATATGCAACCATTGTAATTATAATACGTTTGCGAAAGAGCACAATTTCGAAATGTTCATTTTATGGTGACCTTGTTTGTATATAATTTGTGTTTTTTTTGTATGGGGAGGGGGGAATTTAAGTCGTTCGGTGAACTAGTGCCTATTGCTCGCCTATTGAGGATATATAAATGAATATCAAGGATGCCAGGGTGGCATCCGTCGGATTATTGACTTTGGATGTTTTAACATCACAAGCCTACGCCCGGACTAGAAACGAGTCGCTGTTTGGAGTGAAACGCTCATCGGCGGATCTAGGGCGAGATCTAGCGAGATATCACGCGTAAGGTCTGAGTATGACATGTAAAGACAAAATGTTGTTGTCCTTATTACCTTACTTATTAAACTTGCTCCAACTGTCTGTAAATTTGTTTCTCAAAAAGTACTCTCTTCTTGGATGACTACCGAAACAAGTCAAGCGAACAGATTACGAACACAATCATACTGATCCATGTTGATCAACTTGTCAACTAATAATGTATTTTGTCTTGGAACATATATACATATATATATATATAATGTATATATATATGTGTATATATACACATATGTATTATATATATACACATGTTTGTTTCCACATTCAGCAGTTTCTTTTAGGATGTGTGTCACTGGTCCATTTGAACATATCAACCGAGTCACGTTCTGTGTTTTCTTATTGCAATTCCCTCCTTGATAATATCGCTAGCAAGGACATTATAATACTATTTCAACGCGTCCAAAATTGGGTAGTTAAAATGGTAGTTGCGCGATCTCCTTGTTTTGTACCGCTCAGTGCCACTTGTACGCACATTATTGTTAAGACCTGTACAATTACTTATCAAGTCCTATCATTCAAACAACCTGCACACCTACATTATATGCTCACTCCAGCAAAGAAACTTAAACAGCATCGGTCGGCATACTTTGATGTACGTTTTATTTCCATAGTTAAGTTTCGTTTGCTGCAACAATTTTGTGGAATTTACACCCATTCGTGTTAAGTCGGTAACAAATATAGTTTAATTTCGCCGTCGTCTAAAACCTATCTGTATAATACTGCATATCCTCCTTAGTTTCTTAGCAATTCCATCCATCTGTTGACGGCTTTTACTCTCTACTTGACACTGAGAACGCTTAATACTTTGGGTTTGTTGCGTCACTGAGCTCGGATGTTGAGAATATTGGCGCTAAAGAGGTAATTCCATTATTATTATTTATATATGGGATCTCACATATATAAATAATTCGTGTCCCATCTCCAAAGTGTCCTTGATTTCGTAAGTTTGATGATGTTTGACATTACATTTTTGCGATCAAAGAAACAATGTGTGGTTTGAACGCATGTGTGTTGTACATATGACACTGTTACCAAAAAACTGTGGCATGTCCTGCCATCGCAGTGCTCTATCGACACAAACAAGTACTGTGAAAGTTAGAATACCACGGGAACTTAGGTTGCATACACAGTAATATTATTATTTTCCCCTTAATCACGAAAGTTCCGCGCACACCGGTTGAGAAGCACTGGTCTAATGTACTCCAATCTGCACATAAAGAATTCCATTTTCTGGACACGGCTCTCTTAAAAGTGCACAAAGATATAACTTCCAATAGGGATAAAGTAACGTTATTTCACTTACTTATTTTCATTGATCTATCTGCTGCTATTGGTACACTTGATCATGCCATTCTCGTTTATGATCTAGTATATCTGGGAAAGCCATGTCTAATTGATAGACACCGAAGAGTCAATATTGGTTTTGCCTTTTTGCGCTCGTTACTGGTAGACAATATTGTATTTTATGATATCATAAAATCACAACGATACGAATCAAACCAATGATACGGCTCTTTGTAATCACTACCACAAATGAGAATACATAAGGTGCCAGAATGAAATCGGTCGTGCTCCCCAAATGCAGTCGCAGACGATGGAAGCCATCCATGCTGCAACAACCACCACCCACAGTAAATTTAACAAGATTTAACAAGATTGCCACCCAGAGAATTAACTCTAGGTGGCAGGTGGACAAGGAAGCCCTTTGGCTTATCGAGAGTCCGACCCTTTTATCTATGTGTATCCCGCCCTTCTGAGATATGTGTCGATTTAATTTTTTAACATATTCACGCTACTAGCACCCACACAACCAGCAGATAATCTGTTCCATTCATTTACAGTCCTTTGTGAAAATGAGAACTTTCTTATATCTAGTCTACACTGCTCCTTTGCTAATGTATCTTCATGTCCTCTAGTCCTTCTATCTTTCTTAACTGATAAAAAAATATTTCTATCAATATTTTCATAACCATTCATTATATTAAACACTTATATCTGATCTCCTCTCAATCTCCTGGTCTCTAGTGTTGTTAAGCCGCATTTTTTAGGCGTATTTCGTAACTAAGATCTCTCAGTTTTGGTATCATTTTAGTTGCTCTCCTCTGTACTCTTTCTAGCATATCTATGTCGTTCCTGCGATATGGCCTCCACGCTTCAATACAATATTCTAAATGAGGCATAACTATTGTTTTGTACAGCGGTATTATTAGCTCTTTTTTCTTATACGTTATGTATCGCCTAATCACTCCAAGGATTTGATTTCCCTTTGAGGCTGCAATTCCGCACAGCTGTGAAACCTTCATATCAGCACTAATGGTTAACCCTAAGTCCATTTCTTTTACAGGAGTACATAGTACAGTACCCGCATTGTATATTCTACCTCTTCGTTCCCATGTCAAGCGTGGAGGCATTTACATTTCCCAAAACTGAAGAGCATTTGCCACTTTTCAGACCATTTGATCAACATGTCAAGATCATCTTGTAAATGTTGTCTATCTCCATCACTTTTAATCCTTCTAAACACTTTTGTATCATTAGCAAATTTCAACACCTTGCTTGTTATTTCATCATCCAAATCGTTGATATATATTAAGAATAATATAGGTCCTAGTACTGATCCCTGTGGTACCCCACTCAATACCGATTTCCAGTTTAAAGCCTCCCTATCAACTACTACACGTTGTCTGCTGTCAATCAGCCATTTTTCTATCCAGTTTATTATACCATTTCCTATGCCATGGGCCTTTACTTTAAGCAGTAATCTTTTATGTGGTACTTAGTCAAAAGCTTTTTGAAAATCTAAGTAGACGATATCTACAGGTGATCCCTGGTCTACCCATTTAGTGATGTCTTCCAAAAAACAAAAAATATTTGTTAAGCATGACCTCGCTTTAAAAAGCCCATGTTGAGATGGGTTTATCAAGTTATGTTTAATAAGAAAATCCACCATTTGATATTTAATTAGTCTTTCTAATAATTAGCAAATCACTGATATTAAATTCACTGGTCTATAGTTCTCTGGCTTGTTTCTCGAACCTTTTTTAAATAACGGTATAATGTTTGCCTCTTTCCATTCTAAAGGAACCACTCCCTCTTCTAATGACAAATTGAAAACTGTTGCAAGCGGTACGCTAATTTGTTCTACAATTTCCAATAGTAGGATCAGTACTGGGACCTATATTATTCTTAATATATATAAACGATTTAGACGATGATATAGCTAGCCAGGTGTTGAAATTTGCAGAAGATACAAAAGTGTTTAGAATTATTAAAAGTGATGGAGATAGACATCATTTACAAGATGATCTTGACAGGTTGATCAAATGGTTTGAAAAGTGGCAAGTGTTGTTCAATTTTGGGAAATGTAAAAGCCTTCACACAGGACATGGGAACGAATATACAATGGGGGGAACTGTACTAAGTACTACTGTAAAAAAAAAGACGGGGCTGACAATTAGTGCTGACATGAAGGTTTCAGAGCAGTGTGGAATTGCAGCTTCAAAAGGAAATCAAATCCTTCGATTGATTAGGCGAAATATAGCATATAAAGAAAAAGAACTAATAATACCGCTGTACAAAACAATAGTTAGGCCTCATATAGAGGCCATACCGCAAGAAGGACATAGATATGCTAGAAAGAGTGCAGAGGAGAGCGACTAAAATTATACCAAAACTGAGGGATTTTAGTTATGAAAAACGCCTAAAAGAATGTGGTTTAACAACACTAGAGAACAGGAGATTGAGAGGAGATCAGATAGAAGTGTTTAAAATATTGAATGGTTCTGAAAATATTGATAGAAATGTTTTTTTTATAGTTAAGAAAGATAGAAAGACTAGAGGACATGAAGTTACATTAGTAAAGGAGGAGTGTAGATTAGACGTAAGAAAGTTCAAATTTTCACAAAGGACTGTGAATGAATGGAACAGATTATCTGATGATTGTGTGGGTGCTAGTAGTGTGAATATGTTTAAAAATAAAATCGACACATACCTCAGAAGGGCTGGATATATGTAAATAAAAGGGTTGGACTCTCGATAAGCCAACGGGCTTCCTTGTCCACCTGCCATCTAGAGTTAATTCTCTGGATGGTAATCTTGTTAAATCTGCCCATTGATTGGATCTGGGTGTCACTCATTCCAATATCAGTACCTGTGGTAGCTGCCCCGATTCTAGAGCTGTGCGAGTGTTAAAAATGGTCAGGTCTGCTAATTGCATTATAGAGTCACCACTGGTACGACGAGAATGGACCGTTATTTCCCCTAGACGGAGAAATGCATGACATGTTAATAAAAATATGCTTTGTAACATACGTCGCAAATAGGCAGATGAGCTTCTGCGCTCCAGCTAATAACTTTTTGATAACAAAAAGCTGGGTTGGATCAACTTTATCAGCCAATTTATGAATGTATGATATGGCTGACACATAGGTCATCAACGTTACTAGACACAATTGCAGAGTGCAGACTGACTATAAATGGTGCTAAGACACACGTATACGCAGGGAAAACTGGATAAGATGGAAAATGCTGCATTGAGAAGACTGGTTATCACTGGTGCCTGGAATGTGCTTGGATTTTAAATAAATATTAAATGAAGTTCCGTAACCACCAGTCGCCTGACTAACCGCATCAAGTGAGAATGTTTAACTGTCTGTCTGTTGATCACCTATACAACAGCCGGATTGACTGTGAGAAACAACACAGAATGGTTAGCCATATATCTTCCCCATAGCTCCAATGCAGGACTGATTGTAACTGCTGTAGAGTGACAGAACGACGTTTGCGCATACCAGCAATAGAAGACTGCAGCTTCTGGACTGTATCAATAGGGAGGCAAGCTTCCCATTTCACAGTATCCAGTTCGATGCCATGCACGGTTATGAATGTAGATGGTAAACAAGTTTTTTTTCATGTTTGACTGGAACAGAAAAGTAATCGGCAAGTGTTCTCCCAAATAAACCGAATACATGGTAGCATGACGGCTGAATGGGGATGATGCGGAATGCATCTGCAATGTCGGTCTTGCCTATCAATGCTCCGCGACCACATTGAGCCAACATACTTATAACATGATCTAACGTTTCATAACGAACTGTGGTAAATTCCTTTGGGATGTGATCGTTGGTGGAATCTCCCTCTGGATAGGACAGGTTATGAATAATTCGATAAGCATTAGGCTCTTTCTTGGGAACCACACCCAACGGGGATGATTGATAATTATCAAATAGGGGCGATGGGAATGGGTCTGCAACAGGACCAAGTGAAAGCTCTTATGACAGTTTTCTTTCCACTACTTCCTTATCCTGTAAGATTGAAGGGTGATTATTGGCTGAACAAAGAGATGGTGGACCGAAATAATGTATCTTAAATCCATAGGTGAAGCCATCTACACGAAATTGCAATTCTACCTGGTTGTAACCGATTAGGACCCGTTTCAAATGTTCAGGGCTTACTGTTGTGGGTCGGCGGGTGCTTGCGCCACAAATTGGCAGGATGTGGTAACTGGCATTTGGCGCAGACATGCTTGAACTTGCACTGTGCGGCAGTACATTTGTTACCCAGCAGTACCCTGAAGGAAAGGGCTGCGTGAGACGTGATGGCTTGTGGAATGAAGTGGCTGGAGCACGACCAGACCCCCATGGACTTGTTTCACATACATACACTTAAAAAACAAGTCCCACCTGGACTGATCCCAATTTCGGAATTTCCGTCATATTGACGCCATGCAAACATCGGGCCTGTCTGTGCAATATATCGAATTACATCGCAATATTTAAAGAGACCCGGGGCTGCATTGGGAATCGCTGTTTATAGACGGCACCAAACACCAAGAAGGCGGATATCCACTGGTCAACAGTGGAAATCTGCCTTCCTTTACTTGGCTGGGACACCAACGCAAATACCTGGTGGGAATATTCAGTAGCAAAGGACAACTGATGAGGCTGCACAGTGTGAATTAGTTCATAAAAGTCAACATATTCATTAGCCCATATCTTTCCCTTGACCTTCTCAGGCAAATCTGCACCCAAAGCCGTAGAATGCAGTGGCCGGGATTTTGGCGGTGGCGACTCACCAACGTCCCTCTGGAGCAGGGAGTTGATTGCACCAACAACCGCACCGTCCATCCGATCACCTGACGACTCGACTGGGCGTGGCAGTGACGGCATGACCGGCCCGGGAACGGGGATGTCCACTGGCACGAAAGGACCGTCAATTGGCAAAGGTGCAGTAGCGCGTTCGTCACGAAGTTGCTTCAGCATTTCTCGTGTGACAATTGCCACCATCTCCGCAGTGCTGGTAGTGGCCCCCTCAGGGACGGCAGGTTGGACGATCGTGTTGGGGCCACCTGCAGCAGCGTTGACTGGGCGACGACGCCTGGAGGGTGCTTCATTAAATATAATGTACCATTTAATTCCAGGCACTTTCATGTAAGTAACCAAAATATTTATATTAATTGAAACTAGGGCTTCTCTATTGTTGCACCAACTTTTTGGAATGTCTCCCAGTTAATGTTAGATCAGTAGGAAACATATCACAATGACCGCCGTTATTAAAACAAATTTAGGTGCATAAACTTGTTTACCCACGTTAGCTATCTGGCATAGGCCTATGTATCCATTTGCTGACAATTTGAAAACTGCTGATCGAATTTTAAATTGGCCAGCCCTTTTGGCTTAGTGAGCCTATAAGCTTGGTTTCCGAGTATTTAGACTCAAAAGACGTTACCTTATTATTATTGTTGTTGTTGCTGCTGTTGTTGTAACAGCACACTAACGCAACGGAGAACCTACTGGTATTTCACCGGGTAGATTATTTACAAAGCGACGTGTGTCGTGCCTCGTTTTCGATCACAACGCCATGCTACAAAGACGTTAGCTCAAAAAATGGTATGCGGGTATCGTTATGAATAATCAGTTTTAATAATTCAAGCAACGATATCTAGACTAAAGACAGGTGATGTGGACGATTGTTCATTTGGTACAGATGTCGGAAAGGGAGCGGTCACCGCGGACGCCATAAATTAATTTTGATGTCGCGGACAGCCACGTGACACGTCTAGCCTCTAGTCTAGGCTACAGATACAGTCATACAGAATACACATAAAACAAACGACTCGAGCGCTCATGGTTGGACATATGAATGTTGTATTGAGCATTGCTGGTAAGTTGTTTAGAATACTGAAATGTATACTAGTGTGGTCAGTATTCGTGGGTTCAATCGTGTTTTGCCATTTTTACTAAAAGTAAAAACTGGTCTGATGATGATCAGATTCCGGTACTTTTGCAGTTTAGTTTTAGGCCCGCACCTCGAAGAAAACCATGAAAATGGTCACCTACTGTCACCAAACTTCACATGGCATATCTACTACACCTATACTATACGTATGCAATTGTCACGTGATCAAAAATTATAATTACTGCCTCAAAATTCAAATTGATCAAAATGTACAAGAAAATAACGCGTTTTTCTCTCCGTTGCATTACTTCCACAGTGAACTCCGCCAGGCGGCGCCACCTGACTGTTGTCGTTAAACGGAAGTAACTGGGTATTTTTGCACTTTAGGCCCGCACCTCGAAAACACCATGATAACGGTCACCTATAGTCACCAAACTTCACATCGCGTATCTACAACACCTATTCTACACATATACACGTGTCACGTGATCAAACAATTATATTTACTGTCTTTTATCGATCAAAATATACAAGAAGTTCACTCGTTTTTGCGTGTATTCATTAGTTCCGATGGATACTCCGGTAGGTGGCGCCACTTTATGGTTACCTCCAGACGTGGGGATAGATTACAATTCATATTTCAATAATGATTGTAAAAAGTTATTAAAATACACGATATTTCATGAAATTAATTAATTAAATAAGGTAATGTTAAATTTAATGTTGACAGCAGCTGATAGTATTTATTACGATTATTGGTTTGAGTAATTATTGCTGTATTTTAATATTGTCCACCAGAGGTAATTTATTATGCTATAATACAATCTATATTATTTTGTTTTTACTAACAATTTATTTGTTGCAAAATTTAATTATGCATATCATGTTATATGTTGTAATGTGCTATTCCTGTTATATACATTAAAATAATAAACAATAACAGTATAATTTAATATGGACAATAGTAGTGGTCAGATTTAACTTTGAGTGGCCATTTTATCACTTTGCAAATTTTTACCAGATGGCCATTATAACGAACGTTATTCGGATGCCAGTAAAAGTAATCAATGCTCATTGGTTAATAATTTATGTGAAATTTAACTATTTTGCTTTATATTTTCATCCTCTAAATCATTTATTTATTTATATTAAAGGATAATTTATGTGAAAGTCTTTTGCAAACAAGGCATACTGTATAGGTAAATTAATATTGTGTAAAGAAACAAATGAGCCAATTCTTGTTGTTGGACGTGTGTTTTTGAGTTCTGTTATTTTAATTTGTGTAATCAATAAGTATAATGTGGCACGGCAATCTACACTCAGTGTTGAGCGTAGGCTGTCAAAAGGCCCATAACTTGTGAGATGTGATGTGTGCATACGCACCACCTCGCTAAGGTAAGAGTATCACTTATTAGAACCAGTTCCGTTTGAGGTTTAAATGGGGGGTGCTGTATGGTGTCTCAAGAGAGGTTTTTTGGGAGCGTGCATCAAATAATGCACCTCCAAAATCATTATGAGATTGATTTGGTTGTAGTCTGTAGTTCCACAAGGACAGCACTTCCACGCCATCATATAGAAAGCTGTGAATATCATAACATATAAGGTTTATACTTTATGTGGATGAAGGCAAAATGTCGAAACAAGCGAGAGTGTGGTACAGCGAGATGTCAAATTCGGAATGGATTCTTTCAAAGACATCCATCCTTTTGGACATCTGAAGGGTTTATCCAGTTTGACCAGCTACACGTACATGGTGGACTGCAGCTATCGAAAGAAACAACAACACACGGTTCTTTTCAGAGCCGACCAACACTTTGCAAAATATACTGAGACATGAGAGTTTATTCATAAGTATAAGTTCTCCAAACATTCATCAATTCATCTTTAAAAAGGCCACATTGTCACGTAAGATATTAATTACAAATTTACAAACAACTTAACATTATCATGTTTTACCAATAAATACAATAATCTGCCAAATAATATTTCATACAAAGGTTTTCATGATCATTAATAGTATGTCAATATTATAATAAAGTATTTCGATATAGCTATTTTTTAATCGACATAACAACATCTCTGATACTGTTAACATATAAAATGTTAACAACTGGACTAATTTATAATAACTAAAATAGTGTACGGTTTCACAATAATTACAAAGAACATATTTCCGAAAGGGGATCCATGACCCAATGCCACCTAAATACACCATTTTAAGATTATAACCGAAATGGATCAGACTTAAATCCCATAAAATATTTATCAAGACCTTTATACAGTCTTTCATACTGCTGACATTATTGATGTTAAAAATGTTGAACCATTCAGTAATTGCATGGCAAGCACACATGTCAACTACATTTTTTTATTCACCTGTCACTGTTTATAATAAAGCTCACTTATTATTTTTAGGAAATAAAACAATATTTTGTTTGCAAAATAAAATGTTTGTAAAACACAAAACATTATTATATGTATATGCTATGATGAATTGCCTCTGGTAAATAATATTAAAATGCACCAGTATTTACACAAACCAATAATCGTAATAAACCCCCACTTGCTGTCAACACTGAATTTAAGGTAATCTTATTTAATTAAATATCGCGTATAATATTGACTTTATTTTATATTATCGAAATTTGAATTGTGATCTATCCCCACGTCTGAAGTCAACCATAAAGTGGTGCCACCTACCGGAGTATCCGGTGGAACTAATGAATACAGGCAAACACTGTAATTGTTTGATCACGTGACAAGTGTATATGTGTAGAATAGGTATTGTAGATACGCGATGTGAAGTTTGGTGACTGTAGGTGACCATTATCGTGTTTTTTTCAAGGTGCGAGCCTAAACTGCAAAAGTACCCAGATTCCTCCATAAGATATTTATGTGCTAAATCTCACACATAATCCTTACAATTTCTGCAAACAAATTACAAAATGTTACAAAAAGTTGTTATGATTGAAGTACTTACAAAATATACCGGCGAGATCAAAATCTCGTCGAAGACGCCGGCGTCAAAATTCGTGGGTTCTATCTACGGCGGGGGGACTACGGTGGTCTACGCTGCATGTATAAATTGTTCGCGTGTCACGTGAATCAGCGTGAGACCACGCAATGTATTAAAATAGGCCAAGCGCCATATTGGATAAGTATCACATTTCCGCTTCCTGTATGATTGCGTCTGTACGTCCTCTTGCCTCGACTTCCGCTTTGAGATAAGTCTGTTCAATAAATGTTCTCGTCGTTATCGAGTCTTTCCCTTCTATATTGGCGTGGTGGCAGCGTTTTCGCTACTGAAGTGGATAGATACTCGTATAGCCAAACAAACGGCACGACGAATGCGTACTTTCCGTACGCAGTAATTAACATTGAACATTGCCGGCATTTGCATAGACGATTGAGCTACACGTCAACGCGACAATGGCTCAGTCACAGAGAGCTCCAAAACAGTGGTCTCTTTCAAAACACGAAACGCTGACGTCATATGAGAGCTGGCGCCAAAACCTCTAATATACTCTATCATTGGACGCGAATTTCGCACCAATCTTACTCGACCAGGCAACATGGGGAAAGAAAACTAACACTTCTCCACTCAGAGGCTTACTTGACGATACCGAAGACACACCAGGCTTGGTTAGGCGAACGGCACAACAAAAAGTCGCGCACTTAGAATTAATGCTTGGGCAGATTGCCAACTTCTGCCCGATCATATCGCGAAATACCATCGTCAAAAACTCGACATCCGTCAACTCCATATGGCAGGCAATCAGACTTCACTTCGGGTTTCAGACAAGCGGCGTTCACTTCATAGATTTCGCCGACATAAAACTTGAATCAGACGAAAACCACGAGGACCTATTCCAACGCCTCGTGGCGTTCGTTGATGATAGTCTGCTGACAGTGGGTGGCGGTATATCACACCACGACGAGTTCCCGACCGTAGATGAGGACTTATCACCGTCGCTAGAGAACATGGTTGTATTGAGCTGGCTTAGACTTATCCATCAGGAGCTACCTAGACTCGTAAAACAGCGCTACGGAACTGAACTGCGGAGCCGCACACTAGCCAGTCTTAAACCAGAGATCTCTCAGGCCATGGGGTCCCTACTGGACGAGATCCATTCTATGTCAGAGACAAAAATCCTGAGACAGTCAACCTACTACCAACCACGCACACGCTCTGGGCCCGCTCGCCCACAAAGCTACCAACGAACCCAACGAACAAAACAATGCCCACTCTGTAAGCAGGCTGGTAGACCGATAGTAGACCACTATCTAAGCGCTTGCAAGTACTTGCCCGAGCAAGACAGACTGTTCATGACTAAGGCACGCAACGTGACAGGACTAAACTGCGAAGATAGCGGAGACGATGAACCACCAGTGAATGACGACTACGTCAATGACGTACAAAACGTGTCGGCGACTTGTCGCGTAAATACGAAACAGTCGCCATTCTTCAAGGCGTTCCATCGTCATCACCCAATACGTCTTACCCTCGACACTGGTGCCGAAACCAACATGATTAGAGAGACGGTGGCCAGGTCAATTGGTGCAAAAATCACCAAAAGCTCCCAGCTCGCAAGACAAGCTGATGGTGTAACCCCACTCAATGTAGTCGGAGAAACAAGGCTCGTGTTATCGCGGGATAATCTTGACCTACACCTCGATGCCCTTGTCGTTAAAGACTTGGATGTCGATGTACTTGCGGGAACACCATTCATGACAACCAATGACATATCCGTTCGTCCCGCCAAAAATCAGATCAGCATTGACGAAACTGTGATACACTACGGGATGGAGAACGTCAACCGCTCCCAATATCACACGATTCGCAGAGCGCAGGCCTACGCTGTTGCGTGCGCCACCCGCGTCCACTACTGTTTGGCCAGGCGACTACATAGAACTGTCTATTCCATCAGCACTCGACGATCTTGTAGTGGCGATCGAACCTCGTAACGATCATAAGTCAACATTGCACTACCAAGATTGGCCTCAACCTACCATTGTCGAGGCAGTCGGGGACAAAATCCGTTTACTAAACACGTGTACACATCCCTTGAAAATAGGACGCAACGAGCACTTTTGCCAAGTGCGTGGTACCACAGCATGTGACACCAACTACGTGGAAGACATCGTAGTCAAAAACACAAGCACACGCATCAGACGTGCAATTTTCAGACACTATCGAACTAGACAGTGGCAACCTCTTGTCTGACGACTTGCGCAACCAGTTCCGCAATCTGCATCAACAATTTGACACCGTGTTCAACTCGAAAATCGTAGGATACAACGGGCATGCGGGCCCATTCACAGCAACCGTAAACATGGGACCAGTCCAACACCCGCAGCGAAAGGGGAGGTGTCCGCAATACGCTCGCGACAAACTCGTCGAACTTCAGGAAAAGTTTGATGATTTGGAGGCGGCTGGTGTATTCCGTCGTCCAGAAGATATCGGGGTGGTGGTCGAATACCTTAACCCGTCATTTCTCGTACGCAAAGCTAATGGAGGATCACGACTCGTCACTGCCTTCACGGAAGTAGGACGTTACAGCAAGCCGCAGGCTTTTCTCATGCCAGACGTGGATTCGACACTAAGATCCATAGCTTGCTGGAAATACATCGTTGTATCAGACTTGACGAATGCATTCTATCAGATCCCTCTATCGAAGGACTCAATCAAATACTGCGGAGTTGCGACACCCTTTCGTGGAGTTGTCGTGTACACACGATGTGCCATGGGCATGCCCGGCTCGGAGACGGCATTGGAAGAACTCATGTGCCGAGTCTTTGGTGATCTGTTACAAGAGGGCGTCGTCGCCAAGTTGGCTGACGATTTGTACTGCGGGGGCAACTCGCCACAAGAGCTACTAGACAACTGGAGTCGTGTCCTTGATGCCCTAGCTCGATGCGACTTACGACTTTCAGCAAAGAAGACCAGGGTTTGCCCCAAAATCAACGACCATCCTAGGCTGGGTGTGGTCAGAAGGTACACTACATGCCAGTCCTCACCGCATCGCTACTCTGGCATCGTGCACACCGCCACAAACCGTTCTGGGACTTCGTTCCTTCGTTGGAGCATATAAAGTGTTGGGACGCGTCATCTCTCAGTATTCCAAAGTACTTGCACCCCTCGAGTCGTACATTGCGGGCATGAAATCACAGGAGACATTGACATGGACTGATGACATCCGCGAGGCGTTCCGTGTCGCCCAAAACACACTCTCCACCAACAGATCGATCACATTACCGCGGCCCAGTGACCAACTATGGATCGTTACCGACGGTTCGGTTACCAAACGTGGCATCGGATCCACACTATACGTTTCGCGAAATGGACAGACCCGTCTTGCCGGGTTTTTCAGCGCCAAACTAAAGAAACACCAAGTTACATGGCTACCCTGCGAAATCGAAGCGTTAGGTATTGCTGCAGCAGTCAAACACTTCAGCCCGTACATCATACAATCAAAGTCGAAGCGTGTCTACTCACCGACAGCAAACCGTGTGTGCAGGCCATTGACAAACTATGCCGTGGCGAATTTTCATCTAGCCCTCGCGTGACATCGTTTCTGTCAGTTGTCGCCCGATACCAAGTCACAGTGCGCCACCTGGCGGGTTCATCAAACATACCATCCGACTTCGCAAGCAGAAACGCACCGGAATGCCATGAACCACATTGCCAGATATGCTCTTTCATATCGCAAATCGAACAATCTGTCGTTATGAGTGTTGCTGTGGAAGATATCATATCATGCTCCACTCGCCTTCCGTTCACGAGCAGGTCCGCATGGCTCTCTACACAATCAGAGTTCCCTGACCTACGGCGCGTCAGAGCTCACCTAAAACAAGGCACACGTCCATCCAAAAAAGTAACCAATGCCAAGGACGTAAAACGTTACTTATCTACTACAACGTTGGCTCGCGACGGCGTCATCGTTGTCAAGTGCGACATACCATTCGCGCCAACCAAAGAACTTATCGTAGTTCCACGACAAGTGTTAGATGGCTTACTAACAGCGATCCACCTAAAGCTGAGCCATCCATCAAAACACCAACTCAAACTCGTAGTTCGTCGTAACTTCTTCGCATTGGACATCGACAACGCGATTGAGCGAGTGACCGACGCATGCCATACATGCTTGTCACTAAAAAATATCCCGACTACACTCATCAAACAAACAACGACCGACGCTTCCGAAGCGATTGGTGTTTCGTTCGCAGCAGATGTTATCAAGCGTAACCGACAACTCATATTTGTCGTCCGCGAAACCGTTAGCTCATACACTTCTACGTGCATCATCGAGAGCGAACGCCATGACGCGTTACGTGACTGCCTCGCTCGACTCTGGATAGAGTTTAGACCCCTCGACGGGCCTCCTGCGATCATCCGTGTGGATCCAGCCCCAGGGTTCATCGCTCTCGTGAACGACCCAACTCTGCTACGTTTGGGTATTCGTTTGGAGAATCAAAAACTAACAAAAACCCAGTAGCCGAGAAAGCTGTGTCAGAGGTTGAAGATGAGCTGCTACGACAGGAGCCTGGCGGGGGACCGGTGTCACTTCTTATACTGGCAATTGCTATCTCTCAACTCAACTCCAGAATCCGCGGTCGCGGCCTATCGGCACGCGAAATATGGTTCCAACGAGACCAGTTTTCCAACGCGCAGTTGCCTATTTTAGATCGTGCCATCATTGCTGAACAACATCAGTCTCGCCTACAAAATCACGCACACAGCCAGACGTCGAAGGCTCCTCGCGGCAAAGAGGCGCCTGTACCGATAATTCATGTCGGTGACTTGGTTTACGTACTATCCGACCGCAATAAGTCGCAAGCTCGAGACCGCTATCTAGTCACCTCTATCGAAGATAGCTGATGCTACATTCGCAAATTTTGCGGATCTCAACTACGCACTTCATCATACAAAGAGCGAAAATCCGAGTGCTATTTAGTACCCGGTCATGTGTCGACCACACTACCCACGCGCCATCGTGAGGATGGAGATGACACGGAAGACATCCCGCCATACGAAGATGACACCCCGCCTGATGTCCAAGCGAATGCAACTCCACCCGAAATCCCATTAATGATCGCAGCACCGCCCGAGGCTCCACTGACGATCACAGCGCCACCTGAGGCCCCTACAACCGCGCTACCGAAGCCGCCAACCACACCCAGTGACAACGTGAGGCCCACTCGACCCATCCGCAGACGTAATAAACCTGCATATCTACAAGACTATGAGTTATAATACATGTGCCATGGACCTATTGACTCTACTGCATATTTTGTGTGGCATATGCCCAAATTGACTCTACTGCATATTTTGTATGTCATATGGACTATCACGTTATAACCTTACAAGCTTATGTGCTATTATTAGATCAGTGAAGGAGAAAAGAAAATGGTCACGCCATATTGGATAAGTATCACATTTCCGCTTCCTGTATGATTGCGTCTGTACGTCCTCTTGCCTCGACTTCCGCTTTGAGATAAGTCTGTTCAATAAATGTTCTCGTCGTTATCGAGTCTTTCCCTTCTATATTGGCGAAGAACGTAAGAACACGAGATGTCAGTGCCACGAATTTCGACCTGCCCCGAATATCCCGGACGTGAATATAACTACTAACTAAAATCCACTTTTCAGGTGACTTATAATTCACGGCGTGAATATTCGTGTCAGGTCAAAATTAGAGTCCCTGAAATCTCGTGTTCTAACGCTCTTTCAATTGTTGCCTTTTTAATGCACTGTCTGATCCCGCAGTGATTCGTGAGACATGTTTTGGCTATACAGCGTTTTTCACTGCACATATACGACGCACGGTTTTTGACGCACGCGTCTTTCATGGAAATTACGAGAATTTTGGATTTCGCTTGATCTGTTGTAAATAATTCACTTAATTCTCAGAACAAGTTTTCTAACAGTTTGTTAGCAGAAATTGAATGGAATAACTGTTACAGATTTAGCACAGTACCCAGCTAACAAAAATATGTTCCCAGAACTTTCAACAACGTTATTCGTATGTTACGATAACGTTTTTGTGTAACGTTAGGGGAATGTTTTTTTGGAATGTTTTCTAAACATTCTATGAACGTCATGCATAAAGTTATTGTGTAGCGTTAGGGGAACGTTTTTTGATAGTTCCCAGGACGTTCTCAAAATATAGAATAATGAAGCAATTCTATATGGGTCTCCATTATGTTTATTACACATGCCAGTTACAAAACATCTTTCTTGTCATCTTCGTTGAACTTCTGGACCTGGGTGACCGCTGGCATCAGGTCCCGTATTCTCGAACGACTTACGAATTTCTTAGCGCCATTTTTACATAAAAATGACGTCAAAACAGCGTAAGTTACGATTTTTTCGCAAGTGCTATTCTCGAAACATTTATGATACGAACATTCGCAAATATGGTGTATATTTCATCGCAAAGTTACGCCAATGCAAGAGGTCGCGTAACTTTTTCGTAACTATTGCGGTACCGGTTTTCAGACGCGTCGCTATCGGAATTTGTCGATTTTTATCGTCTCCATTGTTAGCAATCGTAAGTGCCATCTTGCAAAGGCAAATGCAGTGCGTCGCAACAAATGTACTGAAAACGTCAACAAACGGGATCGATTATTATTTGACTGCATGAATGATTGAATGTGCGTTACGTGATAATTACGCATTGCATACTTAAATAATGTAAATGAAATTGATATTACAAAATGTCACTTTATTTGTCCTTTGTCTGTAACGAAGCCGTGGTCAGATAAATAGTTCGCTAGGTACTGTAAAGACGTGTAGATTCACTTTTTAGAAGATTCCTAGAGACTAGTCTGTATTTGCTAGGGCGCATAGGCGTGCCAAATGTAGTAACCACATCAAGAGATAATGAAGCCACATGAAAAAAGTTACAATCGTCTCTCTTTATTAATGTGTGTGTGTGTGTGTGTGTGTGTGTGTGTGTGTGTGTGTGTGTGTGTGTGTGTGTGTGTGTGTGTGTGTGTGTGTGTGTGTGTGTGTGTGTGTGTGTGTGTGCGCGCGCGCGCGCGCGTGTCCTTACATACACTAAGGAATATTTCGGAAATAAGGTACATAAAATATACATTAAGGTCTTTGCAAAACCACAAACACACACACAAATATATTGTATCCTAATAATTAATTATAATAAAATAAAATTAGTGAGATTATGTTGTTGACCAAACTTGCTGGAGTGATGTAACATAGTCCAGCAGTAACAGTCAATATACATACTTAATGTAACTGCAGATTCTTCAAAGATATCGGATGGATCGAGACTCCATCCACTACGTGGAGCAAATGATCGCCGATGACATTGCTCAACAAACCAGACGCTTTGGATTAGCTGCTATTGGCCCTACGGTTCTATGGAACAGGGTCGATGCAGCTGGTTCTTGGTGACACCAATGGGTTGTCCCAATCCTCAGTACCAAGGGCTGCGGCTGCAGTGATGGATGCCTTAGTGGACAGGGCAGCCGAACATATAAGCATGCCATCTACGGACTTGGAAATTCGTCAGGTGATGTATTGTTTGCCTCATAAATTGGTGGCTGGACGTGCTGTGCTATGCCTGGTGACCAGTCAAAATTAATTTACCGCAAGACAAATGAAAACATGTATTAAGTGATTTATTTTAAGAAAAACAAGGAACACATGATAAGTTGTACAAAACATATACTGGTAACTGATGTTTGTTGTATACTTATGTGTGGAATCTGTGTGCATGCATATACATGTGTGTGTTCATGCTTGCTTGGATGCATGTCTGGGTTCATGCGTTACATGTTGTGTTACGCTGTATATGACAACAGATGCTATGTATTTTGAACTATATCACAAAGATAATAAATCATTATCATATTTTATTGCAGGCACAGCAGGGATTATACAGCAGTGCCCAGTTTCCGGGACTCGTGGGATTAATTGATGGCACCCATGTAAGGGTACAGGCGCCAACTCAGAATGAAGAGGTACACATATATTATATTGCACATATATAATTAAATATAAATTATTTTCACATCCATTTTCAACAATTGTTGAACAAAACAACATAAATCAATGCAAATAAAAAGAATGTTTTAAATAAAGTTGTTTATATATTTTATATGCAAAGTAATATTTTTTTATTTTAGCCGCCATTTCCAGTTAATAATAATTGTTATGGATAATAAATAATAAAAGACATATTTCACAATCAATGGGACAATGGCTCTTACTAAGATCATGTTTGTCATAGGAGCAAAACTATATAAATAATTAATTAATTTGTTTACATAAAAAGAGCTCTACTCAATGAGATATCCATAACATTTTATAAACTTTTTTCAAATTAAGCAATTGCTATGTCCAACAGTGACATATTACAATAAACTCAACAGATATTGAAACATACAAATTCATCATTATTGCAGGTGTACGTGAATCGAAAGGCCACCACTCAATCAATGCACAGGTGGTAATGAGTGGCAGTGGCATTACATTAGATGTGGTTGCAAGGTGGCCTGGCTGCACGACCGATGCAAGAATCCTTGCCAACAGCACGCTGCACAACCACTTTGAGAGAGGACAGTTGAGAGGAATGCTGCTGGGTGATAGCGGTTACCCACTGAAACGATGGCTAATGACCCCGCTACGCAATCCACAAAATGCACACGAAGAAGCATATAACCAGTTAGTGCACAAATAAATAATTAATATATGTATAGTTGATATCCATAACCAAGGGTAAATTTCATTATGGATGTAAATTATATAGATATAACAAAAACCATAAATATGCATAAACCTACAAACATACTTATATATATACACTGTATACCTTTGGTATATTACACATCATAGATACGTGACATCAACACCATTTTCAGCAATGTCATGCTCATCATCAGTAAGACACGTTTTCTCTTTGCAACGTTTTGTAAAATTACATTTTATAAGTAAAAAGTCATTGACTTTGCTAATTTACCCCTAAAAACTACATCAACTCCACAGTATCAAGTTTTAACAAATGAACATACTATTACCATACAACAACCTATCAGTTATACTTATCGAGTTACATATAACTTGTGTTTATGTTTTCAAAGTAGTCACAAATACACCTGCTAATTGACATTTTTATATAATTTATTTATCCTAGTACATTCATTCTGTTGCAGTTTAGTAAATACCATTTTTAACAAGTTATGCACGCACAGAATATGAATGTCTAGTAATAATTCCAGATCTCATAAGAGGACATGAAATGCTGTAGTGGGGATCTGGGTCACTGAAGAGAAGATTTGCTTGCCTGCACAACGAGATGCGGCTACATGAAAATAAGGTACTAATTAATATCATCTTAAATATGTAGCATTTCATTAATGTTCGTAAGCATTTACTTACACTATACAGTAGCCTATTCTGTTTGTGGCACATCCTAAAAGATGGATTGGGGATACCTTTTTCATGTAACTGAGCAATCAACAATTGTTTTGTCAGTTCTATATTAATCTTTTCAGCATGTAAGTTGGTGTGGTGTTGTTGCAGAATCTGCAACTGCAACTTACACCTCTTGATCCCTAGAGCAAGTAGTTCCTCTTGCCCGTCAGTTCTCTGTCTGGAAACACACATTTGGTGGTTTCACAAAAGTACATAAAGATGATGCACAAACAGTCTAGCATATTGCAGTGGATGGTAGGTAGGTTTGTTTTGCAAAATGATTTTGAAAAAGTATTAACGACATTTACAAACATGTACAGCCATTATTGTATTAATTTTGTTGTAGCAAGTATCTATGAATAAATGTTACATAATATTATAACTTACAACAGCATATTTGTCACAACTATAATATTACATGTAATAGTTTCATTAGTTATCTTTGTTACATATTAACACCATTTATACAGTATGTTGTATACATGTCACCAAACATTGTTAGGTCACATAATGTACCTTTTATTCTCAGTGGTTTTCTGTGCTGAGGTGGTTGATGGTTTACAGGCATTGGAAGTTGATGGTGTCCGCTGTGTGCTGTCAATAGAAATGTTCAGTATATTTTGCATTTTTACTTCATTTCACTAGGCAATTTATTGATGTATACTTATTACCAATTGTGTAACATGATGTGTCATCACTGCACAAGGTGAATGCATTGTAGTAATAGATGTGTATTGTAGTGACAGCAATATTATTATCAACATTATGTAGTTGGTTTCATTTGTTGTACATTTCATTGAAACATGACCTTGTCATTAACCTACCTTGTGTTGTCCTGTGATGTGGTCTGATCAGTTGGTGTAAAAGGTGGTAGCGCTTTTGGTTTAGTGCTGCAATTACATAACAGATTTGAAATAACTATGCATGTCATAACACACCAGTACCGATACTAAGTATAAAGTGTACATATTACAATAATGTGTGCCTGACTGCCTGTTTGCGTATGGATATATATATATATATATATATATGTATATATATATATATAAATTATATACAATAATATATATACACACAATCAAAATGTAATAGTATAATCAATAGTAACATTTAGAGCCTCTTCATATATATGCATTTGTAGTGTTTTATTGTGGTAATTTAATAAATTATGTCCCTACAAACATTATGTACATTTACTTTAATTATTTGTCAGTACACTTGTCCAGGAGCTGCAACACGTAAGAAGAACACTTACTGCATGTCGCTGGTGTCAACACCAGCAGGGATGCCACTGATAACTGCATTATCCATCCCCATAATTTCCTCCACCTTCTCCTCCATTTTTGTCAGGGGTGCTGGTGGAGGTCCTCCTCCTACATTTATAACAAGTCATTAAAACAATTTTTTCAAAAAGTTGTTGACAAAAGAATGGATAATTATTACTTACCAAATAGTAATGCGACATATTACATAATAGGTGAAACTGTACTTTGTTGGTCATTGTTAACAGTAACTTGTTATATTGCAACAGATGAGGCTGAAACATGTATTACAATAAACTGTTACAAATAAATCGTTATAGCTATGGATGCATATAGTGCCACACACATGAATGCATGCATACATATACAGTTATACACTCATTATTGTGTACTTTAAAATAGTGTAAGATTACATACCTTTGCCCAAAAATTGCAGTGGTAATTACTGTTAGACTCATTCATTTTCAAGTCATGATAAAAATCAGACACAATTTTCATGTAAGACAGGAAGTCTGTCCACAAGGTAATTTTGTTTGTTTACTTGGTCTTACCTGTCTTCTTCATTTCGTTACGATGCCTGTTTATGGCGATTAGGGTGCGGTTCTTGTGGTCACACCACTTTTTTCAACTTGGCTGCATGTCCGTCCAGCCGAACTGACTGCATTCACTATTTTAGTAATTGCAACCCATGCATCTGACCGGGCTGAGGCAGTCACAAAAGGTGAACATTTTGTACTGACAACCTCAGCCCGGTACGTGGACACACCATCCACCATGGCCCAGATTTCGGGCTTGCTCCAGTTAGATGCACGAACCTTAGGTGTATTCATGCCTGAAATAATTTTTTATAATTTTACATTTTTCCTTTAATAACAAACACTTTTCTTTATGTAGCATCATTGTCGCAGATAAATTATATCACAAATAATTTTAATAATAGAGTCGTTCCATGCGAAGTGGCTCTAGGTTTGGTATGTCGTATGATATACATGCAGTGTATTACTTTAATGACACTGAATATTGGTAATAAGTTCAAACATGCATTTATTAATTAATAACTACATTTTTGAAACAATCACCTTGATGGTTGGCAGTAATGAGATCATCATGTAACCAGAATTTTAACGTCCTAGCTGAGCGATGTAGTTTTCAAAACAAGTTGATCTGATGCTATTCATTATATACCTGTTTTGATAACAAATTAATGTTTGTTTATTGTTTGTAAGACCACACAGTTTTAAAAGCAATAACATATTTTCATAAACATACAATTGCATTTTGGGGAATAATAATAAGCATTGAAATGATATACTATGCTGGAATGTCTGCAGAATACTTAATTATTATATTGTGCATTACTTTAAAAAATAACCACAAAATATGTTTAACAAATACTAAACAATTTGCTTGCTGTAAAAATTACAAAACTCTGATCCATGGGGTAGGTACCCCCTTGTACGCCTCCACATGTAAACATGACTGATACAGTGACACTGTCTCAGTGTCTGAAACTAGTGTTATTTTTATGACCTAGGGTTAGGGCTACACTATGTTATACGAGTAACTGGCAAAATGTAAACAAACTTCTGTCAAAACGTCTATTGACTTCTGCAATTAATCTAACATAGTATACTATTAGTAGACGTTAGTAATTACAGTATGCATAACATATAACATCGATATTATATTTTTGGATTGCTAGAAAATATATAACTTACTCTCGCCTTTCGAAGTTTCGCGCATACTCGGTCTAGCAGACGATAATAGCAAACACGGCGAAAAGTGCTGCCCTCTGTAGGTACTGTAGGTGTGATTTCGCAAAATATTGGCGTTCTTTTTCGTTTTTGAAAAAATTGCCTATATTAGTTTAAACCAAACAATTACAATAATTAATGGAGGAATAGTAGATTAGCTCCGGTGGGAAAATATTACCATAGGCCCTAAATAATACTATTTTCTGGACTCTGTCAAACATATCATAATTATACATAACATTTGTTTATATCTTTCGGGTTTTCTAAGCAGAATGTTTTTTTGAACTTTATGTACCATTACCACAAGATACCGTAATGTGCACTTGAGCTGCTTGGTTATGATTAGCACTGGCATTGTCAATGCAAAACAATAGTACAGTGCAGCCTGGCTAAGTCGAATATCGGTACACAGCCGCTCAGGGACCCATGCTGTAACAATATTCTAGTTATCAAACGTTCCACTTATCAGATCAAGATCAACTAACTTACGCGAAATTCGACTTATTATATTAAGTTATGCAAGTTTGGATTATCTGGAGTGCACTGGATATAAATGGTTTAAGCCACGGACAAAAAGCGATAAATGCAATGCTACGACAATGCAATGGTTTGACAGTTGTTGACAATGACACGTTTTGTTGACCTTCCTATTTCGCTGATGATGCAGTTTGCGCAACGCCGTCGGTCGATACTTTTCGGAGTTCGGTCCTACTTCGGATGTCTGTGTTTTGTTGCTTTCTTGGACGATTCGATTGTTCGACATTATTTCTGTGACTGTTTCTTCTTCTCTCGCTGACAATTCAAGCATCCTCGTCGCCAAAAATGACAAGGCCAATTCACATCAGACACACAAGCGTGTGCCCCGTGCTGACTGTTGTTACGGGAGCATTCCTTCGTTTTTGCTATTGACCAGGGATAGGGATCAATAATTACTCTCTGCTATACAGTGTATTATCAGAACATTAAATGGGGTAAAATTATGTATACATCGCAGACAAAAATGGTCAAAACATTTGAATTATAAGTATTTCCAAATAATCTTAGTTGTGTAATACCAACACTTGAAGGTGTAAAGGAGGCAAGTCACACTAGCGCAGGCACATTCTAAAGGAAATTCCAACGGCCTATATGGGGAGGGGGTGGTATGTTATGCATGGGCGTCTGGACCCGCCATGCATAACATCAAACAGATCCAGTGCTTGTGTCGATCGATCTCCAAGCAGTCATAATTAAAATTAATTTGTACAGTATGCATATCATTAAATGCATAGCGTAGCGTTCCGGAAATGTTTTACAACGTTCTTCAACTCACAATTGCAGCACACGCTTAAATTATATTCACAAATAATAAGAATAACGTGGAACTTTAATGTATATATGGCCCAAGTCAATAGTCTGCTGTTAATATAAAATAAGCATGTAAAGTGCCAAGTGCCAATGTCGCGAAACGGTCTCACGACGTTTTCACAACGCCACTATCCACACTGTTTGCTTCCATTTACCTATTACACTGGAAACCTATGTTTTACAGGAAGGCATATTATTTGGTGTGCTTGACACTAATGTTGGGAATTACTCTAGTAGAACCACAGTTTCATTCGATTCGTATTGATCGTTTATGCCATTAACTTTTCCCGACTTCATGATTTTTTAATACATTATACTGTTTTAATGTTTAAAAAAAATACATTATACTTCAATACACTATACTTTTAAGCCGTGTACCTATGAAACATTGTAGTGTGGTTTAAAATTTGGATTTTTCATTTGCTTTTTCAAAGATCAGATCTTCTTCACAATCTATTGATAGTTTAAAATTTTCCGTTCCAGTATTTAGTATTCAAGGTGCTTCATAATCACATAAAATCAACCAGGTAGACCTGTTTTTTCTACCAATTTGTTTACCTTCATTCTTGTTATTATTAATATATTTTCTATAGTACATACCTTATAAATATATACTACCATAATAGCTACATGTCTGATTATGGACCTAAGGAATACGTACACAACAAAAGCCATACCTTGAAACTAAATCTACAAAATCACCCTTTATGTGCTGCTTCCGAATGGACAGGCAACTGCGGAACGCATCGACGCTTCACGTATTCGGCGGTATTGTGTTCTTCTTCAGTTCACCATATCTCTGCGAGACGAGCTGCCCGGATGATCCCACGATACGCTGCTCTGTCTACCGTTCGTCTCCCTGCTTTCACGATGCGGCAATACATAGACTTGGCCATCATGTTCTCCTACCAAAGTTTTCGACCTGCTCTGTAACAAGGTATTTCGCCCTCTGCCCCTTGGAACCATTCGAGATGAGTCGCGGAGATACGATCTATGGCTAAATGCGCGTTTGGAATGTCTAAGGTTTCAGAATTGCAACAATATGGGTCAAATAAACACTTCCGATTCTAATATGTATTGAAAGTATAACTAAGCACATTTAATATAAGAATGTTTCAGTTCAACGAAACACTTGACCAATGTCAAAATAAATTAATTAACAGTCCTTATATTCGTCCACATCAAGAATGTGTTATCATCGACGGTAATTCCACATTTCAGCTGGGCACCTGTGTTCTGAAGTTCGATGTAGGCTGCAAGTAGTGATTGAATTTTCACCATTCAGTAGTGCAGTTTCCGTTACTTCACATATTCGTGGTCGTTGGTAATCCACACGTGTAACGTGTGGCCTCATTGGTCTCACATACACGCAGGAGGGAATGTGCGCGCGTGCGTGCGTGTGTTCTGGTAATTTAGTATTTATTAGAGCAACCTGACATCGCATTTAATACTGCAAAACCAATCATGAATATTTACAGTTACGTACTTTTCATCCATCTCTCGCAAGAGACTCTGCAAGACTCTATGTCTTGTCTGTCACTCGAAACTTGAGCATGTCATATTAAAATGGAATTGTTCTTGATGCTTGGCTGGTGATCTCGTTGTTATGATCTTCAGTATCTTCATTGCAACATATACTTGCGGCGTACATTTCACAATTGAGTCATATTTTCCAGCATAATGTCGTATTCATGACAGAGGCATTGCAAAGGAATCTTTTTTGAGAGGCAAATTCCGTGTTCTACTGAAGGCCACATTGTTCCACTGAACGCCACTTATTTCGTTGTTATTTTGTGTCGATGGTGCTGCTCACAATGCAAATGTGCTCACAATGACAGGAAGGTCATACTTTTTCTATCCTGGCTGAATCCTTTGTGTCTGCTAACCTGGACACACCACAAACATCACGTACATTCAAGTTTACTATAAGCACAAAGCACATTTGGGGTAACAACTGAACATTATTGACACTGGTTTATAATCAGTTCGGTCGCATTTTATGATAGTGATATTTCCGTTTCTTCATTTAATGCCTTTTAGGTACATTATGACCAACCAAAGCGCTTCACATAATGACGTGTAGGTAATTTAATAAATGCTCAAATACTCATTTCAATAAGGAAAACATTACTATTTTGTGTCTTAAAATACAGTATTAAATAACGCAATTATTAACCAACACTGTAACACAGAAAGTGGTGTTGCTTATATCTAACAGGAAGTGTTTGCTTCAAGGCAGGGAGCAAGCGAAAAGTTGTTTTCCGGGATGCCTTTAATTGCTCCTTCCCACGACTGGCACATTTTTTTTACACTTGCTAAATATTGGAAATTGAAGTTGTTGCTTTGAGCATAATACTACTATGATTCGCGTCGTCGTCGCTCTGGATCCGTTTTACGCAGACTAGGCGCTCTTGGTATGCAGCCCCTGTCTGCACAGCCACCGATAAATCGATGACGATAAACTAACTTGGCAATGTCCTTTGGAGCTTCTGTCACGACCTTCTCTATATCATGTGGTCATTCAAGTGGTTCATATTGTTTATCAAGGTGACTGTGGTGCGTGTGATGCGTATTGTGACAAAGATGCTGACGACAGTTGTGTTGGCGATATGAAATAGTGATTATGGTTTCCGTCGACGTTGCTCATGTTATCGTAGTTCATGTTCCGTTTTGCGCAGACCAAGCATTGGTGTACAGCTGCCACCGTCTTCACTGCCACCAATACTTCCAATGGCTCCTGGGTCGCAAAAGATTACCGATAGATTGTATAATAATAAGTATGTACAACTTGAAAATAAAGCTACTCTATCGACATATATTAAGATGTAGAGTTAGCTTCCAACGGAAGGCCTTTAACAATGTACGGGATGATAATTATGTTTTAGTTTGAAATTCGCAAAGAAGGATGAAGATCCATCAATTGTTTTCTTTCTCATATTTCCTGTTCATTTAAGTCTTGCTGAAGAAGTTTACAATCGTTGTTATTGTTAATATCACTATAAAGTACACAATCATCTCCAAAAAGACGAACTTTTCATTGATAAAAATGAGAAACAACAGGGGACCAAGGACACAACCTTGTGGTACTCCACAGACAACAGAAAAATGATGTGAACTAGTACTTGTTGTGTACGTCCTGGTGAAAAATAACAAGGCAGCTATATTATCTCATACACCATATTGATGTAACGTTTGAGTAATCGTTGATGAGGTACTCCATTGAATACTTTTGAAACATAACATCATTAAATATTTATGTTTCTTTTTTATGGCAAGAATTTGCATGTTCATGAATTAGGCCTTTCAAAAGTTGTTTTTGAGTGAAGTACTTACAAAAATAGGCCGGCGAAATCAAAATCTCGTAAAAGGCGCCTACGTCCAAACTCGTGTGTCCTATCCTCGCTGTGTAAATCGCACTATGCACCTGGCAAGAACGTGTCGAGTGAGTGAATGTAAGAGCAGACATGGCGCTGGAACACTATTCTTAAGTGACACGAGTTTTGGCATGACCTAAAGAAAAATTGAAGCCACTTTTAAAAGAAATGTTTTCCATAATTACATTACATCATTTATTCAAACAGTAAAATCATACGTTATTATGTTACATTTACAATTGCGTCCTGGTGTCATGTCTTGCTGGATTAATGTTTGTTAATCATGTATTTCATTTACATGACATAATTATAATTATTATTTGCATTACACGACGATACAATAGCATATGGAGGATCAACGAAAAGTTCTGACGTGGTTAATTGTTTTTTTACATGTTTAATTTGGTAAGATATTACACAACTACGGAAAGAAATCGGAACGAACTTTTGTATACAATCTAATTCTGAATGTCAGGCAATTGTCTGAATACCTGACATTCACAATGGACAAACTGTTGTGCTACGCTGTGTTTTATATGTATTTACATAATTCTTGAATTGTCTTTGGTGCATTTAGAAGAGAATGTCATCCACAGTTAATGCATCCCTGTCGACTTCAAGCGCGTTTGGTGTCCTAATTTCAGTGGGGATAGACAGCGCATAGATTGTGAGGCAAACACTCAGGGTGAACATTTGCTCAATCATATATTGCCTTGATAGTGTAATGTGCGAATTGTCTGGATAATTCTTTCTGTATGACCCCGCTAGTTAGCCACCTGAGCCGAGGAGCACATTCCCTGTCTGCTATAGATCTGTGATCTGTCTTTGAAACGCTGCATGGTGAGATTCACACATATCTGCTTAAATTCGGTGGAGGCAACGTATCGCCGGTCTGCCATACCTCATCACTTGACTCACCAATTCTTTGTAGCATGGCGGTACATCCGGGAAGACGTCATCTTGAATAATGCTCTAAACTCCACGGACAGGATTACTTTCGCTATATAGGCATTAGTTACGCCGAACTTCCATTCCTATGTACAAAGTACCACATGGAGGCCATATCGCAGGAAGGACATAGATATGGTAGAAAGAGTACAGAGGAGAGCAACTAAAATGATACCAAAACTCAGGGATCTTAGTTACGAAATACGCCTAAAAATGCGGCTTAACAACACTAGAAACCAAGAGATTGAGAGGAGATAAGATAGAAGTGTTTAAAATAATGAATGGTTATGAAAATATTGATAGAAATATGTTTTTCTCAGTTAAGAAAGATATAAGGACTAGAGGACATGAAGTTACATTAGCAAAGGAGCAGTGTAGATTAGTTATAAGAAAGTTCTCATTTTCACAAAGGACTGTAAATGAATGGAACATATTATCTGCTGATTAGTTGGGTGCAAGTAGCGTGAATATGTTTAAAAATAAAATCGACACATATCTCAGAAGGGCGGGATACACATAGATAAAAGGGTCGGACTCTTGATAAGCCAAAGGGCTTCCTTGTCCACCTGCCACCTAGAGTTAATTATCTGGGTGGCAATCTTGTTAAATGTCATCGTTAAAGACATACCATAGTATCAGATGCAACGCCTAGTGACAGTGTCATTAACTAGCTGAGTGACTAATTTGATTTTCAATTCAAAATGGACGGTGGCGGGAACGCTGGCGGAGTAGTACAATTCGTTTGTAGGCATGACAACGTCATTGTTGTAAACGTAATTTTACGAGTGAACTTATGTAATGTAACATGTCAGGCATGAGCAATTTGTTTAGACAAACAAAAATAGAGATTCATTCTCTGATTCAAAATTTAGTACGTTGACCTATGATTTAGTGTATACATTCCTGTAATACATAGACACATTATACTATGTCAACATGTCAACATGTCAAGAGGGTGTATTGACTTTTAGACACCTGTATTCAATTTTAAAGAAAATAATAAATGAATGTCAAAAAACTTCTTCAGGAGCTTCTTGACAATTGAAAGCTTCTTCTTGGTGGATGCCAGATAGTTTGTAGCATTCTCATCTGAATACCTTCGTGAATGTTATTTGCCTGTCTCAGCCTCTGTCTCTGTCTTATTGCCTCCAACCACAGCAATATTTATGGCATTGGTGTGGCAAGATGTGCCGGGTGATGTCTGCTCTGACAGTTAGCATGTGCTTGCGGTGCGCTGAATCAGAATTGTTGACAAATGGCCATGCAGAAATTTGCGATTTTATATATAATTTAGAAGGCATACGGGGCTAAAATTACCAAAGAACGGCAGTTTGTATGTTAGTAATGCTTCCCAAATACCTGAAACTTGCATTTACAAAATCTTGGACGGAGAACAAAAACAATGAAAAACAATAACAAATAGGCCAAAACCTGTTCGCACCGATTTCGGTCAATATTTGGCAGATATTAAGTACTCTTTACAGAACAATTCTGACTAAAATGTTAGTCATGATTGTGCTAACTGAAATCCCTGACTGGTTATTAATCAGTGTGTTACTTATTGATAATAATAATAATAATAATTTACTGCATTTCTCTGCGCCATAAATCTGGCAGTTACTACCATTCAGAGGCGCATTACAATCCTAAAAATGTTGATGTGATGTCAATCCTGTAAATGTTGTAAATATTTCGATTTGTGGCGTGATTAATTTTCCCCAGTTTACATAGCGCACGGGTGACGTTTTTGCACTACCCGGAAGTTTATAAAACGCTGCTGCCACCTGACGAATGGACAAGGGGATATGGCAAGGGAGCAATTATGTTACGGGAATCGTATATTCCTGCTACGTGTTTGATTTGAATAATGTACCCGCACTTTGCGCGATGCGTCATGAGTATGCGCGAGCACGGCATTGTGGCGCGATTGCCGTTGAATATTCTTTTCGCTGCTGTACTTCCTCCAGTCTGTCCCGCCGCTGCTCATCTTGTTTCTGCTGAAACATGTTGACGCATGTATGGCCTGCGCGGCAGGGCTCTTTTGGGGATTTTGAAGTATGCACCCGTTTTTGATGATGTCATTAGACTTTACAGAATCAGATACATATGCTTGCCAATGTCCACTAGATTGTTAACAATGTTATACAGCATAATTAAGTGTAGCGTATAACGGTCATTCTTATGCGTACTCCAGTGGCCCAATACTCCAAGTTGGATCTATCATTGTTTTTTAGCATTTGGTTTTGCTTTTTTGAGATTCCGCCTTAAGAAACCCAATACATTGTTTAGCTTGTTTATTTGTTATTTATCAATGTCAGATTTCCAATGAAGATTGACAAATCTACACCCACATTTTTTAAGATGTAAACTTAACTTCCAACGGATGGCCTTTTACTGTGCATGGGGTGATAATCATGTTTTCTTTTGAAATTCGCATAACGTTACATTTAGAGGGATGAAGATCCATGAATCGTTTGTTTTTCTCATATTTCCTGTTCATTTAAGTTTTGTGGAAGACATTTACAATCGTTATTATCGTTCATTTCCCTATAAATGATACAATCATCTGCAAAACGACGAACCTTTGATTGATAACAATGAGAAGCAGCAGTGGACCAAGGATAGTACCTTGTGGCACACCACAAACTACAGAACAATGATGTGAGCTAGTACTTGCTGTGTACGTCCTGACAGAAAATACAAAGCCAGCTGTAGTGTATCATATCTTGTAATGGTGTAACTTTTTGAGTAATCGTTGATGAGGTACTCGGTCGAATACTTTTGAAACATCTAAAATTACTAAATCTTTCTGTTTTTTTATCGCAAGAACTTGCAAGTTCATGAATTTAAGCCTAACAAAGACCGGCGAAATCCAAATGTCGTAAAAGGAGCCTACTTTCAAAATCGTGTATCCTATCCTCGCTCTGTAAATCGCTATATGCACGTGGTAAGAACATGTCAAGTGAGTTAATGCGAGATCAGACATGGGAAAAGTAGAATTTAGCGACACGAGTTTTGGGGTGATCTTAATAAAAATTGAAACTAATTTTAAAATAATTTGTTTTCGTATTTACATTACATCATACCACATTCAAACAGTAAAATCATACGTTGTTGTGTTAAATTAACAACTGTATCCTTGTGTCATGTCATGTTCGATCAACGTTTGTTTTGGCATTACACGATAATACAGTAGCATATGGAGGATCAATGAAAAGCAAACTGTGAAATGGTTAATTTTGTACCTTTACTTGTTTAATTTGGTAAGATGTTACACAACTACAGAAACAAATCGGAACGAACTTTTCTATACAATGTAATTTTGAACGTCAGGCAATGGTCTGAATACCTGACATTCACAATGAACGAACTGTTGTGCTATGTTTTGTTCTCATACATTTTTTACATAATTTATAATTGTTTTGGTGCATTTAGAAGAGAATGCTCACCATAGTGAAGGCATCCGTGTCGACATCAATCTCCTTTGGTGTCCTCATTTCAGTGAGGATAGACAACGTATAGTTTGTCAGGCAAGCATATACGGCGAACATTTGCTCAATCATATCTTGCCTTGATAATCTATTGATAGAGTCCAGCAAGTGGAATGTGCGGATTACTGGATGATTCATTCTATATGAACCCGCGAGTTAGCCACCTGAGGCGATGAAGCACATCCACTGTCTGCTATCTGTGAACTGGCTTTAAAACGCTGTATGGTGGTATTCACAAACATCTGCTTAAATTCGGTGGATGCAAGGAATCGCCTTTGGTAACCTTTCTATCATGCGGCTATTGTCCACTGTGATGTGTTATGTACCACCACCGAACGTACGGGGTATATAGCTTGCAGCAACTGTTCTATATCGTCGTATTGTTCTGGTTGTTCCTGTTGTTTGTTGGGGCCATGGTGATGGCGCTCACAGCTATGGTTCTAACGACGGTTTGTGGTGGTGACGGTGGCGGTGATGTTGACTGTTATTAACGTTTCCGTCGCTCTTTGTGCGCTGTGTGTATATACCAGTACACATTGAATATTTCGTCATATATGTTCGTATGTGACCCTGAGTGTTGACTTCTGTGTTGTTGTGGCACGGATCTCGTTTTCCGTCCATCTTGAAAAACCCGGCTACCATGTCATGGGAAGGACTCTGGTCAGCTGGTCAGCGTCGTCAACTATTACTGCACTGAACATTCACAAATTCACCTGTCAACAATTTGTTGTTGCGTTTTCCATTTCTGCTGGTATGTATCGTAACGATCGATGCCTGTCAGACATTCTGGCGTCAGTTATTCGCTGTAGTACCATGAATAATGGCAAAGCTTTTTTCTACCACTAACAGAGCTGCCTACCATTGCGGATTGTCCGGAATCATTCCGGAAACACACCTCAAATTACGGTATTACGGCGGGGGATGAAAATATTACGAATTCTTTCTTTATCACAATGATCGTTAATCACTTCCGTGCTCTTCAAATTTAGCTTCCACTATATTCAACAGGTGGCAGCATATATATGCAACTTGTTGTGACATTGTTTTTTATTCTCTGCGTCTGGTCGTAATCTGTCCACTAAGAAACAGCGTTACGATAAATAACCAGATGTCTTGTGTGGACAGTGGACACAACTAGTCGCAACATTTGTGTAGAATCCGGACCCACCTCGATTTCGCCGTTAGAACTTGCGTTTTGCCTAACTTTGAAATTTCATACTTCACTCAGTGCGTTAGTTCTGTTATTAAACATTATCCCAGGCATATTTACTTTTACGACTTCGTTACTTTTAAAAATAGTGCTTCTTAGAGCACTTTTGAGGCGTAAGTAGCGCCCCGGTTTGCACCAACATAGGCCTCTATATCGCTCATTTTACGAGTGCGTTAGTGTAACCCACGACCGCAGCGGTGCAGACTAGAGCAAACCGGCTAAGACTAAGTCTAAGACACAATATTTTCGTAATGTAAATGGATGATGTTGATTGAATGAAGGAACTACACAAGTGCCCTAGTCGCAACAGTGTGCAGTGTAAAATTCGACATGCATTCAACTTGCATCTGTTGTTTCTCAACTTAGAATTTGGAGACTACCATGCATTGTGCACTCTGATCGTCGTGTGTTTCTCTCTCTACGATGTCAATCTGCGAGTTGCAATTGTTATTTGCTGTTTATTACATCAGGTGGCTGTAATGTTGAATTTTGCTTGAGTCAGCATACTGTTTTTTAAATTTACATAAAATCAGAATTACAATGGTTAGTATTTAATAAACAACACAACAGTATTGAGGTTCTTTCAGTTGCTTAAGGTTTCACTTGAAAAGACAGTAATACAGTTATAGTCATTGTAAATTAGCTATGCCTATAGTCATTAGTGTATAGACGCATTTATATTAGAGTTACGCTTCTTCATGTTTGATTTCCACCAATGCTGGTTATGAACATCTGCCTTACCTTGTTAACTGGATGCTTCAAAACACCTCATAGTTTATTAGAGACAGTTATATTTTGGGTTCAGCTATCGTCATATTCATATTATTAAAGTACTACAGACAGTGGTGTTCTTTTCCTGACAACATCTGACACGGTTCTGAACTATTACTGACAGCAGGCCTATATTCCTGAAAAGCAGTGTAAAAGGGAAGACGGATTACTGACAGGAAGATTTTGGGATAACACTGGTGGTTATAATTGTTTACATTTTCCTCGGTTCTTTAATGTCTTTAATTTGGACAAATTTGACATATAATTTGTAAACATTCATGCTTGCCTTGTGTTACAAATTTAGTTTTTTTCAAAGATTGTGCTTTGAGCAGTGATGCTGACAATGACTGTCTTTTGTGAAACGTTTTGTGGGCAATTACACCGATATGTCGCTCCATTCGGTCCACCTTTCTGCCCGTCTGAAATCTAAGAGGTTTTTACCAATACCATCGCTCTGTGTTGTTGTAACTAGTGTTGATCAATTTGTTGTTGGCGTAAATATACACGGCAACCATAGCTACATATAATAATGTAAACAATCTCTCGACGTTCCATTTAGAGCTTCCTATTAGATTCAACATACTACTAAATGTATTCTTCGATGTAGTTGCTGAATTTCAAGCTATTTAAGTTCGCTGACGAATTTAGATTTCTCTTATACACGTGCGTAAAACACACAGGTGTAGGGAACTGCACGTTAAAGCATATATTAATTTATGTTATATTATTACTAAACTCGTAAAATTTGTAACACAACATTAATTCTATTAAAGTATTTACTTTCTGAATCATTCAATATTATTGCATCAGACCAACTGTGTGTTTCATACTCTTCAAGAAATAAACATTTTAATCGTCGTCCACGTAATTAAGAGTGGTGAAAATACCACTTGAAATCAGTGATAACCGTACCATGGTAAGTACAACCTGAATAACTTGTCAACTTATTCTCATCCATGTTAACTTTACTTGTGTGCCTTGGATGTTTTCCTTTGCTGCCCGCTGCACCGTGCATCGTATTCCGGTTTAATCCAGAAATATGTCCAGTGATCAATTCCTTGTGAGCTGATATATGTGGCTCGAAGCACTTTACGTAACTTCCGCAGTTACTGACTGGTTTCACCAAATTATGCACTACGTTTAAAAAATCTAATCCCCTCTAATCATTTTGTGCGAACATAATTATACATATTCACATATACACTATATTATATTTATTGATAGCAGATTTTTTTCAGATCAGTATAATTCTTATTTTGTCGTTTGGTGTCACCAGCGTTGGACTAATCGCTATAATGATGTTCACATTACGATTTTGTTTTAATTACCAATACGACATGAATCGGCTTCCTGTCATTGTGCTTTATAAATGCCGTAGGTAAATATTAGTAAATTCGTTTTTCTCTCCCCTTCAATGTCAGTGCTCATGGTGTTGTTCCTCTACGACGTGATCTTGTCCACTCGTAGATAGGACTGCATGGGGCCGGACAGGGCAAGCATCACGAAGACGACAACCCCTCCGATAAGCTCGCGTCATCTTCCGAGCTTTCTCGCGATCGATCTCTCTCAAGGTAGACTATGTGTTTAGCCTTGCCAAATGAGCTCTCGGCAACGACATAATAATATATATTGTGTATTGGAGGTAGTAGTAGAAATACATCTTGTCTGGTCTTAGCCTCGCCGTCCCTTACACGTGTGGTTCACATTAGTCTGGTGCACGTAGCTGATCAGTGTGTCGTAACACTCAATGGTGGGGTGGTCCATTGAACTTTGCCCTGAAGCCGACGCTGACTGGTGCGACTCCTTCTACGGCAGCCCCCCGCAGTGCAGGATATCTTCTTGCCGGAGTAGATGCCCTTCATAGGCGGAGACTTCGCCTCGGCGGTGATGGAGGATCTCAGGGCGACCAGCCCCTTGTCGTCGGTCGGCTCTGTCAACATGATACTGCTTACTGTGAACTGGTCTGTGATATCCGTGAAGTGTTGAGTGACAGATGCAAAGCTTTATTCACTGTCGACACTTATATTTTTGCTAGAGTGTGAGAGGTTGCCAGTTGGCATCAAACCAGCTTCGCACATTTTCCAAAGAGTTTTGGATGAAATACTCAAGGGGATACAGGGTGTGATGTGTCACATCGATGACATAATGATCTATTCCAAGACTGAAGCTGAACATTTTTAGACTCTCAGGCAGGTATTTCATAGATTACATGAACAAGATATTCGTGCACGCATCAACAAATGTTTTTTTTTTAGAGTAGCGTTGACTACCTGGGGTACGCTATCGACTGTGAAGGGGTGCACCCTACACGGAGCAAAGTAGAGGCACTGTTACACGCACCTACACCATCTAATGTGGCGAAGTTGCAATCATTCTTGGGGTTCGTTAACTACCACGTGAGATTTTTAAAGAAAACTGTCTATTCTTCTGAGCTCGCTGAATGCTTTGTTGAGAAAGGATGCTCCCTGGAAATGGACGAGAGAGTGTCAGTCTGCTTATGAAACGTACAAAAATGGCATTTCAGAGGACAGTTGTTTGACACATTGTGATGTGGGGAAGCAGATACGACTAGGTTGTGACGCTTCTTCTTACGGAAATGCGGCTGTCATATCACATGTCATGGAGGATGACAGTGGACGTCCTACGGCAATGGCTTCTCGCACTTTGACTAAGGCGAAAAGAGATTATGCACAAATCGAGAGGGAGGAACTCTCCTTGATCTTTGGCGTGAAGACGTTTCATATGTATCTGTTTGGGAAATTTTCGCTTTGGTAACAGACCACAGGCCTCAGGAACTCCAAAATTCGATGGAGTCTGATCCTGTCAGCGTATGACTACAACATAGAATATCGCAAGTCGATTGATCATGCCAATGTTGATGCTTTGTCGAGACCGTCAGATATATCGACTAAACTGGGTAAAGAGGAGCACGACTTTCCGATAAACCTGATATTTTTCGCAGACGAATTGCCTGTGATGGCGAGTCTACCAGGAAGGATCACATCCTTTCTCAGGTGGTCGAGTACACACATAATGGATGCACAGTTCACATCAGATGAATTCAGAAAGTTTGTGAACACTAATGGTATCAAGCATACGCTTGTTCCAGCATACCATCCGAGTTCAAATGGAGCAGCAGCGCGTTCAGTGCAAATTGTGCGCGCCATTTGGCATGCTAGAAGTTTAGGGCGTCTCCTGGCGAATGAGGAGAAAGGGAGAGATTTGCCATGTTGTTTATAGAATTGTCGAGGTGACAATTGCGCATCGAATAACGTAAAAGCAACGCGTTACGGGCAAAATCTGTCGTTGCCCCGTAAACGTAATAAAAACTGGTCAAACAAGGTTTGGGATGTTATCTATATAGACGGTCTATATATTGTAACGCGACGCGAAATGTGCATGAAAGTTTCGGCACGAGTGCCGCCGCCTCGCCGCTTGGCGGTCGAGTAGTAAGAATGCATTGTTTTAACCTGTAGTGTGGAGGTCAGTTTGGTCCCTGTCTGACGTTGTTCAATGATACGAAGGGGTATTATAACCAAACTGGTGTGACTAGGTCACCTAAGGCTGCAATGCATGCAGCCTACGATGAACTTGATACTATGGGAAGTGCGAGTCAAATCTCCCGTGGGTCTAGAACATCGTCAAACTCAAGAACAAGTTCTGCGGTATCATTGAAGGCGAAAGAAGCCCAAGTAGCAGCTGAACATGCAAGGAGGAAACTGGAGTTGGCTGAGAAAAGGATCAAACGGGACCTAGAACGAAAGCGGAAACAGACATGTAAGCAAGCAGAGTTCAAACAGATGCAAGCAGAGAACGAAGCAGCTGGGATCTTGAAAAGGTTCAGGAGGAAGTTGAACTTAAGGAACTTCTGGCAAAACTGTGGGAGGATGTTGATTTAAATGACTTTGCCCGCAGTTTTTCAAGTAAATGCAAAGACAAAGAAGCGCAACATGCTTCGCACACCGCTACTGAAATAAGCACAGCAGTTCCACTGGGTGTTGCATTCACGACAAGTATAGTGACCAGTCCTGTTGTAGCTCCTTTTGCGTATGCTTCTGCATCGCACAGTTATCTTGATCCAAATGCCTCCACGTTTGTGTCTCAGGGGGCACCGGCAGGTTTGCAGAACACCTTCAGTGGTATGAGAGGTATGCCAGGAAGAACAAGTTGGAATCCGCCATCAGTGCATGAAAATCCGACTACCAGCGGTACTGATAGCAACATCAATATGGCAATTGTACACACTCTCGGGAAGATCATATCGCAATCAGAACTGCCTGCACCTCCACCCATGACATTTGATGGCACCTCCGCTGAATTTCCGAAGTTTATGAGAAACTTCGAAGACCGGGTTGCGTCAAAGCCGTTCTCAGATAGCTTCCAAGTTGTCGCAATTGGTTTCATGCACAACAGGAGACGCAAACAAAGCTATCAAGCACTTCGAAGGGACGGGCTATCGACAGGCAATACAATCCTGCAAGAACGATTTGAACGTCCATTCCAGATTGTAAAGTCATGTATGGATCGACTTATCGAGAGGCCACAGTTGTCATTGTATGACAGGAAAGGCATACATTACAGTAGGGACTGCGAACACAAGCAGAATTGCCCTGAGAAGGAATGCAACAAGTTGCACCATCAGCTGCTGCACCCTACTCTGACAAATCCGAAACAGGACCAACAAAAATCGGTTGACTAAACCAAGTTGGAGGCACTGCCACAAATGCAGGTCGGATCAGTTGTAGCAACAAAGCCAAAGCAGTTTGTTCTCCTGAAGGTGATTCCACTTCGTATAACAGCGGAAAATGGAAACTCTGTGACGACATTTGGTATGCTGGATTCGGGAGCTAGTGCGACTCTAGTTACACAGTCGATAGCAAAGAAATTAGATGTTCAGGGAACACCTGAAGTTATCAGCGTCAACACGATCCTAGCAAAAGGCCAAGACCAAAAAGTAACGGTCTTCGGATGTAGCCTGTCGCCCGTTGACGTGGCAGATCCACAGATTCCCGTGAGACGAGCACACGTCGTGACAGGTCTGCATATTGATGCTCGCTATAGGCCGAATGCACTGGACCTTTCAGAATGGTCATACCTAGAGGGGCTAGACTTGCAAACAGACGTTGAGGAGGACTCGGTGTCTATACTCATCGGCGAGGATGTGCCGTGGGCACACGCAGCCTTGGAAAGCTGCTATGGCGATGACCCAAATACTCAACCGTATGCCGTAAGGACGCCGCTTGCCTGGTGCGTTGCTGGACCAACCCACTATGACTCTGATGTTAGCATAAACTTCTTGACCAAGCGATCAGATTTCTTATCACCGAATTGTAACCACGACAGCATGGATCCAACAGATGTTCCGGGTGGTGATGCTATCCGTTCAAGCAAAATGACCTTGGAAAAGTCAGTGGAGCGGCTCTGGCAGTTGGAGAAACATGGGTTCGAGAGCGATGACTGAAAGACCATGTCTGTGGAGGACAAAAGGGCGTTGAACATTTTGCAAAAGAATACGAAATTGGTCGATGGACAGTACGAGATTGGTCTGCTTTGGAGAGATGAAACCCCGCATTGCCAAACAACAGAGTTGTGGCAAAGAAGAGACTCGATCTTCTGGGCAAACGCTTCAAGCAGAAGCCAGAGTTTGCAAGAAAGTACTGCAAGGCAATGTCTGACAACATCACTAAGGGCTACGCGAGATTACTGTCCGATGAAGAAGCTGCTCAAACTAGCCCCAGGACGTGGTATCTACCACATCATGGAGTTGAAAGTTCAAATAAGCCCGGAAAGGTCCGTGTTGTCTATGACGCAGCATCGCTAGACGGAGGGACTTCGCTGAACCAGGAGTTGATGCAGAGTCCAGATCTGAATAACAGTCTCGTGGGAGTGCTCCTGAGATTCCGGCAGGATAAAGTTGCAGTAGTTGCTGACATCGAAGCGATGTTTCATCAGTTCAGGGTGCCTAAACACGACTGTGATGCTCTGAGGTTCCTGTGGTGGAGAGATGGATTCGAAGAAGCCCCCGCAACCTATCAGATGACACGTCATATCTTTGGTGCTACAGACAGCCCAAGTTCGTGCACGTATGGATTGAGACGGTGTGCTATGGACAACAAAGAAGACTTTGACCCACGAGTAGCAGAAGCCGTACAACGGAACTTCTATGTCGATGATTTGCTGAAGTCGTTTCCAACGGCCGAGGCAGCCATGAACTTGTCTAGGCAGCTGGTGAGGATGGTAGACCGAGCAGGACTTAGATTGACAAAATTTCTGTCAAACTCGAAGTAAGTGTTGGCCGCACTACCTGAACCTGAACGGGCAGCCGACTGCAAAGACCTCGACCTTGAACGTTTGCCCACTGAAAGAGCCCTAGGGGTGAGATGGGACATCGAAACCGACTTCCTCGGGATTACTGTCACTAGCATGGACAATGCTAACAAGCGTAGAGGATGTCTCTCAGCTGTAAGTTCCCTATATGACCCATTTGGAATGGTGGGACCGGTAACACTCGTGGCCAAGAGAGTTCTGCAGATGAGTTGCAAGTTGAAACTTGGTTGGGACGATGAATTGCCTGGAGAACTGCTTAAAGAATGGGAGCAGTGGAAAGCAAACCTAGGTAACTTGGAAGGAATTCGGGTTCCTAGATGCTACTTAAGACAAGAAGGGTCCGCTCAGATTAAACTTCATCACTTTGCTGACGCATCGGAAATAGGATATGGAACGGTGTCCTATTTGCGGAAGGTGGGTGAAGATGGCAAAATTGAATGCTCCTTCGTCGCGGCCACCCCATTTGTTACTGTGCCGAGGTTGGAACTGCAAGCAGCAGTCGTAGCCGCGAGGATGGATGGTCTCATCAGGAGGGAGATTGATTTACATATTACAAGGGTTGTCTTCTGGACAGACTCTAGAATAACTCTGCAATACATACGAAATGAAACACGACGATTCAAAACGTATGTGGCAAACAATGACGGAGATCAGGGATTCTTCAAAACCAGAACAGTGGAGACATGTCCCAGGAAAGGAGAATCCTGCCGATGATGCTTCGAGAGGCCAGACTGGGTGGTCTTTCCTTCGGAACAAGCGATGGTTTCGTGGGCCAGACTTTCTCTGGCGTTCGGAAGATGCATGGCCTGCTGCTGACATTGGAACCTTGTCGAATGGCGACCCAGAACTGAAGGACGAAAAGTTGGTTGGGATGACGACATCGCCTTCTTCACTTGATCAGCTACTGAAAAGATATTCTTCTTGGACTGCCACTCAGAGGAAAATCGCCATTCTGGGTAGATGTTCATAACCAGCATTCGTGGAAATCAAACCTGAAGAAGCGTAACTGTAATGTAAATGAGTCTATATACATTGCAATTCTGATTTTATGTAAATTTCAAAAACAGCATGCTGACTACAGAAACATATCAAATTATAACAATGCGTCACATCATTGTCTATCTGTGGTGTCATTAGGATTAATATTAGTAGCCGGTATACCTAGGTCCATGCTATAGACTACACAGTATAGTAGCTTGACTAGATCAAAGATTCACTAAGTCAAAGACAAACGTCATGTGAAATAGGAAAATGGATTTCGCGTATACGGCAGTATGTAAAGCCGACCCCCTTCTTTAAACTTGACAATACGGGTCATGTCTGCGTGCATGCTGTTATAAACGTTTACAGCACACGTTTCTTCTTGGCTGGTAGTGGTGCTGTTTCGATCCCCGCCATCATTTCGTGCCGCGTGAGTCGTGACTTCTTGAGCGCGGAAATGCGAATTTTTCGTAACGCTGTTAATTATTGGTCAGATTACAACCAGAAACAGCGAATGAAAAACCATGTCACAACAAGCAGCGTATATATGCTGCCACCTGTTGACTAAAGTGAAGCTAAATTGGAGGAGGACGGAAGTGATTGACAAGCATAATGACAACGAAAGAATCCGTAATATTTTCATCCCTTGCCGTAATACCGTAATTTGAGGTGTATTTCCGGATCATACAATCCGGAATGGTAGGCAGGTCTGTATAAAATATCAATTGATACCTGAAGAAAATCTCATATCTGTATGACAAGTGCAGACGATGTGCTAAATGTACATTTCTTCATATCATTCATCATCCGAGAACTACCCATACCAGCTGTGTACAGACTTTATTGGAAGACAACATTGCGTGTACAACCACAGGCTATCTTTGTTCTGACTAAAAACATACACACACTCACACCTACAGATGGACACTCTCCCATACTCTCTCCAGGTGGAGGTCGAAAACCCGAACAAATTACCCCTTGATTTCAATTTTTACCCCTTGTTTTCAACAGCAGGGGGTACTGTACACTACCCCTTACCACAAACTTTAGCGAGAGCTATGTGACCTACATTATAACCCCGGCAGAACTTCCAAACTTCTTCACAACATCATGCATGTCAACAATATATATGACACATGTATACAATTATACATATCACGTGTAAAATACACTTACTATCTTATAACGATCACTATTTACAAAAACGTAAGATCTGTTTGTGTTACTGCGATGTTTTGCGATTACTACGATGATGTATGACTTTTACAAAACTCCCTGGACAAGATTCGTTGCATGCGTCCGGTTCATGGGGAGCGTGCACTCACAGGGATTGGTATTACTAACTTTTTTTACTATTACCAACCGATCATTAATAAAACGTGTCAATTTCCAGACTAGTGTTCACAAAACTTCACCCGCTATCATAATTTTTCCCGAAGCAGTTTTCTGGTGCGGCGAACCCCGACTGCGTGCACCAGGGCAAATTAAAAACATATGTCAATGCTGATGCGTAGGTTCACGCAATGGAGTCCAACATAATGCGTGATATGCCAAAAATCATGCGTGTATACGCATAATATTACGCTAATGGGAGCCCTGGGTTGTGCACCGAAGCCAGACATTGTAAAATGAGACACCGCCTACCTTTGGTGAAGGCACTGAAGTTTGTGACGTCCACACCAGATTTTCATTTGTATGCTCTTCATTTCCCTTCGGCATCTTGTCAATGTCTACGGCAGTCACATACGGGTTTGTGTTTGCCTTAGTGCCGTTCTGGCGATGCCCGGTGCTCGTGTTTGGCTGGTGCTTCCCAGAAGGCTCTGCACCATAAATTGGGGGATGGAATATCCGCTTGCGACGTCGATCAACGACCACAATTACGACAGAGAAAACAATAGCTACCAAAACGACACCCATTACAAAGACACACACACATATATATAATTGTGTTCGTTGGGAGGAAGAACCACATCATTGCTGCCATTTCACGTGCTAAAAACTCCCCGTCTTTGACGACTATATAAAGTTTTGTCATGTTAGAAAGCCGTGTTTTGGTCATGGGCCCGTATTTGTCACACGGCATTGCCCAACGGAGCAGTGTTCAAAACATGCACAGTCTGATTTACGTTGTTCGGAAAACTAAACACGGGCGTACTATCGTTTTTTGTCAGCAACAAATATCGATACACTAGTTGTTGAGCTTGATGGTGGATCATTGCTGGAGACTGCTGAAATGATGAGCTCGTATCGAGAGCTTTTCTCGCGATACAGGACCAGTTTTGTCACGATCGTCCCTGTTTCTAGGTTGATGGCAAACGCGGGTGTTTCTCTGTGTAATAAGTCATGTTGAAACGTGAAGTAGTTGAATGGTGCCGAATCTGTGTCAAAAACCTGGACACTGCCCACTTCGGTGTTCACTGGATCGTTCTCAAAAACGACAAAAGAGTAGCTATCCTGCTTGAATTCCGGTCTTGCGTCATTTGTGTTCGTAATTATTAGCTCTACTGTCGCCATGGCTATCCGTCTTAAGTTTGTGCGATCACACGAAAGACAAACCGTTCAACTGTTTCGAAGTCAAACACCACCTTCGCCATGATCTGGCCGGTGTCTTCGTCGATGTCCACAAATTCCTTGGCTTTTGGTTCCAGGCTGTATCTGATGCGACCGTTGTCAGTCGAGTCCCTGTCGATGGCATGCACCTCCATAATGGATGCCCCCACTGGGTTGTTCTCTCCAATCACTACGGAGTAGATATATTTCTGAAACACTGGCACGTTGTCATTCTCATTGAGTATCTTCACCACAATATCTGTGACTGACACCTGAGGAGGATTGCCTCTGTCCTGGCATGTCAGTGATATCACCTGTTCTGGCGATGTCTCACGGTCGAACTTCTTGGTTGTCACGATTTTGAACTCAGTCGAATCAGGTTTGTGCAGTTTGAAGTTCTCGTTGCTCAGATAACAACTGACTCGCCCGTTGTTCTTATCGTCAGCATCTATGACCAAAACGTGCGCAACAAATGTACCTAGAGGGGAATTTTCTGCAACCTCTGCATCGCTGCTCAAAGTGAGAGTATTAATGGAGATCACTGGTGCATTGTCATTCATGTCGCTGACACGGACAACTATGGTCGCTTCAGTAGGCAACGAATCAGCACCCTTGTCATACGCCTCGACCGATAGCAAGTAGATCGATGCAATCTCATAGTCGACAGAGCCGACAATGAACACCTCTCCTATCTCCTTGTTGATCTTGAACAGATCGACATAGTTCTGCAGCGTGTGAGCCGAGAAACGATACTCGACTACTCCGTTCAACCCGGAATCGCGATCGATGGCCTTCACCTTCATTTTGGTTTTGCCCACATTGGTTTGTTGTCGTTTGTGTCCAACACAGTGATGTCAACAAGCACCGAGCCAGACCGTCGAGGTTCGCCACCGTCATAAGCGATGACCTTCATCTGGTAGAAGTCCCTGGCCTCGCGATCAAGCTTCTCTTGCAGGACGAGTTGTAGATCGGTACTGCCGCCTGCCTTGCGAATCACCTCGAGCTTGAAATGACGCGTTGCCGATATCAACCCATAGTCCTGGATAGTGTTTCGTCCAATGTCCGGATCGACAGCCGTCGGGATGATGAAGCTGGTTCCCGGAAAGCTTGCCTCTGATATCTCCTGCAGGATGTGTCTCTCCTGGAACAAGGGCTGGTTGTCATTTATGTCGAGGATCTCCAGGTTCACTTTGATGATGATGGAGTACTCGACCGGCCGCACGGCGATGATGAATGTGACGATGCAGTGCCTCTGTTGAGGACACATCTTGTCTCGGTCGATCGGTGCCATTGTTCCCATGATCCCGGTTGAATCCTCGATGGCAAAGTACGTCTTGTTGAGCTGTGGTTGCGAGAGGAAGCTGAAGTGTAGTTTACTGAGCATCCTGCGGTCATAGCGCTGCCAGGGTCTGGCATTCTCAGCTACGTTTCCAATGAACGTGTTCGGGGCTAGTTCATCCTGGATCTCGTAGTTCAGTTGTACAGCGTCATCTGCATTTCCAACTGTGACAAGGATGTACAGGATCCCGCAGAAGTGAAGCTTCTTCATTGTGCAGGACATTTGAAGTTTCGTCTGATAGCCTTGAGTTGATTGTGTACCGATGGACACCTGACAGAGTTCAAGTCTTCCTGTAACAAAATGCATCAACATTATTAGACTCCATATATGGCCCAGCATGATTTGATGCGACAGTAGGAAATTAAAATTATTCATTGATTTGTATATAAGTCATAAAGCTATGATGTGTTTCCAAATATGCAATTACAGAAACCACTTAAAGGATACGAATTGGGTCAATGTTATTATCTTTTTTCATTTTAAATATATAGAACATTGTCTGGATAAAATGTAATTGATGGTAAATCATTTTAAATCCAATGTTTTTTTAAAAACCAGAAATGCGTTTAAAACACTTCCCATTCTGATGCGTTTTTCACCCCTAAATATTTCATGAACGAAACGATCTCTGCTGCCGACGTCACACCTAGAACCCAGAGGAGGTTGGCAGGCTCTGGTCATGCGCACTAAATGTTGACATGTTGAGCCCCGCCCACTCGGTAGATTTTAGTGATATATTCATTTACTAATAACCAAGGGATCGAACAAGTGTAATCGTCATTTTTTATTATCTTAATAATTAATTTTAGAAAGTTGAACTCGAATGATAGGGAGCGCGGCTAGTATCCACCTGGCATGAAAGCGCACTGAGTTTGAAACCCGGACCGGACAGGCATGATATTTGGTGTAAAATCCTGGCTCTCAACGGTGGGGATTGTGTATCCCCCGTGACACGGGGATCACGTTAATGTCGGTCCCGCCTCAACTATGACCACCCTCAGTGCCAGCATATAAAGGTCGGTTTGGCGATGTACTTAAAAAGGCTGACTAGTTGAATGAGACTTCATAAGACCATTACATTGTAACCACAATAATACAGACTAGTCAGTTAATAGAACGTTGCCGAACATTGGAAACAACTAAAACTAGAATATGACGTGAGAGAACGGATATTTTTGAGAAAAAAATTAAATTGCAAAATACTGATTAATTGTTTGATATCAAACCATAATTTGTACATCCTCAGATTCTTTAAAAAAAAATAGAATCTAAGTTTTAAAAAGATGCAAAAAAGACACACAAATTTAGTTACCAATTTGCCGATTGCATTGTAGGCTTTTCTCCTTTATCGCCCACGTACACTAGCGCTGGGTTTCGTATATGTAAATATCTGTTTTATAATTATTGTCGCAAGTAATAATTATTGTTTTCACGTGGCTGACACTAGAATATATTTGTCTCAGTATGCGTAATTACATTTTAAAACAAATTTTGAAAGTGAATTTATGACGAGTGCAGCTTCAGCGCTACAGAACGTCAAACACGGGAGAATGATATTAGTGATCATAATTATTAAAACAATGTTTTGTGACTTACATTTTGATAGTATTACTGCAGAATGTTGTTGATTTGCATAGTATTTTATGCAAAATAATTAATGTTTTTTAAATGACAACCATGATGGTGATGATTTTATTTAATATAAAAATGTAAACGTGTAAATACATAAAATGTAAATACAGCTAGAGTACACCACAGGTAAGGATTATACATATCTCAAATTGCAGTTGGAATAAAGGATGTTACTTGACGGTAGGTCTGTAGTTAACTGTAACTATAAGAATGCTCAAAATACTGATTATGAAATATGCGTCAACCTGACGTGACCTCAGTGACTAATGCAAATAAAGACTACTACACTATGCTAATTCATATATTGTATTTCACGTTGCTTAGAAGTGCGAGTGGGTGTTTTGTTCTAGTTGCAACCTGGGAGAGGTTGTTTTGTGCTATGAGTTCCTTTTTGTTGTTACATTTCTCTGGCTCAACCCAAGAATGTGATGTTACCATGATGTCAATATAATGATACGGATATTTTCATTTCAGAACCAATTGTTATCCTTAACTGTTTGTTTCTTTGATGGCTGGTGAGTGAACAGTGATGCATAGATCTGTGATTCTATATTTTCCGTCCTTGTTCATACTGTGAAATGTGCAGCAGATTTTGGTCTAGATTGTCCGTAATATTTTCATCCCTCGCCGTGATACCGTAATTTGAGGTGACTTTCCGGACTGATTCCGGACAATCCGGAATGGTAGGCAGGTCTGCAATAGTCATCACGTGGCGACCTTATTGATAACTAACGTTCACCAAGCGTCAGCCCACGCTGGTCAGGAACATGTTCTTGCTAGACTGCGAGAACAGTTTTGGATCCCGAAGGCGAGATCTGCAGTTCGTCGTGCTCTCCGGTCCTGCATTGGATGTCGGAAGCGCCACGCTATGAAGATGACGCAGAGGATGGCTGACCTACCTGGGATGAGAGTCACTCCTTATGAGCCCTCTTTCACAAGAACCGGGGTGGACTACTTCGGACCTATGCTGATCAAAAGAGGACGATCCATTGTAAAACGATGGGGAGCTTTGTTTACCTGCATGAACGTAAGGGCAATACACATCGAAGTTGCCGAGTCATTGGACACAAACTCTTTCATCAATGCCCTTCGTCGCTTTATTGGTCGCAGAGGACATCCACGGGACATTTGGTCCGATAATGGCACTAACTTTGTTGGAGGAGAGCGGGAATTAAAACAAGCCATTTCTGAGTGTTTCGAGATACGACACATCCTTTGGATTTGTACGACGACGTCGAATTGTTCGACAGGTATCGTTTTTGCCAGCGTAACATCATGCATTTAGTCGATTTAATCGGTGACGACATCACGGTAGTTTCTCGGAAGGGTTCGTTAACAGCAACACTACAAATACTAATCGCTTTGCGATTCTTTGCCTGTGGGTGTTTTCAAGTAGTTGTCGGCGATCTGACACAATTAAGTGATAAGACGTTACAATAAGAATATCTTTTACAAATGTTTCTTAAGATTTTTTAAAAAACGGCATGTTTATATTATTGGCACGATCGTCGACAAGACGACGGTCGACAATAATTCACGGTCGTAGCAATACTGTTCCAAATCTGCTTCTTTCGTAGATTTGAAACAGTATTGCTCAGCTTGCACTGTAGTATGGATGCATTTTCCGAATATTGCTCAAGTAAGCATGCGATTTCTTCGTGGGCAAAATTGTCTTTCCGCTCACGCTTCACATGTTCCTGCTGTACTGTTGCCATGTTGTCGTCTGCAGTGTTGATATAAAAAGATGCCGACGGAAGTAATCACGGTTACGATGTTTGCACAGAACTATGGGAAGGGGAATTCTTGGGAATACCCACTGATTAGCATCCATCTAACCACGTGACAGCTTAACGCTCGTTCTTAGCTAAGAAATAGGTCAGACAGGCTCCATGATACCGGACTTGCTTAATTTTACGCAAATGCGTAACGCTAAGTAATTGCGTAGTTTATGAACGCTTCATGAAACCGGCCCCAGGAGAGGAGCAAGTGGCTTCAGAAAACTCGTAACGCAGCAGTTGGCGATCTCGTTCTTGTAGCGGATGACGTCTCCAAAGGAAATTGGCCGTTGGGTAGAATCACCAGGACATTCCCCAGTGGTGATGGTTGCGTACGAACAGTAGAGGTGAAGACCAGAAGCTCGCACTTCGTGCTGCCAGTTCAGAAGCTGTGTCTTCTTGAGGAAAGCAGTGGTGGCCATTCTACAGAAGAAGACTCTGAGAGTTAGCACATTGCGTATTAAGACTCAATGTGTTGAGTATGCACAACGATGTGGGTGTGTGTGTTCAAGTGACAGTTACACGGTGATCGGACTCATAATTGCACTATTGGAATTATCTAAGTCAATTTGCAGAGCAGCAACTGTTTTGCGGTGTTTGTTTCCATTCAAGTGGGAATGTTTATTGTGTAATTCATTTGTATATGTTGATGAACCTGGACATTCATTGTCGTGTTATCATTGAACGTTGCGTTCTTGGATTCAATCTTGGACAGAAAGGTGGACTTTCTAGTGATTAATTTAATTAATGTTCCTAATTGTTATGGCGCTTTAGAGTTTGATTGAATGTTTCGTTTTTGGACTCTCCATGGGGGGAGCATGTGCGCGCCATTTGGCATGCTAGAAGTTTAGGGCGCCTCCTGGCGAATGAGGAGAAAGGGAGAGGTTCGCCATGTTGTTTATAGAATTGTCGAGGTGACAATTGCGCATCGAATAACGTAAAAGCAACGCGTTACGGGCAAAATCTGTCGTTGCCCCGTAAACGTAATAAAAACCGGTCAAACAAGGTTTAGGATGTTATCTATATAGACGGTCTATATACAAATACTGAAAGGAAGTCTGGAAAACATGTGTTTGAGGGGGTACATGGTTCCCTGAATAAGTGGTTGTCAAACATTCTGCTACTCTACCGTAGTAGTCATCTATTGGTAGAAGTACTGCCGAATTGTTTTTGAAACCAGGGTTGGATGAAACCGAATATCTCGAGAAGCTATTTTGTCATGTTGTTGTCAAGCAGCGACAACAGCATGACAAACCAGCTTCTCGATATATTCGCATCTTCCATCGCGGAGATTGGGTGGTATTTAGAAGCTTCAGACGAGGCAAGGGGAAATGGCTAAGGAGCATTGTTACTAAGGTGTGCGGACCTCGTACATATGTCATGAATGTGGTGGGAGCTCGTCGCTACGTGCACGTCGATCACTTGATCAGTGTAAATGCGCGTTTTACAGACAATGTGACATTTCCCGTAATTCACAAGCCAGGGCTTAGACCTCCAGGCACTGAGTGTTAAAGCACGGTCCAAAGGTGAAGTGTCAGATGCAGCGAATGTACACTTAGAGAAGCCGGATATTTTCAATGGTATCGGTATCATTGGGGCTAATGAAACAACATGGGTAAATAGGGATATACCGTCTGGGGTTAGAGAAGGTGGTTGTTCAGTTCCAGCGTCCCCTATATGCCATCCAAGTTTGCCTGAATGTAGATTTCCAACAAGGCTGAGGAATCCTCCAAATCGCTTAAACCTGTAAAATGCGAGGCTGCGTGGCTAGTCGATGTAGCACGGTTATCTGTTGTGTTGATTAGTAGCTTTTGTCTCACTAAGTGTTAAGTGTAGTTATTATCTACGCCGTATAAACATTAGCGATACTCAGACTAATATGCATTATATTAGTAACCAGATACACGAAGACGTGACATTTATGTTTAACGGGAGGAGAAGATGAAATGTATTGAGGCTATTCATGAATATTAATGATGTTGCGTTATGAGGGCCATGCGCTCGGGGCAAACTAAGAATGGCGTGTTTGAAATTCAGTTGTATTCTGTACTAAATCTACTTTAATCGGACCTCATCGTTATCATTTGAGAACACAACAAAAATGGTGTCCTTTTTATCGTTGACAGTCCCCGTTGGAGATATATCACCCCAGTGTAAATGTATTTAGAGAGGGAAACACAGCTAGTTGCGATATTACATCTGAAAGGAATTGTACGATTTAGGCCTTGGAATTATGAACAAATTTGTGGATATGTCTTATAACTGCAATGCTTTATACATCCCGAACCACATGCAACATATTCTCTTACCTGGTTGCACTGGTCGTGCCGATGCTTTCTGGTATCACGACTCTGCAGCATCGGTACTGGTGGGGGCAGGAGTCGGACACGCTTGCTCTGGGGTACAGGTAGGAACGGGACTATTACATACGTTCTCGACACCTTCAGCTTCCCCCACTAGCGAGTTTTGGATCATCGAGATCGATATCCACAAAATACTTCCACGATTTATTGTGAATTTGCAAACTAATGGCAGCATCTTATTGAAGTTCAACAGTCTTAATTATGCCTTCTTTCATGGTCTCCGGGGGTTGACTTTATCTTGAAGCTCTACAATCCTCTGTTTGTCACCAAATGCGACATTGTAGCTGGCCATTGTTTCCAACCTGTACACATCGTTCAACTGTTACACTGCCAACAAATCAGAAATCACATGACACCTTGTAGTGCAGTGCAATGACATATTCATCACCGAGGCAATATATAGGAAGGGGTTGGTAATCTAGCGATTGGCGTAGCTTAATGAGCCTGGCAGTGGCGGCTTCTACAACGACATAAAAATGGGAATGCCTGTTGAACACAAGTATTTGCATAACATTCCACCAATTACAAAACATGACTCCAAATTTGGAAACGTGTACATGTCATTGTCGAAACCAGCCACCACACTAAACCTAACTGATAGTCTGCCCAGTTTACCCTGACAGAAGAGCACTGGCAAATGTATGCCTCCTTTCCAACCAAAGAGGGAAGCAGCTGTTGTACGTATTTGCGAAGCAGTCCTAAATGAACAGTATGCGTGTTTGTTATGTGGCTGACTGCATCATTTGTCAGAAAATGTGTTGATTCATGACACAGTGCCTGATGATACTGATGGCGATAAGCAAAGGTTTTGCAGACATATTTGCGACACTTCAGCCTGTTGCCCGTTTCCATGAAGAAGCTGTGTTTTCCTTCAAATCGCAATGTCCAACAAGCCATTAGTGGGCCAAATTCGTGGGTGTAGTGAAGTGCCCCTTCGGTTTCTGAATGTAATTGGGGAAGTCAGTTGCAACTATAGTATGCAAGTATATCATGCAATAGTAAATAATGCGATAGTAGAGCTTCGCCCCTTGAACTAGATGGAGTTGTAACAGCATGATCCACATCTTACAGAGTGCTAGGAGGACTTCCCATTTAGGGTGGCCTTCAGAAATCAGATCACCAATTAGGAGAGTGAAGAAACGCACAAGACACCAGATTTTGACAGCCTTCTGTTTTATTTTGAGCTGAAACAATTGAGTTGACAAAGGTCTTGGTTTGTTAACCTTGTTTATTGCCTTGTAAGTGAAATCTCTCATGTCGTGCTCAAATTCACTCTCCATCAACATGATCACCAGTAACGTCATCGTGCTCAGCTTGATTATGTAATCGATTATATAATCATCATGATGACCAGCAGGCACCATCTACCTGGTTATCACCCTTTGTGATGTGAGTGTCGTAAAAATTCATGTTTTCCTTTCAAGGGACGCTGGAAGGATCTCACATTTCTAAAATTGTTGACATATATCAACGCCATCAACGCCACAATTTAGCCGAAATCATGCCACGTGTTCACGAGTGGCGGAATAGTAACGAAGCATTCGGCTAAAACTTATCCTGAAGGGGCAAGTGATGCACCTGAACACGTGCATTTCACTTACCCGTGGATTTACCAAACAACATACAAGCAGATCATAACCAAGTTAATTACCAGCAAGGACTCTTGCGTTGTTTTTGGAATACGGATTAAAGTTAATATATGATTAAAATATTGTTAGCTGTACAGTAAACGCTTTTCACCTCGATAGCGTCCTTTTCAGAGCGCATGCGTGAGGCGGGAAAATGCAGGTATAGTGAGTATGACTACCTTAGCTTAGTAATCAGGAAATGTAGTACAGCGAAAAAACGCAAAAGTAGTAGAACTGACAATGCTATGACTACTCTGTATTTTCAGTGTATGTGTCCTAAGTTATAACGAATTTGAAAATCAATCACTGCAGCACTTGATGGATATTGATTTTCTGCTTTAAGACCACATCATCATGAGCTTAGTTGTTTTCACTATGAATTATGATATCCGTAAAGCAAAATTAGGTTGTTTGTTCCACATTTTAAATATTTGAATGCATACAGTCCACCAAACTTGTGTTGAATAAACTGCTTGCAATTTTAATGGTGCGCCCACAAAATGTTCTAATTAAATTGTAAACAAAACATTCAACAAGTGACACAAATCGCACCTTATTTAGCAAACTTAATTACCAACCCTGGCTGATTATGTGTCAATGGCACAGGTATCGCTTTAAATTTAAAATGACGCCAAGATAAATATAAACAACAACAATAGGCCCTATGATTAACTATACGATCCCTTGCCTACATGCGATAACTTTGCAGATATGACCCAAGGACAATGAAACCGTTTATTTGTCAAATAAACGTATACACAGAATAGTACCAGTGTACCATCGTGAAGACATATGCTGACAAGTACCTGGTAATGCTCACGCGAATGTTGGTGTACATTGCTAAACGCAATCTGCAAATTGCCCAGACGTATGTCCATGTAACGCACAAGAAACTTCCACTTTTTAATAATTGTAATGTACAGTTTATCAAGTTGGTTCGATTTGTTGTACGCTGTAATGACAGTTTTAAATGCTATCTTTTACAAATGACGATACATTTTATCATGGACAAATTTGGGAGGGAGGGGAGTGGGGCGTCTAAGAATTAGTACTCTCTGTAGTAATTGAACAATGTTGACAATTGTGAACGACTCCTAAGCCAAGTGTATTTCTGGCTTTGTTCTGCACTTCTGTTCTGTTGGTGTGTGGCTGTCAAGATAACGTCGTGTTGATAGTAACAAGAGAAAGCAGGCGACTCATTTACGCAGAAATGTGACGTCACAATCCGCCATTCGCCGTATTTGGGTTGTTCATAATACCCCACCCACGCGCCAAGTAAACTGTCCCACAAGGCACTGTAAAGACAGTTTCCTGTTTATAGGATGGCGTCGTCGTTTACGACTAAGCAAAGCGCTCGTGAGCCCGGTTAATTAGAAAGACACAGCAAAGAAAACGCACCTCAGTGGTAATTCTGTGTAAATTCCGGGCTGCTCAAATTGTTCCAGTCGTGATAACGTTATTGGCGAACAACGTCCGTATTTCTTTAAAAAGAATGTATCTACGGCTCGATGTCGTTCGGCGTGTAAATTAGTCACCGAGCAGATATCGCAAACCCTATTCTGATCATGTGTGCATCATAATTTATTTTAAAAAGAAACATAAAATTTATGTGGTTGATGCTAAACCGAACCAATAAATGAAAGTTAAAAGTGTCACTGACTGTAAAATAAAAAAATACTTGTTTCTTTCACCAGTCCTATGGTGATTTTGCTTCACTCAGAGCAAAACAACTAACACAATTTCAGACCATCAGAATAAAAAGGTCGGGTAAGGAAATCGTTATATGCGGTGACAAGCAGTTATTTTCTAAACAAAGCAACACTTGTTGAGATAAATGTATATTTGAAATACATGTTATTATACATTCTAATGTACTACCATACTACCTGAGGACTTTGTGCATTCCAACAGCAAGCATACATGTTGCCTTTGAAGTCCATTGCAATCCGTCCGAGATGACTTAAACGTCTTATATTAAATACACTCAATCACAGCGTAGCCGTTCGATGTGTCCTTGTTGCTGTGTCGTTGTCTGTGTCCTTGTTGCTGTGTCGTCATCGTTGTCACTGTGTCGTTGTCTCTCTGTCCTTGCTGCTGTGTCGTTGAGGTTGCACTGTGTCGTTGTTGCTGTGGTGTTGTCTGTGTCGTTGTCGCTGTGTCGTTATCTGTGTCCTTGTTGACGTGTCGTTGTCTGGACCGTTGTTACTGTGGCTCTGTTGCTGTGTCATTATTGATGTGTCGTTGTCGCTGTGTCGTTGTTATTGTGTCGTTATCTGTGTCCTTGTTGACGTGTCGTCGCTGTGTGGACCGTTGTTACTGTGGCTCTGTTGCTGTGTCGTTATATGTGTCCTTTTTGTTGATGTGTCGTTGTCGTTGTCGCTGTGCCGCTGGTACTGTGGCTCTGTCGCTGTGTCCTTGTTGTTGTGTCATTGTCACGTTGTCGCTGTGTCGTTATTGCTGTGACGTTGTCGTTGTTACTGTGTTGTTGTCACTGTGTCGTTGTCTGTGCGGTTGTCGTTGTGTCCTTGTTGCTGTATCGTTGTCTTTGCCGCTGTGTCGTTGTCACTGTTTCAGTATCGCTGTGTCGTTGTCTGTGTCCTTGTTGCTGTGTCATTGTCGCTGTGTCGTTGTCACTGTGTCATTATCTGTGTAGTTGTCGCTGTGTTATTGTCTGTGTCGTCGTTGTCTCTGAGTCGTCACAGTGTCGTTGTTGTTGTGTCCTCGTTGCTGTGTCGTTGTCACTATTTCAGTGTCGCTGTGTCGTTATTGCTGTGTCGTCGTCGTCACTGTGTCGTTGTGGTTGTCACTGTGGCGTTGTCTGTGTCATTGTCGATGTCACTGTGTTTCGTTGTATATGTCGTTGTCGCCGTGTTATTGTTGTTGTGTCGTAGTTGTTGTCACTGTGTCGTTGTCCTATGTTCTTGTTGCTGTGACGTTGTCGTTGTAACTATGTCCTAGTCGCTGTCGCCGTGTTGTCGCTGTCTGTGTCGTTGACGCGGTGTCGTTGTCCATATCGTTGTCGCTGTGTTCTTGTTGCTGTGTTGTTGTCGTTGTGTCATTGCATTCTTGTTGCCGAGTCCTTGTCGTTGTTATTGTCGCGTCGTTGTCACTGTGTCGTTGTCTGTGCCGTTATCGTCGTGTCCTTGTTGCTGTTTCGTTGTCGTTGTCACTGTGTCGTTGTCGCAGAACGTCTTCACGTTTCGTATGTAAGAATAGTGAGCGTCGTACAGATTCACGTTCATTGTGACCGGATAGCGGTACATCGATCGCCGGACCAATTCCGCAGTCATCTCCAACAGGTCAAGTTCATCTAGCGTGAGGTCGCCGAAGGAGCGCGCGTCTACAGGTTCGACAGACCGCTCGTTGTAGTGGGCGTAGAGCACCGCCGTCGCCGTGTCCAACCCGCGCACGTCGCACCCTCGACTCACCGGCCGTGAGTCACGGGTGAGTGTGTGTGCGTGTGTGTTTATACTATGCAAGTCATGCAAATAGTTGTATTCTTTCTCAATGTATACATATGAAGTGTGACGTTCTGTGATGGAAATGTGTTGATTGAAAAAAACAAAAAACAATACACATTCACACGTACCAAAACTTTAAAAAACTTCGTGATGACCGCAAGATTATACGTATGGGTGCGGGTGTGCGTGCGCGCGCGTGTGTATGCATGTGCGTTTGTATGTGTGTGTGTGTGTGCATGCGTACATGTGTGCGCGTTTATAATATATAAGTCATACCAATAGTTTGAAGGTGACATTCTGTGATAAAAATTGTTGATTCATTCAGTTATTAAACACAAACACGTAATACACATTCACACGTAACAATACGTTTTTTAAACTACTCGCGATAAAAGCAAGGGTATACATTGTTCTCTTCGTCAACAGTTTTTACACGTTTATTAACCATAATTCACATTATATTATCATGTATCCATACATTACATTATAACTACATTGTCACGACGTTAATCACAGTTTCAACACTATATTCGTTAAATATAGTTGTTCGTTTCGGTTTGTGTCTTCCATGCACTGTGCTTTTCACAATGGCAGCAGTCCCCGACTATATTCGTCTATCTCTGGTCATGTCCGTGTCACAAGATTAACATGCTATGCCGTCCCGCCTGTACACCTCCGACCGGCAGCGAATCTTTCTTCGCGTTGATACATTTCAAAATACCGTATTTGCCTTCGTCTGGAACATAGAGCCTAATTGTAATACGAGTGTTCCATACAGTATGTCATTTTGTGAGTGAGTGTGTGCGCGCGTACGTGCGCGCGCGTGTGAAGCTCGGCAGTTAGAACGTCTGGCTGTCAAATACTAGGCTAGGGATTCAAGTCCTGCTACTGCCGTTTCGAAATTTGGAAATGTTGCTTACCCTACTTGCCTCAAGCCATTCAACTACTCAGTGGGATAACTTCAAGCATCGAAATTTAGATGTGGGTGCATACTGTTCGCGTGGACAGCCATATTAGTGGCAACCTGTAACGCACCGTAAACAACAAATGTGGGAGAGGCGTATCAACTGAGTAAAAATTGAATGTTTTGCTTTTGATCTAAGCACATCATAATAACCATAACAAGAAGTAAATCGTGAGTACCTGTACATTTGACATGGAATCACCATGACCCTCCGCGATGTAAGCAACATAATAATGTATCCAACATATGGGGAAAGAGAGAGAGAGAGAGAGAGAGAGAGAGGGAGGGAGGGAGGGAGGGAGGGAGGGAGGGAGGGAGGAACAAAAGCCACTATTGCCAGTTATTGTGAGGCAAGCCTCACTACCAGCAAATACCTGTAAAGTTGGATGATTCCCACACTACTGACCACGAAGTGGGACACAGTACAACTGATTCGGTGAACTGTTATAATTAACACCCGTCACTAACTCCAGGTAACGGAACACAGTATCTCTTTAACATCGGAAAGGAGTAACTACACCGATTCACCTGACATCACCTTGGGGTTGAACCTTTGTAACGTCAGAAGGTCTTTATAGCCTCATCAACTGTTGTCCTCGTGGTGGTAACTATTGTTACATTATTGTTTTATTCCTCCGATGGTACAAAGTTGTCGTTCGTAGTTGTTGCAGTACTTGTCAAATGTCCATCTACATCATCCGAATGCGTAGTATTTGCTCACGCTCAGTTGTAGTAGTTTGGTCTGCTGCAAGGTTCAACGGCTTCGTTCCACGTACAAGCATGTCTCCTTTTGTGGTCTTCGAGTCATCGGTCTTTGTGGCAGCTGTAGTAGATATATCAGATACCATTACATTGGTATATTATATTTGTGATTTTTTAGTGCTGTTGTTGATTTGTTGGTTGTTGTAGCTCTCTCCGTCGTCGTTGTTGTAGTAGTAGTAGTTGTAGGAGTAGTAATAGCAGTTGTTGTTGATGTTGTTATTGGTTTTGTTGTTGTTCTCTTTGTCGTTGTTGCTGTAGGGGCAGGAGTAGTTGTGGTTTTGGTTATTGGGTTTGTTGTTGTTGTCGTTCTCTTGATAGTTGTTGTAGTAGGAGCAGTAGTAATCGTTGCTGTTGTTGGCTTTGCTGTTGTAGGGACGGTAGTAGTAGTTGTTATTGTAGGTTTTGTGTTGTTGTTGTTCTCTTGGTCGTTGTTGTAGTAGGAGCGGATGCAGTAGTTGTTGGTTTTGTTGTTGTTGTCGTTCTCTTGGTCGTTGTTGTAGTAGGAGCAGTAGTAATTGTTGCTGTTGTTGGCTTTGCTGTTGTAGGGACGGTAGTAGTAGTTGTTATTGTAGGTTTTGTGTTGTTGTTGTTCTCTTGGTCGTTGTTGTAGTAGCGGGTGTAGTACTAGTAATATTAGTTGTTGTTGTGACGATGACATTCCTTGCAACAAATGTATGATCTCGTGCGACATATGTGACAACTGGCACCAGTTGCCTGGTTTTAAACAAGATGGACGACGTGGTTTGTTATAATCTCACAAAACACTTGAGGAAATGATCACTTGTTCAAATATTGTACACTAACAAACACACAATGCACTCTATGTTTCAAGGACATTCAACGAGGCTCTTAATCATATTAATTAAGCTCGTGACAATAATCCCACATGCATTTTGCTGCGCAAACAAGAGTTTGTTTGACTGGAAGCCTATTATATGCTTGACCACGAACTGCTGCCAACAATGTCAACGGTGCATTCCTTATTGAGCCAAACTGTCACCAATGGAGCCACATCAGCTTGTTCACTGGTACTAATAATGTTGGAAACGAAACAAGGAGTAAAGACACCTATCTAAAATGTCAGTAATGGCTCAAATTTTAGTGACATTATATGTGCCTACTACATATTATACTTTAGATATAATTGTGTCGGTCTTAACCATTGGGTGGGATATTTTGAATAATTTCGGAAGGACATATTTGGATTAGTCTAAATTCAAGAGATCAAGCAGAGGTTGACAATGACGAGTAAAAAGTTTACGGAGATGAAGAAGATGTGGAATGTAGCGAACAAAGATATGAAACTACGAATTATCCGAGTCTGCATATTTCCAACTGCTACGTATGGATGCTAAACCTGGACTCTTAAAAAGGGCATTACTAAACGTATAAATTACGAGTTTCGTGGACTGAACGTAGAATTAACGGATCCATCGCAGATGAGCTTGGTATTATACCCGGGACTTTATTGAACTTTGTAAAGAAACAAAAACTAAGTTATTTCGGCCATGTGAAACGGCATCAACCTCTAGACTAATAATGGAAGGAAAAGTAGAAGGCAGCAGAAGCAGAGGAAGACCTAGGAGACAATGTGAGAAGGACATAGAGGAATGGTGGAAGCATATGTCTGGCGAGTGGGGAGACTGGCAAACGAAAGAAAATTGTCTATAGAAATCCATCAAAGCTGCAACGTCCGGAAATGGATAAGCAAACCGAACCTTCATTCAATAACACGTTGTCATTGCATTATTATTAATCGTGATTACTATTACCATTTTGATTATGGTTATTGCTATAATTATTTATACACAAATCAATCAGTTACTTTTTACCAACCAACTGGCGAGCATTTAAAACATAAAGTTAGTATATATTTATGGCGGTACACCCAATATACTGTCTTAACGACTGAGGTTCCACGGTAATATGCTATCAGGTTATTGAATTATTTGGAAAATTATATTTCACTAGTTTCTCCGGGCTTTATGATTGCCCCGGGAATCATGGCCATCAACGAGTTTCACCGTGGAGATTATGGTTCTTAAAATGTACAAAGCATTGTTAGCAGGATATACTGGGAGACTGACTGCTGCAAGGCTAAAGGGATTCAACCGTGCTTTAAAGTTACGGTATTATAAGTCTGCCGCTAAATTTTTTACTTATAATTTTCAATTGTGGATTCATTAATACATATGTAAATACTAACATTAATATTTTTATGTTATATATGTTTTCGGTAACAAAATAAAGTATCTTAAAAAATGTACATAAATGTAAGTACTGTCAAGCGATTTGAAAGCAAGTTACCAGTTCGACATTGTAACCACTTCTACAACACACACTTTTTGGACTTGTTCAATTTAGTTCGTGGCAGGTATTAACATTTTCTTAGATACATGTAGGTAATAGTGTACACCTGACTACCATATCCTCAATATTACATCATAATTACTATACAAACCTTAACAAATACTGCAATTTGAGATATGTATAATCCTTACCTGTGGTGTACTCTAGCTGTATTTACATTTTATGTATCTACACGTTTACATTTTTATATTAAATAAAACCATCACCATCATGGTTGTCATTTAAAAAACATTAATTATTTTGCATAAAATACTATGCAAATCAACAACATTCTGCAGTAATACTATCAAAATGTAAGTCACAAAACATTGTTTTAATAATTATGATCACTGATATCATTCTCCCGTGTTTGACGTTCTGTAGCGCTGAAGTTGCACTCGTCATAAGTTCACTTTCAAAATTTGTTTTAAAATGTAATTACGCATAGTGAAACAAATATATTCTAGTGTCAGCCACGTGAAAACAATAATTATTACTTGCGACAATAAACATAAAACAGATATTTACATATACGAAACCCAGCGCTAGTGTACGATAGTGGAGATAAAGGGGAAAAGTCTACAGTGCAATCGGCAAATTGGTAACTAAAAGTTGTGTGTCTTTTTACATCTTTTTAAAACTTAGATTCTAAATTGTTTAAGAATCTGAGGATGTACAAATTATGGTTTGATATCAAACAATCAGTATTTCGCCAAACCGACCTTTATATGCTGGCACTAAGGGTGGTCAGTCCAGGGTACTTGTTGTCCTCAGTGGTTATATTATGTCCCAAATTGAGGCGGGACCGACATTAACGTGATCCCCGAGTCACGGGGGATACGCAATCCCCACTGTTGAGAGCCAGGATTTTACACCAAATATCATGCCTGTCCGGTCCGGGTTTCAAACTCAGTGCGCTTTCATGCCAGGTGGATACACTAGCCGCGCTCCCTATCATTCGAGTTCAACTTTCTAAAATTAATTATTAAGATCATAAAAAATGACGATTACACTTGTTCGATCCCTTGTTATTAGTAAATAAATATATCACTAAAATCTACCGAGTGGGCGGAGCTCAACATGTCAACATTTAGTGCGCATGACCAGAGCCTGCCAACCTCCTCTGGGTTCTAGGTGTGACGTCGGCAGCAGAGATCGTTTCGTTCATGAAATATTTGGGGGTGAAAAGCGCATCAGAATGGGAAGTGTTTTTAACGCATTTCTGTTTTTTTTAAAACATTGGATTTAAAATTATTTACCATCAATTACATTTTATCCAGACAATGTTCTATATATTTAAAATGGAAAAAGATAATAAAATTCGTATCCTTTAAGTGGTTTCTGTAATTGCATATTTGGAAACACATCATAGCTTTATGACTTATAAACAAAGCAATGAATAATTTTAATTTCCTACTGTTGCATCAACTTATGCTGGGCCATATATGGAGTCTAATAATGTTGATGCATTTTGTTACAGGAAGACTTGAACTCTGTCAGGTGTCCATCGGTACACAATCAACTCAAGGCTATCAGACGAAACTTCAAATGTCCTGCACAATGAAGAAGCTTCACTTCTGCGGGATCCTGTACATCCTTGTCACAGTTGGAAATGCAGAGGACGCTGTACAACTGAACTACGAGATCCAGGAAGAACTAGCCCCGAACACGTTCATTGGAAACGTAGCTGAGGATGCCCGACCCTGGCAGCGCTATGACCGCAGGACGCTCAGTAAACTACACTTCAGCTTCCTCTCGCAACCACAGCTCAACAAGACGTACTTTGCCATCGAGGATTCAACCGGGATCATGGGAACAATGGCACCGATCGACCGAGACAAGATGTGTCCTCAACAGAGGCACTGCATCGTCACATTCATCATCGCCGTGCGGCCGGTCGAGTACTCCATCATCATCAAAGTGAACCTGGAGATCCTCGACATAAATGACAACCAGCCCTTGTTCCAGGAGAGACACATCCTGCAGGAGATATCAGAGGCAAGCTTTCCGGGAACCAGCTTCATCATCCCGACGGCTGTCGATCCGGACATTGGACGAAACACTATCCAGGACTATGGGTTGATATCGGCAACGCGTCATTTCAAGCTCGAGGTGATTCGCAAGGCAGGCGGCAGCACCGATCTACAACTCATCCTGCTAGAGAAGCTTGATCGCGAGGCCAGGGACTTCTACCAGATGAAGGTCATCGCTTATGACGGTGGCGAACCTCGACGGTCTGGCTCGGTGCTTGTTGACATCACTGTGTTGGACACAAACGACAACAAACCAATGTGAGCAAAACCATAATGAAGGTGAAGGCCATCGATCGCGATTCCGGGTTGAACGGGGTAGTCGAGTATCGTTTCTCGGCTCACACGCTGCAGAACTATGTCGATCTGTTCAAGATCAACAAGGAGATAGGAGAGGTGTTCATTATCGGCTCTGTCGACTATGAGATTGCATCGATCTACTTGCTATCGGTCGAGGCGTATGACAAGGGTGCTGATTCGTTGCCTACTGAAGCGACCATAGTTGTCCGTGTCAGCGACATGAATGACAATGCACCAGTGATCTCCATTAATACTCTCACTTTGAGCAGCGATGCAGAGGTTGCAGAAAATTCCCCTCTAGGTACATTTGTTGCGCACGTTTTGGTCATAGATGCTGACGATAAGAACAACGGGCGAGTCAGTTGTTATCTGAGCAACGAGAACTTCAAACTGCACAAACTTGATTCGACTGAGTTCAAAATCGTGACAACCAAGAAGTTCGACCGTGAGACATCGCCAGAACAGGTGATATCACTGACATGCTAGGACAGAGGCAATCCTCCTCAGGTGTCAGTCACAGATATTGTGGTGAAGATACTCAATGAGAATGACAACGTGCCAGTGTTTCAGAATAATATCTAATCCGTAGTGATTGGAGAGAACAACCCAGTGGGGGCATCTATTATGGAGGTGCATGCCATCGACAGGGACTCGACTGACAAAGGTCGCACCAGATACAGCCTGGAACCAAAAGCCAAGGAATTTGTGGACATCGACGAAGACACCGGCCAGATCATGGCGAAGGTGGTGTTTGACTTCGAAACAGTTGAACGGTTTGTCTTTCGTGTTTGCGTGACTGATCGCACAAACTTAAGACGGACAGCCATGGCGACAATAGAGCTAATAATTACGAACACAAATGACGCAAGACCGGAATTCAAGCAGGATAGCTACTCTTTTGTCGTTTTTGAGAACGATCCAGTGAACACCGAAGTGGGCAGTGTCCAGGTTTTTGACACAGATTCGGCACCATTCAACTACTTCACGTTTCAACATGACTTATTACACAGAGAAACACCCGAGTTTGCCATCAACCTAGAAACAGGGACGATCGTGACAAAACTTGTCCTGGATCGCGAGAAAAGCTACGATACGAGCTCATCATTTCAGCAGTCTCCAGCAATGATCCATCATCAAGCTCAACAACTAGAGTATCGATATTTGTTGCTGACAAAAACGATACTACGCCCGTGTTTAGTTTTCCGAACAACGTAAATCAGACTGTGCATGTTTTGAACACTGCTCCGTTGGGCAATGTCGTGTGGCAAATACGGGCCCATGACCAAAACACGGGTGTTAACGCGAGACTCTTGTATCACATCACATATGGTAACACAGGGGGTGCATTCGCCATTAACTCTGCCTCAGGTGTTATCACGGTTGACTGCGATCTCGTTTTGTAAATAGTGATCGTTATAAGTGTATTTTACACGTGATATGTATAATTGTATACATGTGTCATATATATTGTTGACATGCATGATGTTGTGAAGAAGTTTGGAAGTTCTGCCGGGGTTATAATGTAGGTCACAAAGCTCTCGCTAAAGTTTGTGGTAAGGGGTAATGTACAGTACCCCCTGCTGTTGAAAACAAGGGGTAAAAATTGAAATCAAGGGGTAATTTGTTCGGGTTTTCGACCTACAACTGGAGAGTGTATGGGAGAGTGTCCATCTGTAGGTGTGAGTGTGTGTATGTTTTTAGTTAGAACAAAGATAGCCTGTGGTTGTACACGCAATGTTGTCTTCCAATAAAGTCTGTACACAGCTGGCATGGGTAGTTCTCGGATGATGAATGATATGAAGAAATGTACATTTAGCACATCGTCTGCACTTGTCATACAGATATGAGATTTTCTTCAGGTATCAATTGATATTTTATACAGACCTGCCTACCATTCCGGATTGTCCGGAATCATTCCGGAAATACACCTCAAATTACGGTATTACGGCGAGGGATGAAAATATTACGGATTCTTTCGTTGTCATAATGCTTGTCAATCACTTCCGTCCTCCTCCAATTTAGCTTCACTTTAGTCAACAGGTGGCAGCATATATGCGCTGCTTGTTGTGACATGGTTTTTCATTCGCTGTTTCTGGTCGTAATCTGACCAATAATAAACAGCGTTATGAAAAATTCGTCACGACTCACGCGGCACGAAATGATGGCGGGGATCGAAACAGCATCACTATCGGCCAAGAAGAATCGTGTGCTGTAAACGTTTATAACAGCATGCACGTAAACATGACCCGTATTGTCAAGTTTAAAGAAGGGTGTCGGCTTTACATACTGCCGGATACGCGAAATCCATTTTCCTATTTCACATGACGTTTGTCTTTGACTTAGTGAATCTTTGATCTAGTCAAGCTACTATACTGTGTAGTCTATAACCTGGACCTAGGTATACCGGCTACTAATATTAATCCTAATGACACCACAAATAGACAATGATGTGACGCATTGTTATAATTTGATATGTTTCTGTAGTCAGCATGCTGTTTTTGAAATTTACATAAAATCAGAATTACAATGTATATAGACTCATTTACATTACAGTTACGCTTCTTCAGGTTTGATTTCCACGAATGCTGGTTATGAACATCTACCTTACCTTGATAACAGAACGCTTCAAAACACCTCATAATTTATTTGAAACAAATTGATTGATTGATATATTATTATTAATACCATAAGTGGCCCTAACATATCATCATTGTTGTATGTGTCACTTCAGCGCCATAACCTCTCTCCAGAAGAGTATCAGCTGAGACATACCCACATGCTCAATCGACAGCAGATGGAAATCGCAGGTCTAGACGGACAACTCGCAGCCGAGCTGAAGCAGATTGAACGTGGTGCTCTCGCAGACTGGGAGGTGCGATACGCCCAGGCAAAACTGCAACTGAGAGAGAGACACTATAAGGTTAGTGGAAGCGTTTGATATGTTTGCCAAATATGAATTAGTTATCATCATTGGTCGGCCAGGGCCAGAGCATAAACGAGCTGTTTCCATGTGGATCGATCGTTCATCAGTCTTTTCAAAGTCAAGGTTTTCGCAGGTCAGCTTGGTGTATGTTTTCTTCTGTTCCCCTCTGTTTTTCTTGCCATGAGTAGGTGTCCAGAAAAATGAATATTGACACTGGGTCTTCTGCGTTACAATTGCAATGGCCAGCTAGTTGTAGGGACCTCGGCTTTACATACTGCCGGATACGCAAAATTTATTTTCCTATTTCCCATGACACTGGTGGCCGGGATAATTGCAGGTACTGACTACGTCGTTAGACTAATACTAGTGACAGAGTCGTGGGTGTTGTACTTGTAGTGTTAGGCCAACTGACTGTACTAAGACTAAGTTAGTGTATTTATTGAGTGTAGTCTATCATTTACAGCCTATAATACAGGGATAGGTTTATATACTAGAGTCTAGACGATGTCGATGACTAGCGTAACGTAATGGTTTTGCCGTCCCCCGGCATGACTTTGTCTTTGATCTAGTCAAGCTACTATACTGTATAGTCTATAGCCTGGCCCTAGATATACCGGCTACTAATATTAATCCTAATGACACCACAAATAGACAATGACGTGATGCATTAATTTTTCAAGTTTTTTGTAGTCAGCATGCTGTTTTTGAAATTTACCTTAAATCAGAATTACAATGTGTATACCGGTAGACTCATTTACATTAGAGTTACGCTTCTTCACGTTTGATTTCCATCAATGCTGGTTATGAACATCTACCTTACCTTGTTAACCGAACGCTTCAAAACGTCTCGTAGTTTATTAGAGACAATTATGTGTTGGGTGCAACTATCGTTATAGTCACAGTATTAACGTATTACTGACAGTGGTGTTCTTTTCGTGACAATATCTGACACGGTTCTGAACTATTACTGACAGCAAGCCTATATTCCTGAAAATCAGTGTAAATGGGAAGATGGATTACTGACGGGAAGTTTTTGGGGTAGGCAGGTCTGCCCTCAACGCAACTGCCGTCGCTGTCCCAATACGGAAGCTGTGACCTTTAAACGCACTTGTCTGGTAACTGCAGAAATCCAGTAATTGTTTCAGAAAAAAACATAAAACTCGCTGCGCAGAATTGGGGAACCATCTGTAAGCAAATAAAGTAGAGTGTACCCCCTGAAACTCTCTTAAGAAAGAAGCAGGGTATATCATCGAATCAGGGATACATTAACCTCTCACCCGGAGGGACTGTGGACTCTGTCGAGTGCTATGCTTGAAGCGACGGAAAGAAATTGATATAAGATCCCCAGACAGCAACACGTCACCTATATGTAAACACCCTTGCACCCTACTCCTTCCTCGAGGTACCATTTCTCCCACCCGCAAATAAGCTTTGAATGCAATCACCATCATGGCTCGCATCATGAGACACTTGTACCACGACGTAAAAACTGAGGGCAGAGCAAGCACAAGACGAGTGAGTATAGAAAGAGTGACAGGCAGGCGGACATCAGGGACCGATCCGAGGTTACGAGCACCTGCCAAAACCTTGGCTACAATAAAACAATTAGTCGGGTCAGAAAAACAATTCATGTTATGAAAGTAAGCTATTGCTGATATGACTGAAACGATGGATGCCAGAGCAGAGCCATTAGAATGCAAGTGTCCTTTAAAAAGCAAAATCGTTGATACTGGCAGCTGCGTGGTTACATAGAGTGAAAGAAACTTCTTCCAAGCCCGGGTCGGCGACGACGGTGCAATGGAAGCGTGCAGGAGTAAATTCAAAGAGTCCTTAAGCTGTCCTGGCCAGGGACACACATTGCGGCACCTTCACTGGATTGAGATTCGCCCAGGGTGCCAACTCTCGGAACTTGTCGACCTGTGAACGGGATAATGCATCAGCAAGAGCACTGAACCGCCCCGGAACATGATGCGCTGCAAAATTAATATTAAAACGCAGCCAAGCCAACACCAGCAGGCGAAGTAGTGCCATGATGTTATGGAACGATACTAGGGCCATAATTCCACAATGCTACATTGTTGATTTCTGACTTTCGATTATCCATTTACGCCGAGATTTTTGATTTCTGACTTTCGATTATCCATTTACGCCGAGATTGTCGAATTCTGACTTTCGATTATCCCTTTACGCCAGAATGGCGTTTGGTCAAATATTTCTCCAAAAGATTTTCTCCAAAAGATTTTCTCGAAACGAAGTTCTCGAAACGAAATTCTCGAAACGAAGTTCTCGAAAAGATAATCTGGCACAAATTAAACTCAGTGACCTAAGGTAAGCTAAGCTGTGCTGCCCCCTAGCGAACTACACCAACTTGCAAATACTGAAGTATCCCTTGCAAGTCAGGCCAAAGCAATTATATAATTGCTTTGGTCAGGCCTTGCGCTGTCGTAGTGTACATAATACTTATATCGAGCATTTTTTACCCACGTTATGAGCTGTTTTATCAAAGTTGGAAATTAAAAGAACTCGATTTAGTCTCAAAGTCGATGAACGGAAGAAATGAAGTGCCAAGCAGTCTGCCAGAAAACGCGAATTGTTTGTCAGGAAGGTTGGTACTGTGTGTGAGCGATAATTCATGATGTTTCGAAAACTGTCAATAATAATATTTATTCGTACTATAACGTGTACAGTTCAGTGAAAGCAACGTATACATCCATCTAATATGTATATAAAATGGTCAGTGCAGCCAGTCTCGTCTATGAAGCGTGAGCGTCTATGTCATGAATGGGGGAGGCTGTTTTTAAGTGAATATTAGTAAACTTGGCAATGTTCTATTAACTGACTAGTCTGTATTATTGTGGTTACAATGTAATGGTCTTATGAGGTCTCATTCTTTATATACTGGCACTGAGGGTGGTCACTACCAGGGTGCTTGTCATCCTCGGTGGTTCTTTTATGTCCCAAATTGAGACGGGACCGACATTAATGTGATCACCGAGTCACTAGGGATATGCAGTCCCCAATTTTGAGAGCCAGATTTTTACACCAAATATCGTGCCTGCTCGGTCCAGGTTTCGAACTCAGAGCACTGACATGCCAGGCGGATGTGCTAACCACTACACTAGCCGCACTCTCTGTATAATTTGTTTCTGCTGTTAGGATAAATAAAATGCATCCTTATATTACCTAAGATGGGAGGGTGTGTTTCTATATTTCATAAAAACCAGCACAAACCCTTGGAGTAACATACACTATCGAGAGGGATGTGGGGGTACCAGCCCAGCCTGATCACAGTGCTTTCTTCTATATCATGAGCAGTCTTACTCCAAACCCACTATACTTTATCTTAGTCACATATTGAATATAACTTGGGATAATGTCATTGTTTTTCATTTTACATGTTAATGAAGAGGAGCTCAGCATGAAACTGCCGCAGAATAACGTATAGGGACGTACATGGTGGTATACACCAACTACCCAAATTTACACTGGGGAGTCTAGAGGAATACTTATCCCAGTATGGAAAGAAGCTGGAGGAAAAGAGCAAGTCTCTATACAAAGAAAGGTGAGTTATCTTAACATTAAACTAAAAGCACTGTAGGATTAAAGGTAAAAGCGAATAACCATATGAGCTTTGTAGTTCGTACGTCCCTGTCAAATATGATACTGCCTTGGTGAAATAATAGTTTTCTTTGTCAATGGATACCAGCAGGCTTATTTGTAAGAGGTTTGGCAAATTTCTATGTGTTAAATGTAAGAACAAACATTCAAAACCTAACAATAAATTATTCAGGACCAGTATTCAGGAATACCTTGCCTCATAAACTTAGAATACTCCTGACCATTAACCAGTTTAAAAGAAACCTAACAGCTCCTTACTCATGAATTATTATTGATATTACATTATATACGTGTCTGGGTAAATATATATATAGGTGAAGCACAATACTGGGCCAAAAAAGAGGACTGGACAACAAAAACAAAAAGTCTTAGATGGTAACCAAGATACATCTACACTTAAAATTAAAGAAAATAAGATATCTTTACTCACTGTTATGTGGCGCAATGCCAAATGAAGTTGATGATCTAAAATAGGAGAATGTGAAACCTTTCAGAAAAAAAAATTGCTTGACTGATGTATGCTAGTACCTCATCAGAATCCAACCAAGACTTTTAAAATGTTAAGAATGATCAGAGCACTCTGGACGTGAAATGGTGGACACTGTAACTTACGAAATCCACCACATTGTCCACAACCACAATTTTTTTCAAACAACAATAAACCGGCAGGATGCGTTTTTTTGTGTCTCTTCTTTCTTCATGGGCCTAAGATACAGCATAAATGTTATCAACAGGAACTGTCCGCAAACGAAGCTGGTTATGGAGTAAATATAGCGTAAGTTACAGTTACAGGACACCAATTTGGCCCAGTATTGTGCAACTCCACAATTTTTTTTATATATTGTACATTGTTTTCTTCAGGTTATTGCGGTATATGCGTACCACCACAGACAACACACAAGGAAAGTGGTTTGTGTCAGCTGTTGTGTGGGCAGAGATGAGGAAGTCTGCCTCTTATAAAGTAGATGTGTCCATGAACAATGATACGGTGGTGTAAGAAGCACAATGTGAATGTGGTGCTGGGCAGGGCCCTACAGCTCACTGCAAGCATGTTGCAGCAGTTCTGTTCGGCTGGACACTAGTGTCAGATAGGGACTACCTTGACAGAAGTGACATGTACACAGGTAAGACGTTTAAAAAAAACACTTATTTTCTGCATTCAATGTACTATGTAAAAATAATATTGGGGCAACTGTCAATGTACACAAAATTGCATTTAGTTTATCCCAATTTTGTACAAATAAGCTGGGTAGTTTCAAGAATGTGACACGCTGTTGTCAATATATCAGCAACAATAAATAAATGAAAGGGTTAAAATGCATATAAAATTCATAAATGTACACTTTGACTTGACCTGCAGGTCCTCCAGACGTTCCGTCATGCTATACCTTTTAAAGGAACTCCTATCAAGTCCAGCAGATTACATGCAATTCATGGGAAGGACAATGCGGACCTTATATATGATCCTTGATCAGAACAACTGCAGAACAACGACTCCACTCCAGACGGGTTCACTCTATTTGACGAAACAAATCTTATACAGCTTGTATTCCTTTTACAGACCAATTGAAAAATAGTTACTTGTCAAAACATGGGCATTAGTGCAGTCTCTGGCTTTATGTATAAAGCAAATAATACAATGTTGCTTATATCTCTACATATACATATTTCAGGAAAGTCAACCAATGCCAGTGATGCAGCTGTTCCCTCCTGCCAATCCACATGCCCTTGCCAACGACCACAACTACTTGAAGTTAACTCCACAAGATCAGTACTTGAAAGATGAAATGGTTAGTTATTTCCATGCTTTTCAATTCAACATACATACATACATACATCTGTATTTACACAATGTGCTCCATTGAAACAATGCACATGGTTACAATAGAGTGCAGTTGCTCAGTGACTAGAACGTTGGACTTTCAATCTAGAGAACTTCTTCTTGACAAGTTAGTAATTTCAAAGTAGTCAGCCTCAACCACGCATATTTATTCGTATGAATATAATATTATGTTGCTTATTATGTTCAGAAAACCACCACCCCTCAATACTGTGAAAATGTCCATAACAATAACATGTAGGCCTTCGCTAACATGTATCGATAGCTTGCGACTGATTTATGTGAGATAGCACAGAATTACTGTTACTATACAAAGAATTGCAGCTCATGTTTTGTTAAGTTACAAATCCTTTTGTACATGTAAATTATAGAAGTTCTGTTTTTAGTTGTTTTTATTTTGGTCTTTCACAAAAAAAAGCACATCCAAAACATTACAATTTATCAATAACATGCATTTTGTAATTTATACTTCTACATTCATACATTCTGTAGAACAATTTTTTAAATTTGTTTTCCATTTCATTTAATTAATTCACTTCATCTTACTTTGCGTGATTCAATTCAAATACAGTCGGGGTTGGCAGCTAGCTTTCTGACAGGACAGTCTACAAATTGTTTGCACGTTGATGACACTGAAGCCACAGAGGCTTCGCTTCAAGGAACATACTTTCCCAGTCAGAAACCTCTAGTTAATAACCACAGTTGCCAGTAGTTGAAAGGCCATAATCATTTTTGTTTGTTAAATCAAGCCAGGAAATCCATACTAAAATGCCTTTGTTGCTCTCATAAGAGATATAACTAACAGCTGGAATCTGTCAAACCATGTTCATTTTCACAAATAATCCGACTCATTCCATATTCCAATTCATGACTTTGCTTGACAGCTTCAACACAAAGGCGTGAACTACCACAACACCACTGCAGCCATCACATATAACAAGATCTGTGGTGGTTCTATCAAGCATCAGTGGTCATAGCAAAGGCAGCTCAGGTGTCCAGTCACTTCCTGAGGCTGGATGCAGCTGAGGACAGTTAGAACAAACGTAAGTATTAATTGATGCTGCTATGCAAACGTTATATATATATATATATATAAATCATAGCATAATAACTGGAAGATATGCAAACATATGTGATTGGTTTTAACAATTATGTTTTTATTCTGACCAATCTTATGTGGGTAGTTACACCATCTTTGGTTGATAAGGCTTTTGTGAAACTTTCAGTTACATTCTACATTTCATTTGCAGTTAAGTTTTTCAATTTAATGTTCTATTTATTTAATTTGGAATATTTGTTGCAAACATAAATTCGTATATACAGTGCAAGTAAATACACTTGAAAGTTGAAACAATATAATATAGCCAAGCCTCAGTGATTGTACTATCATAATAATCATGCCTGTGCAGTGTCAAAAATGTTCATTAGTACCCCCCCCCCCCCCCCCCCCCCCGTCTTCCGATATCACCACTCCAGCCAAGCGGCTGAAGTTATAGTTATGGCGGCTCGGTAGCGACCAAATTTAAACTACACCATTTGGTTCGGCCAGGCTCAATTTCTGGATTCACCCCTGTATGAGATAGTTTTGTTTGTCTGCATGAGGATTTTGCAGTAATGGGTGTCTTCGTTAAATTGCATATTGTTGTTACAAATGCATGTGAATTAAAGTAAAGACAATGTAAAGTACAAACATTTTATTTAAACTATTTGATAAGATTGACTAAAAAATTATGAAAAGCACATAGGTACAATCACTGCACTTGATATGTATAATGTAATAATTTATAATATCACATACACATCACATGCACATAACATGCAAAGCAACAATAGAAAAAAAAATAGGAAGAGGTTAAAAAAATGTCAGGTACATTTAAAAAACAAACAGTTACTTTTAGTACGATTCTTTGTTGCAAAAAAACAACACTAGTTAGTACATATGATATCAAATGCTAGTTGTAGTCGAGTCTAGCGTTGCAATTCTCGTTGAATTAATACACGGCTACACGTTCTTGTTGCTAACTTCGATAGTGCAATACATACCTTCGTACAAGCTCTTTGGAATCTTCATCTTGATACGCCAAAGCACGTATGTGTTGTTATTGTTTTCGAATGCATGGCATGCTGATATCGCGTAAAGCAGGTGACCGAAATGGTGCAGTAGGTCGACAGCGCAATTGGCTTTCGCCAGCTATACCCGGTGTAACGACAACTTTTTTTGACAATTAATAAAACAAGTACGCATTTGTTATTAAACCGACTGTGAGCACTAGTTAAACTATTCACACATTACACATCTGGACATAATAGAACAGGATTGGCGATGGGCAAACGAACTGATTGAGCACCTTTAAGCGAAAATTGTATGCTCTATAATGAATGTAAATGTTTATAAGCAGCAGAACATTTGGGATATTTATATAATGTACATGTAGTTATAGTCATATCTTTTATACACATTTGTTTTCTTTTGATAGATTACGCATTATGATCACTGAACATGGTTTCATATTGCTCGGTTTATGAACTTAATAACCTAGTTCAAATAATTAAGTGAATAATTGTTCTGTCTACACAAATGATAGGAATATCTATATTGATTGTCAAGCTCCTCAGCCTTCATCTGATACGTTAAAAACTATTTCATATCATAATGTATTAATTATGTAATATTAATTATGAAATTTGTAATTAGAGTAAATAATGAACACATACATCCTTATATTATAGTAAGACAGGTACATAATAAATGCAAGCATATTACAATTATGGGGTGTGTATTTCAAATTAAGCTTATTCAAGACAGCAACTACATCATTGACCGATGGTTTTGCGACAGGTGCCCCTCGACTGTCCAACCGAAACCTGCCTGACATGTAGCAGTGACATTCCTGTTACACAGCTCAAGCAGCATGTTGCCACCTGTGGGACAAAGAAGGTTGAGCGTGTGAGTATCAACCAATTGTTAAATGCATCATTCCTGATGGCGGTAGAATAGCTGAAATAATTATTACGGCTAGGTGTATTTCACAAAGGAACCATTTATTATATTAATTTCACATGCCTTACGATATAATGTTAGCAAGCATAGGCCATATAAACTACTCAACAAAAGAAAGTTCTATTTCTCTTAAGTGGCATATATTATAATATGTGTGGATCGTACCCCAAGATATTTAGTATGAAAGGATGCAGTGATCAAATATAGATTAAATGAATGCAACCAAGCAGCATTTACACCATTATCTACACAACCAGAATGGGGTATGTACGGTGGGGGGGAGCGGGGGTAAGGTACCCAAAGTGGCACTTTTTTACACTAGGGATAAAACAATTCAGAATGGACTTTGAAATCATTTTATTTGGCACATTACATCAATAACGAGTGGGCCCACCAGCTGCAACAACTCACATCTACTGCGCATACTGTTTACCAAGCGCTGTACACTGTTTTGAGGCAACCTGTCCCACTCTTTTTTGTCGTACACCAGTCTGCAATTATCCAATTGCCCTATCATGCTCTAAAGTGGAGAGAGATGGCATGATTGTTATCACACAGAGTATACCAGAGCAATGTATCCCTGACCAGTACAGAGGAATGACATTAATGATTATGAACCATTGTATAAATTTGTGCATGCAACATGTTCATGTTTCGCATGAGTAATCCCATTCAATGGGGGAACTTCATTGTCCAGTGGCAGTGGTCAAAGGATTATTACCACTAGCTTGTAACAAATGACTGCAAAAGTTGTGAAAGTGCCACTTTGGGGACCAGACCTCCCTGTACATACCCCATTCTGGTCGTGCTGATAATGGTGTAAATGCTGCTTGGTTGCATTTATTTAATCAATATTTGATCACTGCATCCTTTCATACCAAATATCTTGGGGTGCGATCCCCACATATTATATATGCCACTTAAGAGAAATATAACTGTCTTTTGTTGAGTAGTTTATGTTCTGTATCATCATATGTTGCTGTCATTCAGCTATGTGCCCAGTCAAGAATGAAATTAGGGTACAGCGTGTACTATTGAACTGTATATTTAAGGTAAATTTAATAATAAATTTGCAAAAGTAAATCTTTGTGTTCAACTCTTCAAATGTTATTTGTACGTGATGATAGCATGTTAATATCATAAAATGAAGTTCTGTTGTAATTGCGAATTAATAACTGCATCCCAGTATTGGTAGCGCATATATATACAGCATATATGTGTATGTATAGTAGTAGTGCATAAATGCAAGTAACTAATGGGTAATCAATGTTACTTTTAGCCAAAGAGATACCTTCCAACTTTCGATAGTGATGACGACAATGAGTGGGAAAAGGTAAATAGTAATTTATTTTTAGGTGTTTAAATTATTTTTATCTTATTTAGTTGAAATGCATAATTGTGTGTACTGGTATATGGATAAGTATTTTCAGATAATTTGGATAACTCTGTTGCTTCAGTTCACTAAGCTGAATGAATGAGTGAGTGGCTAAAGACAGTGGTGGATATTATGAACAATGTCTTCACACTGTAATTGCAGTGACAGAATCATGATTCACACATAATTTTAAATAATATTTGTATCAGCATTTCTGCTAATTACTTAATAAGTACTGGATGCCGCACTCTCTAATAACCCATTTCGCCATTCTATTCGCATTGTCCATTGTTGTGCATTAATGTATTGTACACTAATGTTACTACAATGATTTTTTATGCAAAATGTTTCTGTTTTGTTATACATTAAGTTGGTGTTAATAATATGGTTACATGTGTAATATGCTATTTTAAAAGAAAGTGTTAAATTTACATTCACTGATGATTTGAAATCCGCCCTCCTCCCCACCTTTCTTCCTTTCATTGAACATGTAGGTAATAAATACTACTGTACATCGTTGGTAGAAAAGGAAGTTGGAAAATGTCAAAAAGCTTTCCCCACATTTCTTTGCAATATAGATGAACATGGGGGTTTATCCTCTATTAGTTTGTGTTCATGGGGTTTTGGTGCACTGACAGGCTTCCTCTTTTTCCATGGATAATTGGAATTAGGTTTATATAGGTTAGGCGAATTAACCCCACCTTGCTAAGTAGAATTTGTGTTTTTGGTGGGGAAGGCGAATTAGCCCCACCTTGCTAAGTAGAATTTGTGTTTTTGGTGGGGAATGTATGTATTCTTGACATCTTATGTTTATAAATGTAGTGGTTTTTAGTCCATTACAAGATAGAGACGAATCATGTATATTGTTATTGTCAAGATTGTAGGAATGTGGGATCTGAGAAACCGGAAGGCTGACACTGTACAAGGGTTCAGTGTCATATCAGGTTTGGATTTTAGAGCTCACATTCCTATTAATGTCATTCCCAAATTGGCTGCACGATAAGCGGTCCAACTTCAATAAATAAACGTCATTCATTTGTCCAATTTCAATTCTCTGCTACATTGGACTCCTGTTGTTCACTGCATAAATGCTATTAAAAAAAAAATGTTGAATATTAATAATTGAGGTGGCTAGTTTGTCAATATTAAGTTGGACTTAATTTATATTAAAAAAAACTCCTTGTCACAATATCAAACTGGTATTTTTGTTTAAACCCAATCTACTCAGATATCCAAGAAATCCAAGACTGAAGATGGAGGCAACAGAAAGGTTAGAATCCATTTTTTTATTTAAGCTCTTGTTATGAGGTGTAATAAAACATATGTAATTGTTTTAAACATCACTGGTTAGTAATATTCAAAGGGCTTACATTACAGTATTGTTTACGTGCTTAAAGGTTAACAATTTTTTTTTAATGTGTTCTAATACTTTACAAGTTATAAAATCCATTTAAGTAGCTGTAGACGTCTTCTTTTGATGTTGCATATGCTGCTTGTTTTAGTATTTTTAACTGTTACTGTGCATTGACAGGTCTTTTTTGAAATGGACCGGTATATTTTGTCACACTTTGTTCATTGGCCTAGTGAGGGAAAGGACCCTACAGCACACCTAAAAGATTTCAACCCCCCATAAATGCAAAAATGACAGACACGTAGGACGTAAAAACAAACAGACAGACCCACTCTTTTTATAATATAGGTGATAGAGATAAGATCACAGGTGTGTTTGTCTTTTGCATTTAGAAGAATTTACAACAGCTAACAATGGAAGAGTGCCTTACGTATGTTGTGCTTCAGCTTGAATGTTTGAATTGTTTTGTGCATGTCCACTTGCTGTTATCTTTTTAAAGTCATTATTAAGTTTATATAATTTACATTAACCAGTATTTATTTATTTCGTACTAATGTGTTCATTTATATCTAACTACTGCAATTTGTAATTTAGGATTTACTGTGACGAATTTCATTAATCAATCAAACTTTTTGTAATGTACAAATAGTTGTAATTGTAATATATGTATATATATACAGCGATAGAAATAAGCCAGAATATTTACTTGTTCACCGGACAAGTCAGTTTAGAATTCTACTTGTCCGCCAACATTTTAACTTGTCCGAGTGGTTGTCAAGGGGAATCGAAGCTTCGGAAAAACCGTAAAATGTCTTATTTTTATGAAAACAACACAATGTTCCTGCTGTTTTGTTGCATGTACATCTTAGTGACTTGTGATCAAAGACACAATTTGATTTAATCTTCAAATTTTGAAATTGCAAAATTATATTTGCTATTATTTTCCGGTCCATTATTATTCACCACAAATATTAAAAGTAGAAACGCTACATGATGTATACCATTATTTTAGTTATGCTGATATGAACGCTTTTATTAATAACAAATAATTATTACTGATAGGAATGAGGCAATTGTTTTCCTTGCTATTTGTTTTATAATGTGGCAAAAACTATTTATGTTTAATATGGTATACGTATATATATATATAACATTGCTATAACATTTTTGCATCCGTTTGTCATTGAACATGCCACTCAACCAGGAACACGATCAATACAAAGCCAGGAAATGTTGTAACAAAAATCATAATAAAGTATATAATCTGATAATATTTTGTTCAACCTCTATGAACTTAAATATTAACAAAGTTCTGTATTTTACAAACGAAGATAATATTCAATTGATCATCAGCAAACAAACGCATATTTTTTCTAAATGTTATATTACCATTTTAATTATGATAAAACAGTTTTAACGGTGCCTGCATTACATTTACCAGGCGGAATATAATTTATAGATTTAGTTACGTCGTAACGTTGCTGCCGCGAGCAGACCGCCGTAGTTGGCGGAAGGTGACATGTCAACGGCGGTTGGCGCCTCGTCCCCGGCCGCGCGTCTTGCATAATTCGGTTTCGAAAACTCGCAATTTATGGTTAAAATTAATATTATATAGATACAACAACACTTTACCGGAGAGCCAGTTACAAGTTTTGAAAATGTTCACCGATCTGGATCGGCTAACGTTCGATGACTTGGTCTTGCTCTTGGTCAGGGTGGACTTGGAAGACTGCCGAGTCTGTGTGGTTTAGGCGTAATAATGGTTAACACTATATACTATTCAAATAACAGGTAGCGATACAAACTGTGTAAAACCAGCGATATAAAACTATTTACAAAGTTCATCAAATATGATCCGTGAATGGGAGTAAGTTGTACGTCGGCCAAACTGAACGATTTATGATTGTGTGAAATACAGCCTCGATCAACGATGGCTGATGCGGAGTCTGTCCTACGCATATGACAGAGCTAGGTCGGTGCGCTCAGCGGATGACCCTGTTAACGCAGGCACTAAACTCGGTCGAACATTGATGTAAACACACTGGCGGCGGAACGACAAGACGTCGGCACACTGAATTGAATTTTATTCAACATAACATACATACATATACAGCATAATTCCTATAATGCATACTAAATAATAATATAAAAAAATTGGAACCCGCGCGATTACTAGCGAACTTCATTTACGTTTGAATTTCCTGAAATAAAAACTTTGCAATGTTGCACGCGTCACTATTTACTGTACATTTTCACTTGTCCACCGGGTAACCATGTAGAGGCGGATACTCCAAGTACTTGACACATTACCCACTTTCCCTCACTTCTCTTGTTATGACTCAGGGCCTTTTTACATACTGTTTTTATACATATTTAAAAACTAACTTATTCGTTTATAAATATATATTTTAAATGTATTTAATAATTTGTTTATCTTTTAATCCCTAGTGCATGAACTATTATTTTATTAAGCACAGCAGCCCCCCAAAGTGCAGCAAAATCTCCGAGCAGACTCGATCTGCTCAACGGATGGTGGCTGCCTAATACAAAGAAGAAGAAGAAGAGTAATTTTACTTGTCCGGGCCAAAAATCACTTGTCCCGGACAAACGGACAAGTGCTATTTCGAACGCTGTATATATATATCTATTATATACAATCATGTATATATATATATATAATTCTTACCAAAAGTGTGTGGTACAGTAACATAACAAATGTTAAGTTAAATTATATACAGTGTATATATATATATATATATTAAATTCACATTACCTCAAAATGGTTAAAATGCAACAGTTTCTACTTTCCTATGCAAATAGCTCCCAGGCATCTTGGTCTATTCAATACATTAATGCAACCTTTTTGTCTGAAGTATTACCACATTTGTTAATCTATTCCATCATGGTATGTGCTTTTTTATTAACATACGTTTACTTTCAATATTTTGTTTTGCTATTTGCAGTATTCTCTATATTAACTTTTTTGAATCTCAGTCCAATTTGTCACTCACTTGTGTCATGACTTGTGATTCGTTTTCTGTTTACTGTTTATTTATTTTCCACACATGAGTTTTCATTTATTATAATATAATAACCTATGCGTTTATATATGTTGGAAATGTGTTGGTTAAAATGCATTACAGTGCATTAGCTCCTACCACTACAGATACAGTTTTATTGTTATGTTTTTTACTCGGGCCATCTTGTCAAATGGTCCTGATTGTTTTGTATTACATTTGTTTTAAATATATAATCTGTTTTTTATATCTCTTACACTTTAAGTAGTTACTTATCATGCAACTCAAACACTAAAGGCACATACTGTTACTGAAAAATTACTGCACATTGAAAATATGCTGAAGTTATTAATACAGTTAAATGATAACTGACAAAATTTGTTCTCCAAATTTACAGGTGGTATTGCAAATAATTGTCTAAATAATATTTTTAATATCAGTAATACTATTGGAATTGGAACAATTTATTCGACAATAAACAAACAAAAGCACACAATGAAGCACACATTTTTTTACAATACTTGGTGTATGTTGGGAGGCTCTCATTTTCACTATTGATGAAAGTAATGAACTGTAAATAATGCGCCTAACGTACATACACGATTGAATTTTAAGTGCAAATAAAATAGATAATTTAATATTTCTGCAACTATAATAAGTGTTTTTTTCTTCTTAAAATAGGCTGCATGTTCAAGTGATATCACTACCTGCATGTGACTCGTTTTGGTTTGACTGTAATCCGGGGATTCATGTATACGTCTTCAAGATGTGATAGGCCTGTGCTATTTTATATTGTATAAACCATTTGGAAATCTTAAAAAGTTATATATTTACCGCATTATTCTTACTCTCCAATAAAAATGCATTTTAGTTTTTGACCCTCATGAAAAAATGTGGCATCCTTTCCCATTAAATCAATATTTATGTATATGTGCATTTTTATTGACAGTCCACCAGAAGAGGATTTTATGGCATGTCCACTTTGTGACGGACTCTTCATGAAATCTGTAATAGATGTCCATGCATCTCAGTGCAGTGAAACAAGGTAAGGAATCACTTATCATTTTTAAAAGCATTGAACAGTAATCAAAGATAATAGAATATACACTGGTAAGCAGTGGTAGACTGATAATTTAATAGTATCTGTTTATAGTTACCATTCAAGCAGGTAACTTGCTGAGACAAGTATACCTATAAAGTGCAAATCTACATAATGTCGTAGAGAAAAGGTGCATAGATGGTGTGATTCGGCAAAGATAACTACATTTTGGAACTTATTAGATGGCAAACTAAAATAAAATGTAATTAAGATCTGGTGGTGCATGGAATAGTAATGTTTATGAACACTGCTATTATAATATCAAAATATACATGCAATTTGCAAACTGCCATGTATCTTTGTGTGGACATGGGGTTACTCAACGACATGGATCTTATATATTATATTCTTAAACCTCTACAAGTTATACATGTGTGTTGGTGTAATTCATGTTTAATTGTAGACTGATACTACATTTGTTACAATAACAATTAGTGCATATTTTGTTTTTATTGATGATGTGCATCATGTGCTTAAACTTACACTAATGAAAACGGGTCTTTTGCATTTGTGGTTTCATAGTTCAAGAGAAACTGCTGCTGCTCAGTCAGACGTAGGTGGGAAACCTCAACATCGGTAAGATAGTATCAGAAGTCAATTATGGTAGGCAACTGTCACGCAGTTAAGCTAATTGTGCATCTAATGTCATCAATCAGTAGATTTTATTTTTAAAAGTAGAAGTAAAACTTTACTAAAAGTACTTACAATAGGTGTAAAACAGTGTATAAAATTTTGAGTTGGAAATGCAACACTTGGTTCACACAAACTATTATGTTCATGTAATGTCAGATTATTGTAGAAAGATTACGGTAAGTTATGACTAATGTGTGACATAACTATGTACTTATATTATTGAAAGCATATTCAACCATTCTGACCACTACCCGGAAATGTCCATATAATCATTATGCTGTCTGTGTTAATACTAAACATATCTTAACCAAATTTGGAATATTAGTTAGATAATTGAATGGTATATGATGTGTAAAATATGGGCTCATTTATTTGTATAATACCATGGCAATGAATATATCTTGTGAGACGGATTTTGACATCCTTGAAAATTATTATGAGCCTAACTCTATGTGTGATCATGCAATTGTTAAGAATCATTAGCTAGAATGCTCCTCGGTCAGAATCGGTGGTTTTGGGCAAGGATACCTGACTTCACTGACTCTTGTTCAGGTTTTAGCATTTTTTAAGATGTCTTGAAAAAAGCTCAAACCTAAAGTCCCATCGCACAAAAGTCATTGCAGTCAGATTTCCTTGCCCAAAACAACCGCTTCTGTCAGAGGGGGCCTTGTAACTAATGATTCTTGACAAATGCATGATCACACATACAGTTGTTAGCTCAGAATAATTTTCAAGGATGCATGACCCTCTGTCACACTAGAAATGTTCATTGACAAACTAGCCCATAAACCACTTATCAAATAATATCCATTTAACTTATTAGTACTCCAAATTTGGGTAAGATGTGTTCAGTATTTCCACAGATATGGCTGTTTTTGGGTAGTGACTACCCGGGTTTCAAAAAGAGCATGACATACAATAATTATGTGTATAATTTTTAGCACTCTGGATGACTACTTAGACGCTTGCAATGAGTCATTCAAGGACAAGTGTGGCAAGCAAGTACCACTAACAATCATGGTTCAGAGGAAAAGAGCATTTGCGCAGGAGATAGGTGTTTTCGAGGACTGGGATGATGAGGACTGGCAGAAGCCCTTCCACGTAACATTCGCAGAAGAAGCTGGTGTGGATGCGGGGGGTGTCAGCAGAGAATTTTACACTTTGTTCTTTGCACAGTGTGAACTGCTGGAAGGTGGAACCCTGAAGTACGATAGCGATCTTGTCGAGACAAAAACATATAAGATCTTGGGGCGGGTGGCAGCAAAGGCCATCCTTTCTGGCCATGCTGGCATTGGGACCTTCAGCCATTTGGCAGCCAGCCACCTACATTGTCAGTGAAGCCACACCAAGAGGCCCCATGGAAACTGACAACATCCTGGATCCTGAAGCTAAACAAGCAATGTTGGAGGTGAGGATGTGGCATATTTTGTTTGTTACAAATGGAGGAAAGTATGAATTATACATCTATATTAAATTCTCAAATTCCCAAAATTTACATCATTAATATCTTTTTCTTACTGATGAAATTAACATAACTGCGATTCTACAGTAATAGAACAATTTACATACAAATATAATCAAATAAAATGTTCAGCTACAAAAACTTGTATTCTATTGCAAAGTTAATGATGTCTTATTTGGAGAAACAAATTACCTGAAACAGTTATACTGCCTGAGAGTTGTTTGTGTTTAGCAAATAGTAACAATAAAGTCTAAAATGTCTAACTACCGGGGTAAGTGTTAGGTAATATTATGTAGTGCACAGGTAAAACGTACCATAAAAACCATGTAAAAAAATTGCAAGCATTTTCATGGAATAAATACATTACTAGAAAATGTTGATGACAACATTGGTACTTGGTGCATATTATTATGTGTTTGAGGCAACACTTGGTTGGCAGATGGTGAGGACAATGTTGGATAATGGTTTAGGTAACATAGGTATTGTCTGCTATTGATGCTGGCCCAAGGTAATGTTGCTGTGTTGTGGCAACGTTTAGCCAACCAGCAAAGTACTGTTAGGGTAATCAAGATTGCTGTTGTTGGAAAAATCATGTAAATGCTTCTTACACAAGGTCGGGATGTAATAAACAGGGATGTCGTAATTCATAATAAACATTGCACTGTTTCTTTGCATCCAGCTGGGCTACCTGGCATAAATAACAAACCAGATGCAGGAAAATGTGTATTTAAATTCAATAGCACACAATCTCACTGTCACTGGTGAGAAATATAGTTTAAGAGATAATGGATGTCATAAATCATAATAAAAATTTCTTAAACAGGTCACTACATTTGAGTGACAAATTTTTGCTAATTTTCACAAATTTATAACCATTTTTCATATCATAGGAAGATGATCAAATCCTTCTAATGTCGATGTTATGTTGACATTGTGATCACTGGTAAATTGATACATAAAACTACAAAATTTCAACCATTAGAAGAATTGGCATAGTTACCTAATAAATTTATAATAAGACTTAATTTTCATATAACAACACATAATCAACTCTCGTGCTCAAATATTTTATTTCCAGGTGTATCTTCACTGATATGCATATAGTCTCCAATAAACACGTAAACATTTTACTTCCATCATAACCCTTAATGATCTGTAACTGTGATTCACCAAAAACATTTGATCAATAATTACAAAGTCACAATATAGTCCAAAGGACTTCAGGGCGAATTGGCCAATTTAAAAAAAATGCATAATTGATATGTATTTTGAAAATTTGTAGATACCACAGTGTACCACTGAGATGGAATTCTGCGCCAAGACAACCAAATTTGCAGATGTGTTGACCCAAGTGGGGTGCACGGAACGGTTGTCAAACTCAAACTCACAAAAAATCGTTTGGGCGATTTATCGCTACTTTATGGTGGATCGATGCATGCGTCCTCTTCGACAATTTATGGAAGGTACAATACTAACCAATTTACATGTGAATCTTAACTATGAATCCTAAGTATCTGGGATATAATTTCAAAGGAAAGAAACAAATTAAAATATATATTTTACATGAGAATTTAAAATTTTCACTGACTGTAAATTATTTGTATCAATCATGTAGAACTGGTTTTGAGGAGTAAATTTTGTATGCTATGTCAATCATTTTGATGAAAAAAATATGATGTGTTATGCATTAATAACATAATATTACAGCAAAAAGGATTTTTAATTGATTGTAATCATTATTGGTATATATTACTGTACAAGTTCCCAAACAAATATTTTTTACAGATTTTTAAAAAACAATTTTATTGTCAATGCAACATCTGTTGACACATTTTGGAAACTACTACCAACATATTTAAAATGACTACAGTACAACATAAATGTTGTTGTTGAAACATTTTAAAAATAAACAAGTGCAATAAAGACATCAGCAATGGGTAAAATTATTTGTTCAAGCTATTTTTCAATTATAGCTATAAACATTTGCTACTATAAACATGACATTGTACTTAAATTCTCCATTGTATAAGAGGAATTAGTATAATTCGATGTTCAAACTATCTGGATACATGCATTGGTGAAGTGGTTAGTATGTACTTTTTTACAGACAGATACATGTGACTGACTAGTGTGCTGTAAATTACATGTTCAGTGGATCAAATGATCTAACTACTATGCCACTACATGTCTTTAGACAGTTGCAAAACGAATTCATGATTTAACCATGTGACCATGTTAGCATGATATTTGCAGGGTTGATGCTCCATGGCATATTGAAAGGTCTTCAGAGTTTTGCCCCAGCACAAGGGTTGAAATATCTGATGCCGCGGGAGCAGGTATCTGCTGAGGAGATGAAAAGCTTTTACGCTTTTTCCCTGAGCCCGGCTGGACCACAGAGAGAGGTGGAAGAAGAAGTCATGGTCTACTTCCACCGCTTCTTGACCCAAGTCGAGAGTGAGTACCTTTATTATCCATGAATGAATTGCACTGCTGGTTTAGATATGTACTGGATGATGGATCCAGATATGGGCTGCGGTCGACTGAGGTCAATTAAATTCTAATCAATTAATATTTTAAACAATCATTCCAACTGAATGTCCAGGTCATATTACTCAGTTTCAATACACAAATTAGTTATACTAGAGTTTTTTTTAATACAGACGTGTGAAATGTAATAAAATGCAGACAATACATGAATTTAAGTAATTACATGAACATTGTGAATGCATTTGAAGTCTGCACAGATGATCGGTGCCTTATTGCAATCTTATAATAGTGCTAATGGCCAGGTGTGAATGTGGCCTTTTGTGGTCAAGGGCAAGACTTGCTAGTACTGTCCTTAATAAAAGTGCTTCAAATGTATTTGTATGATAGCATTGAAAGCCTAGCTAATGATGCCATCTGGCTTATGAATCCCCACTTTCCTGTGGCTTGATCCTTAATGTAGTTGCTAACTGCAATTAAGTCTGAGCCAGTGTAAACATGACAAGTTAAATCAGGGTATGCCATTTACTGTTGAGTGATGCATCCACAACTTAAGTTTGTAAAATTTATGCAACTCTACATAAGGAGACAAAACTAGATCGCACAAGCACAAGAAAGTTAGGTTTAATTTATTTTTTTAATTTCCAATTTAACTTACCTACTCAACATGTTTAATTTCCAATTGATTTTTTGATTGAACCGACATGTAGATATGCTATAAATATGATGATATGGATCAGGGTAGGTGTGAATTAACATCGGAGGTTCTATCATATGGATGATGGTTTATCGGTGTCGACCATTTTACAAGTACATCTATATGATTTCCACCTGCACACAAAACTATTAATTTATAAATCCTATGAAATGTGTCGTGCTACATAGCATTAACAAGATTTGTTATCTTTGATTTTGTATGTACAAAAAGAGCACATACAAATATTGCCTTGATGTATAAGGCAGGCTAACAACAGTAGATTGAGGCAAATTACATTACACAAGTTAGGGAAATTTACTTCAGTTCTTGACCCGAATAGTAGATTTGCATTGGTCAAATTAACTACAGTGACCGAATAGTTATGGAGTCACATAAACTGTTTGAGCAGCATCATTTTCATGAGACAGTAATTGGGTCAGTTATGCTTGGTAGCCAAATTTTCTATTTGCTTGATGCTTGAAGTTATTTAAAGTTAAATACTGAAAATGTTTTTCTGCTAGATTATTATACCTTTGTATGCATACTATCAATAAAGTTCACTTGTATGATGATTACATACGTGTAAGTGAGTTAGTCATGGATCAAGCATGTCAATATCATGTAATAAATCCATTATGCAATCTTTGACAGCCATTTAAAAAAAGTTTCTTAAAATTTCTGCATTTGGAAACGGGATATCTCTGGAAATAATTATGCTATATAAATAATGTTTTCAGTATTGCATTCTGCGTATTCTCTTGTGTGCAATGATCAGACACTTTTTTTAAATCATGAATACTTTGAAATGTATAGCCATATTTGTTGCAAAAAAAACAAGATTGTTTTAGTATTTTACCAAACAATTATTACAAAATTAAAATAAAATGTTGTAAAAAAAAAGTTAAGTTCTTATAGTGCGCAGTATCCAGTCCTCAGGGCTGCTCAAAGTGCTTTACACTTTATTTCCTGGCAGACCTGTTCAATCGAACACCATCTCGACTTCTCCGGGAAGCATCCAGCCACGCTGCAATTAATGTACAATTACTGTATAGCCATGTACTCGTGCATACGGCTGAGTGAACTGGAGCAACGTCTAGTGAATGAACTTGTTCAAGGTTTGACACCACCGCACAGGATTCCAACCCGGATTCTCTTGGTTGAGAGTCCGAAGCTCTAGCCACTGCACCACGGCGCTACACATTTTGAACTGCCGACGTATACTATTCGTTGAAGTTAACTCAACATAGTCGCAGCAACGAAGAGGCATGGACCTCCATAACGGAATTAGAATTCAATCGAGTAGGCTGGCCTGACAATTGGCCAACTCAAGAAGAAATGGAGCGACCATAAAATTCAAAACGCAAAAGACATGTACGGGGAAAAACGTAAATCCCACGGCTGTCATGTCTTATATGACAAGTGTGGCTGATTTAGGCAAGAGTTGAAATTGAAAGAATCAAAAAGTACTTATCAGAACGCAGGCTCTGGACCATTGCTGATTTTTGAGACTTTACACCGCTATCAATTTACACATAGTTTTATGAACATACCAGGCATTCGTTTGACTGGATCTTACAGCAAGTGTTGCGACTTTTTTTATGAATAGATGTCTTCGTGGCAGTCCACCGAACCACCCACCGGGGCTGCCCCAAGCAACGACACATACCGTTAATTACAATAACACGACCGGTAACCTTCACTATGGTCAATTTGTCAGCTGCCTTTTTAACACGAAACCTTATCTGCGTCATGACGAATCAGACCATCGACGATCAACTTGTCTGGAGCACTCCTGAACGCTCGATCTGTCCGAAATAAAGCCACCACCGTTACTGAATTTGTAAAAGATCATGATATTGATGTACTTGCGATTGCTTGCGATGTGGTTGAATAAGTCTAGTGACAAACCAATAATTGCGGAATTAACACCGATTGGTTACACCTGTATCAACGGACGTGTTGCCGGTCGGGGAGGTGTGGCCATCATCCACAGAAACACATTATCGTCCTAGCAAATACACTGTGCAAATTATACTGGTGTGATTTTGTTTGTTAATATTTCATATTAGCAGCGTACTAACAATGGTATGTGATTCGTTAATTGATACCATCGTGTCTTGTAAGAATTATACATTATTCTTTGCACTTCCAGCCGGCTGTAAGCACCCTCCTCTTGCAGACGAGCCACGTTATCTAACTGGAAATTCGGTAGTATTTCTTCTGTTGATATTTAAACATAAAAACAATATATATCTTAAATTAAGTTATTGTTTTGACATATTTACAATACATAACTACTTTAAATATAATCTCATATACGGTGACATTGTAGATTCCCCCGAACAATAGATGCAGACGGGCGGCAGTCGAACTACCATCACTACGTAACCGGACCGGTGGTCTTCGGGAAGAGCAGCGCCAATGGCTATTAGTTACTATTCCATGATTGTAGTTCAATGGTAATATTGTCGTGACCCCTAGTTTCCGGATCACGGCCTCGCATGTTTGGATACTTCCTGTTGTGAGTTGCAGTTTTGTGTTCTCTTATTAAAACACTGTTCTAGTTACGCATACGTACTAGTGTTTGTTTGTGTGTCTCGAAGTGTGCATTTGATCACCTAATGGCGCAGAGCGACAAATAACAACCAGAAGTGTCATTGACTAATTCATGATATAAGTGACCGCAAATCACAACAATAATGATTCATTGCAGTAGGTTATGGGGCCGTTTAGCAGACCACATATTCAACACCGTAGTGGAGCTCACTCAAACGTTCTCTAATATCGTCATATCTGTTGAGTAAATGGTGAACTATGAAAACAGCCTCCACGTGGCTTCTGTCGTGAATCACAACACCGAAGTAATATCGATGTTGTGTGCACTAAGAACAGTGTGGTATTATTACAAAGAAATTACTGTGTAAATATGTGCAGAGATGTGCAGAAATGTACTGTTTTTTATTTAATTTTCAGAATGGATTCCGAAGCAAGCAAGACCAAGCTGCTGATCGTAGGGCACAGTTTTGTGTCGCATGTCAGAATCGTGTACCAGCAATGCTGAGTATCGCTATTTCAGTCCCGACCTTCTCCTGTCTTGTATGTTTGACAAGATTGTCTTTCGAGGAAAGGGGGGACTTATCTTGGATGGTTTGTTCCGTGAATTTGGAGCTGTGTGTACAGAGGAGCCAAATGTTGTTTTAATCGGCATAGGAACGAATGATCTATGCAATGGCTGTGCACCAGAAGAATTGGCAGAAGGTATTGTGTCATTTGCTCACAAACTGACCTCAATACCTTCTGTATTACATGTAGTGATATGACATATTCTAACACGAATTCCTAAGTCCGGCAGCCACTATGTTGTTCCAAATTATTTTGACCAAACCCGGCACATTGTTAGTACGCACATAGCCCAGCTGATTATTGATTCAAATAAAATAAATTTCTGGGCACATCGTGAATTGTCTCTTCCAAAGCATTTCGCAAGAGACGGAATGCACATGAGTACCATTGGCATAAAGAGATATGTCAGTAGCATGAGGAGAGCAGCTATTATAGCTTTGAAACGATGCCAACATCAGGTTTACGTGCTTTCTTCATGCCACAACATGTCATTATTTTTTTCTAATATATTTTTTTAATCTTCAAAATTGTCACTCTTCAAAAATCAATTCAACCAAAAACAACCATTATGAATCAAAATTACTTTTAAAAACACAACTGCAAAACATAGAATTTGGCATATCACAACTTCACTTGCATCAACTTTGTCTAGATCATTTGTTTCTCTGTTGATGCTGAACACCTTTGGCTTTGATGTCACTGTATACATAATTTCAACTGCATGCAATGAACCATCCATGTTGAGTCTTAATCCTTCTTGGCAGACAACCTTTCATTCAAATATTACAGCTCAAAATGTGCAATTGTTTTTTCTTTGCTTTTCAAAATTTAATTCTGATTCAGTTAGAAATCATCATTGTTAAAATATTCTAAGACTATTTAGAAATTGCTATTGTATTTGTAAAGTAAATTTTCAAATTACTACCTTACCTACGCACGAGACTGTGCCTAACAGGAAACAGCTGTGGGCCTGCACCAATGTCAATAATGGCAAGTGCTCGCATGGGTCAACTCTTCAATAATTGACAATGCTCTTTGATCTCTGCAGAAGTGTCTGGCATCGTAGTTGCTTCATATCCATTGTTCAACTCAGAGTTATGTGCAATAACACTTGAAGAACATTGCTATATGACTTTGATAAGTGTAGACGTCGCTACTAGGATGTTTCCATTCTTCAACAACTGGCAGGGCTGTGATATCAGCAGAAATGGGTAGTGCGGCTATAGTTATGCTTACTTCACAGTCGTTGCCAGTGTTTCTGCCAGCAGGGTAAAATTACGTGCCCAAAATATTTCTAGGGTACAGATACGTACCCAAAATAAATCCAGATTTTTAAATATTGTTGAACATTCTGTGCAAAGAAACTCATACTTGATACTTGGTGAAGAATGAGGCCGTGTCAACACGTTTATGCTAGCTATTCTGTGATTGGCGAAACGTGGTACACCCTGTATTCACTGTGGGATTGAAGCCTTCACAGGATAGAACATGGCGTACCGGCATATTGGTAGGCTTAGTGTAAAGAATACGGCGTGCTGTCATAACTGTATATTTTTCGTAATGTTTTCGAGTATCCCCGGTATTAATTGTTTCTTGGTAAAGAAAAATAACACAAGATACCATACTACATCATGAATCGGACAATTTATTCTAAAATGTGAAGGCAAGTTTACAATTTTCCTGCCAACTGTTACATTTGTCATTAATTCTCCTACGAAACATGGAAATGATCACTATGAGCCGGGCGGGATTTCCCACTCCAAATGCCAGGAAATCGCTTCTCCGAGCATCTAGAAATCAATTTCCCCCCAGACCCCCCATCCATCGAGGCATCCGTCACCCGTGGCAGGCTAAGCCGGGTGGCAGGCGAAGCCGGCCAGTTCCGTACCAAAATTATTTTTTCTGGCAGAAACCCTGGTTGCTCAACTGGCAGTTATGTGCAGTGAAAATATGCACACATAATGAAAGCTGCTATTGAGAATTGTAGACATTGCTCCTTGCATGGGTCGACTCATCAGCAACTGGCAGAGTTCTCTGATCATGGTAGAAGTGGCTGGTATCGTAGCAAACCTAGTGCATACTTTCGTGGACTTTCACACACAAATTACGAACTTCATTGCATATTACATGGACTTATGCATATTACTTATCGTGAATTATGAACTATAATTCAGTGCATATTGCACGGACTTACGCATGTTACCTATCGAGAAATTATTAACTTTACTTCGGTGCATGGTGCACGGACTATAGGTCAAATAAATAGGTCAAGTTATGATAACCGTTTAAAGGTTGCATATTATTAAATTCATTATATTGGCCATATTCATACTTCAAACGTTAACAGTGCTCATTACCTAATTAATTTTAGCTAAATTATGTCATTAATAGGAATTAATCCCATGCTGTGGGCCAAACCTTGGTAAAAAATGGAATGTAGGTCAACTTTGAAGGTCAAGTCAAGGTCACAAAAAATTGAAATTTCCTTAAGGGTTGCTCCATTTTTGATTTCACATACGTAAGTTAAAAGGTTCCAAAGTTATTACTATTTTCCAATCAAATAAATGCAGTCCTCATGCAGCCTGTGCACAAGAAATGGGCTGAAAACCAATAGTAAAAAAAGGCCACCATTTTAAGATTTAAAAGTTGAATAACACCACAAATATTGAAGATATCAAAAAAATTCAAAAAGGGTAGTGAACTACATATTATTATCCATCGTGTGGCACCATTTAAATGATGATATAACATATTCTATTTTTGTTGACATACCTACAGTTGTGGTGTCATGTTCAATGTCAATTACATTAGTGACCATTTACCGATTTTTGCATTTTGCGAGTATAACATAAGCAGATGCAATGTAAATGAGTTTCAGTATATCAGAAAGATAAACGAGGATACGTTGGCTTAATTTTCCCATGAACTGGGTCAGCAATCCTGGGAACATTTTCTAAATGCAAATTATGTAAATCTAGCTTATGATTTTGTTCTACACATATTTATATATATATATTTAACAAACATTGTCCAGTGAAGAGTTTCCAGACAAAATTTCATTAACAAAAAACCCTGGTTCACCAAAGGTTTAAAATGTGCGTGTACGAATAAAAATAAATTATATAAAGCATTTATTGTATCGAGATCTGCTGCAGCTGAACAAAAATACAAAGCTTACAAAAATAAATTAACATCTATAGTAAGAATTACTGAGAAAAACTACATATAACATGTTTAATTGGTAACACATAATTCAATAAGTCTAGAAATTTTTTTTAAATGCTTGGTGCTCCGAATTTCATGCTCAAGCTTTGCTTTCACGCCATGCTCATACTCACGGAGGTTATAAAACGTTCTGAGCATGTAATCGTTCTCAGACTTGAGCATGAAACGTCTAAATTCTGAGTATGCTGTGGACCTTGCTCAAAGCCGTATAGAAATTAGTCGAATTCGTTGTCCAAGTTTGATGTTTTCGAGAAGAAACGCAGCTCGATATCAGCGGCCGAGTCGCTTCCGATATAATATGTAATCAATCCATTTGAAGAAGTGGTGCAACACGAAATTAGCGAAATATTCCGTGTTATGCCTCAAACTGCACTATTTACTGAACGTTTGTCAAATCCTGTGACAAGCGCCCCAGTGGCAGCTATTTATTTGCTCTGTGTTTAAAATTGAATTTTACTTATTTGTATTACTACTACACTGGTGAGATTTGAACATAATTTTGATAACATTACCCTGAATGTACGGAGCTGTTCGTTCGTGTTACTGGTTTTATATGTGTGTGAATTTATGTAACTTTTATTCCGGTCGCACACCTGTACCTATGGTGACCTATACTCGCCGGGACCTATGCGCCCATAACATTGCGAGTGTCACTGGCGGAAGGCTGCCTCAGCCTTTGTTCTACACGTTAAAGGACAATGGAATTTGTGCGGTCACACGAGGTTGCAGAGCCGGTCGCAATCGCCATCGTACAATACGTCCAGTAATTGGACGTCGGCCCGGCTTCACACCCACTTACAACCAACGCGGTGTCAACAACACAAACATTACACGAGTGAAACTGTCGTCTTGTCAAACCGATGACAAGGATTTTAAGAATCGTTACACCAATATCGCATTGGTCAATGCAAGATCTGTGAAAAATAAGACGCTGACTATAAATGAGGAAATTATCCAACACGATTGGGATGTTTTGGCCATCACCGAGACGTGGCTAAAAAAATCTGGAGACGAAGCGATTATGGCTGAACTTTACGCCTCCCGGCTACACATTCAATCATATAGCACGGGCCTCTAGTCGTGGCGGCGGAGTTGCCATAATTCTTCGAAATACCTTCAACACCAAGATCCTCCCAAAACTGCCATTCACAACCATCGAACTTCTCCGTCTGCAACTCACCAAACCGTTCTTGTTGAAATACAAAAAAACATTCGACCGAAACCGTGCTACTGTACATTATAAGTGCCATCAAAACAGCCAAGGACAATAAACAAGGAACCATCTTGGTTCTCGTTGATTTTAGTGCCGCCTTCGATACTATCAACCATGACATCTTGATTAAGCGTCTACGTTTGCGCTATGGCTTTGTTGGAAAATCACTGGACTGGATGACATCGTACCTGCAAGACCGGACGCAGCGAATAGTAATTAGTGACCAATCGTCGAGGACTACTACTCTAACGACAGGTGTCCCGCAAGGCTCTGTCCTTGGACCACTGCTCTTTTCATTATATGTCCAACCTATCGGTGACATTATTCGAGCCCATGGACTATTCTTCCACCACTATGCTGACGACTTACAGATCTACTCACATTTCGACCTGAATATTTCCTCTTTAACGGCTGTGGTTCAGCAAATGGAGGACTGTTTGGATGAAATAAAGAACTGGATGGCATGGAATGCTATGAGCATGAACGACGGCAAGACACAGTATCTTCCGATTGTACCCAAGTCTGCGGATGCAATCGTTGATGGCACTGCGATTCGCATTGGTGATTCTATAATTACAGCTTCACGATGTGTTCAAAGTCTCGGTGTCTTCATTGGCAGGCACCTAGATACAGACCTGCTTACCCCAAAAACTTCCTGTCAGTAATCCATCTTCCCATTTACACTGATTGTCAGGAATATAGGCCTGCTGTCAGTAGTAGTTCAGAACCGTGTGAGATATTGTCAGGAAAAGAAAACCATTGTCAGTAATACTTTAATACTGACTATGACGATAGTTGCACAAAAAAACATAATTGTCTCTAATAAACTATGAGGTGTTTTGAAGCGTTCTGTTAACAAGGTAAGGTAGATGTTCATAACCAGCATTGGTGGAAATCAAACATGAAGAAGAGTAACTGTAATGCAAATGCGTCTATACACATTGTAATTCTGATTTTATGTAAATTTCAAAAACAGCATGCCGACTACAAAAACATGACAAATTATAACAATGCGTCACATCATTGTCTATTTGTGGTGTCATTAGGATTAATATTAGTAGCCGGTATACCTAGAGCCAGGCTGTAGACTACACAGTATAGTAGCTTGACTAGATCAACGTCGTCGATATCGTCTAGACTACTCAACTCTAGTATATAAGCCTATCCCTGTAAATGATAGACTAAACTCAATAAATACACTAACTTAGTCTTAGTACAGTGAGTTGGCCTAGCACTACAAGTACAACACCCATTACTCTGTCACCAGTACTTGTCTAACGACGTTGACGTAGTCAGTACCTGCAATTATCCCGGCCACCATGTCATGTGAAATAGGAACATAAATTTCGCATATACGGCAGTATGTGAAGCCGATCCCCTTCTTTAAACTTGACAATACGGGTCATGTTTACGTGCATGCTGTTATAAACGTTTACAGCACACGTTTCTTCTTGGCTGATAGTGGTGCTATTTCGATCCCCGCCATCATTTCATGCCGCTTGAGTCGTGACTTCTTCTTGTTTGAGCGCGGAAATGCGAATTTGTTGTAACGTTGTTTCCTATTGGTCAGGTTACGACCAGAAGCAGCGAACGAAAAACCATGTCACAACAAGCAGCGTATATAAGCTGCCACCTGTTGAATAAAGTGAAGCTAAATTTGAGGAGCACGGAAGTGACTGACGAGCATTGTGACAACGAAAGAATCCGTAATATTTCCATCCCTCGCCGTAATACCGTAATTTGAGGTGTATTTCCGGAATGATTCCGGACAACCCGGAATGGTAGGCAGTTCTGCGTTATTGATCTAAAGCATTTGACTATGTGAACAGAGCCTTGCCCGTCTTGGATGCCCTCCTAGATCATGCAGACCTGCCTACCCCAAAAACTTCCTGTCAGTAATCCATCTTCCCATTTACACTGATTTTCAGGAATATAGGCCTGCTGTCAGTAATAAAACATAATTGTCTCTAATAAACTATGAGGTGTTTTGAAGCGTTCAGTTAACAAGGTAAGGTAGATGTTCATAACCAGCCATTGGTGGAAATCAAACGTGAACAAACGTAACTGTAATGCAAATGCGTCTATACACATTGTAATTCTTATTTCATGTCAATTTCAAAAACAGCATGCTGACTACAAAAACATGACAAATTATAACAATGCGTCACTGTCTATTTGTGGTGTTATTATGATTAATATTAGTAGCCGGTATACCTACGGCCAGGCTATAGACTACACAGTATAGTAGCTTGACTAGATCAAAGGACTGAGGACGACAAGCACCCTGGCAGTGACCACCCTCGGTTCCAGCATAGAAAGGTCGGCTTGGCGATAATGTTCTGAAAAAGGTTGGCTAGTTGAATGAGACCTCATAAGATCATAACATTGTAACCACAATATATTTAGACTAGTCAGTTAATAGAACGTTGCCGAGTGCTGGAAACAACTAGAACTAGAAAGTCAAAGACAAACACAAAGTCGTGCCGGGGGACGGCAAAACCATTACGTTACGCTAGTTGTCGACATCGTCTAGTCTACTCAACTCTAGTATATCCCTGTAAATGATAAACTAGACTCAATAAATACACTAACTTAGTCTTAGTACAGTCAGTTGGCCTGACACTACAACGTAATCAGTACCTGCAATTATCCCGGCCACCATATCATGTGAAATAGGAAAATAAATTTCGCGTATACGGCAGTATGTAAAGCCGACCCCCCCTTCCTTAAACTTGACAATACGGGCCACGTTTGCGTGCACGCTGTTATAAACGTTTGCAGCATACGTTTCTTCTTGGCTGGTAGTGGTGCCATTTCGATCCCCGCCATAATTTCGTGCCGCGTGAGTCATGAATTCTTCTTGTTTGAGCGCCACGAGCGCGGATATGCGAATTTATCGTACCCATGTTTCCTATTGGTCAGATTACGACCAGAAGCAGCGATTGAAAAACGATGTCACAACAAGCAGCGTATATATGCTGCCACCTTTTGAATAAAGGGAAGCTAAATTTGAGGAGCACGGAAGTGATTGACGACGAAAGAATCGGTAATATTTTCATCCCCCTCCGTAATAGCCTAGGAATGTAGGACGAACAATAAAGGAATCTGGAAATACATCAGAAACAGAACAAACACAAGGGGTGGCATAGGCCAATTGTTCAAGCAGGACGGAACACTTACGCAAAGCGACCAAGAGGCGGCTGAAGTACTAAACCAACATTTCTTCAAATCATTCACAGAAGAAGACACTTCCAATGTCCCGCATGTCACACCAAAGAACCTGACTACTGAAGCACTCACAACATTCAAAGTCACCGAAGAACTGGTTAAGAAGTGCCTTCTTCAACTGAAGACTGACAAATCACCAGGCATTGATGGCGTCAGCCCAAGAATCCTGAAGGAGATGGCAGAACAATTATGTGTGCCTCTCAACATAATCTTTAACTCAAGCATCAACACATCAATCCTGCCAAGACAATGGAAAGATGCTATCATTTGTCCCATATACAAGAAATCTGAGAAGAGAAACCCAGCAAATTACAGACCGGTGTCTCTGACGTCAATCATCTGCAAGACTCTAGAGAGAGTAATTGTTGAACAGCTCATACAACACATCAAAATAAATCACCTTGAATGTGAGCAACAGCATGGCTTCACTGCCGGAAAAAGTACAACCACAAACTTGTTGGAAGCACTGAATGTCTGGACTGAGGCTTTGACGCACAACATACCTGTTGACGTAATCTACCTTGATTATGCAAAGGCTTTTGACACCGTCCCACACCAGCGCCTTCTCAAACAGTTGGAAAGCCTAGGAATCAAAGACAAAGCCTTAGGATGGATAAAAGCATTCCTGTGTGACCGGAGACAAAAGGTATCAGTACATGGAGAACAATCGGACTGGAGTAGTGTACTTAGCGGAGTTCCTCAGGGGTCAGTCCTGGGACCAATACTATTCACAATGCTTGTCAGCGATATCCCAGGACGCATGGACAATCTGACCTCTATGTTTGCAGATGACACCAAGCTCTATGCAGCATTGACAGACGACATCAACTCCTCAAACTCTCTACAAGAAGACCTGACAAAACTACAAGACTGGTCGGATACGATGCAAATTAAATTACATCCTGACAAATGTCACGTTCTACACCTCGGACATTCAAACCCACGAAAAAAATACCACCTGAGAATGGACAGTGAATGCAGTCACAAGCTTGATGCAGTGACCTCAGAAAAAGACCTCGGAGTCACCATCAACATACAACTCAAGTTTTCCGACCACATCGAAAATAGTGTCAAAAAGGCCAATCGAGTTCTGGGGTGTCTAGCCAGAACATTCCGGCATCTCAACAAGGAGACATTCCTACTACTATATAAGGCAATGGTCAGACCACACCTGGAATACGCATCCTGTGTCTGGTTCCCTCACCTAAAGAAAGATCAAGACCTCATCGAACAAGTCCAACGGCGTGCAACACGACTAGTGCCAGAAACAAAAGGACTACCCTACGGCAGCAGATTGAAAGAACTGAAACTCCCCACACTGCACTACAGAAGACAAAGAGCCGACATCATTCAAACTTTCAAAATTATCAAGGGACTCGACCAAATCGACCAGGACTGTAAATGCCAACTCTGTCCACAAAAACAGATGTACCTAAAAGCCACTGGAACCACAAGAGGTCACACAGAAAAACTAGTTACACAGACATCAGCAGGAACCAGACATTCTTTCCTTTCCACCCGTGTAGTAAGATCCTGGAATGCACTATCAGAAGACACAGTCCAAGCACAGACAGTCAATCAGCTGAAGTCCCGCCTCCAAAGAGACTGGAGAGACCATCCAGACCTCTACAACTACAACTTCACATACTAACACATACACACGCACGCATGCATGCACGCACGCACACATTCGAGCCTAGAGACTAGGCAAACCGGAAAAGACAAGATAAAGAGAAAAAATAGCAATAACGCCAACAGCAACAACAATAGCAGCAAAATCAATAGACAATGGAATACCACTACAGAAAACTAACCTTGAGACGGTCTCAGTGCTCAACTTGGGCAATTATTGACCGTTCTTAAGGTAAGAACTTAAGGTAAGTAATACCTTAATTTGAAGTGTATTTCCGGAATAATTCCGGACAATCCGGAATGGTAGACAACTACACAAAACTAAAAAAGGATGTATATTGCACGATCGTGTGAAACAGGGCTGCGTAATTGCATCGACACTCTTTTCTATATTTCTGGCTGCCTTTCAACCACAAGCAAAGATCGAAATAACCAAAGGGAGTGGACATTACATATCGTACCGATGGTGGCCTGTTTATGCTAAGTCGCCTCAGAGCTAGATCGAAAGTGAAAACAATAAGCATTTTGATCTTCACTACGCGGACGAGTTGTCGCTCACTCAGCATAAGATCTCCAGAATACACGCTTGCTGACGTTGTAGACGCATATAAGCTCTTCGGATACTTAGACAATACAACAAAGACTAACAATTAACATCAACCGACACAATGTTCAGCAACAAAACCACTACCAAACATTATCATACAAGACACAGCTATTGCTTCTGGAGAAACATAATTGTAATCAGGTCATGATAACGATAATGCACCACACACGCAAAGAGTGGCACTTATGCTAAACAAACAGGCTTACAAGGCACTGATCAACTGGGAGCCAGTTAGTGCAAGGATCATGTGTGCCAAACTCAACACAAAATAAAATAAAATTCAATATCATACATTGATATGCTCCAACCAATGATGCTGAAGAAGAAGCCAAGAACAACTGCTATGACAGACTACAGCAGATCATAGAAAAACAGAACAAAGAAGTCATACTAGTGATGGCGGACCTGAATGCAAAGATAGGATCAAACAACATAGATACGAACCAGTGATGGGCAAACATGGACTAATAAAACATGAACGAGAATGGCGAAATGTTTGCGGATTTCTGTGCAGAACACTGCTTAGCTATCGGGGGAAGTTTAATCTCACACAAAGCAGTACATAAAGCTACATGGGTATAATCGAACCATGTCACATAATTATATTTATAGATTTTGAAAAAGCTTTCGACAGCCTAGACCGTGATGCCATGTGGAAGTTGATGTGACATTACTAAATCCAGAGACGTTCATCTCCATAATCAAAAGCACACAGAAGGGAATGACCTGCAGAGTCCTGCATGAAGGGAATACCACCGACACGTTCAAAGTAGATAGATGTGAGACAGGGGTTCATCCTATCACCATTTCTCTTTCTGGTGGCTATTGACTGGATCATGAGAACAGCTACACAAGGAAGACAAAATGGCATACATTGCACTCAATGGGGATAACTAGATGATCTAGACATTGCTGATGACGTGGCGCTTCTTTCACACAACCAAAACCAAATGCAAGAAAAGCATCGCTAATAGAAACAACTGCAGCCACATTAGAACTAAATTTTAACAAAGGTAAAACCAAGATCACGAGAATCAATGGCAAGAACAACGCCCAGTTGTACTACAGGGAGAAGCCTTAGATTAATCAAAGTCGTTCACGTATCTAGTGTAGTGGACACAAATGAAAGAACAGACAGTGATGTAAGAGCTAGGGTAGGAAAAGCAAGGGCAGCTAACATTGTACTAAACAAGATATGGAAGTCCACTGAAATCTCAATATCAAAAACGTTACGATTTTTAAAATCAAATGTTAAGGTTGTGCTAATGTATAGATCGGAGACATGGCGTACTACAAAATCAATGCTCCACAAACTCCAGGGTTTCATAAACAAATGTCTAAGGAGATTTCTTAGGATACGGTGGCCTGAAACAATCAGTAACAGAGCATTATGGGAAAGAACCAATCAAGAACCAATCGAACACCAAATCAAAAGGAGGAAGTGGAGCTGGATAGGCCACACGATCGCGAAACCTGCAACTCACATCACAAGACATGCATTGACATGGAACCCGCAAGGAAGAAGGAAAAGGGGAAGGCGAAGAAGCACCTGACGCAGGGAGGTAGAAGCAGACATAACAAAAGCAGGATGGAATTTGAAAGAACTGGAAATAACTTCCCAAAACTGTGTGTCACGAAGTGGATTGTATAGAATTCAATCAGGCTTTAGAACAGTGGAACTGTTTACAAAGTATTGTCACGGGATGGTGCTGCCATCTCTGGCATGTATTGTCGCTGAGGTATGTGCCGGCGCACTATGGCGATTAAGGCGTATAACGTTTTAACTACCGACGAGTTAGAATTTACTTAATTTCATTTGTAGCGTCCACCACTAATCTTACGGTTAGGTACACAAAATGTTGTATCGGTAGAAATGATTTAACGTGACTGGTAATATGGTGACCGTGCAAACTACTTATGTTGTGGTTATAAGAAGATTATATTATGAACTTACAATAGTTGTTTACAGAAATGTAGGTGTGAAAAACACCGGGGTCACACCTAGCGAGTGTGTTATATTAAAATTGTGGATTAATTTGTGAGACTTGGAAAGTACTATTAACATTATGGTATCCGGCTCAATACATGGAATCTAGTGATATTAATTTTATAAGTAATTCATGTAAGTTAAAGTTCCTGTAGCCCGGTGCTACATAGAGTCACCAGTGTTTACCGGTGAAACTGAGGTACTCTGTGTCGACAATCCGATTTGCTATGTGACCATTGGCAATGTGACAGGAGTTCACGCCAATATCCAATGGAGTCATGCCCCGACCAGGAAGATCCAGAAAAAAACCGTCGACGTGCCCTGCAAGGTCACTGAGGTGCAGGGGACTGAACAGATAGACCCTGAAGATGTTGAAGCGGGAGTGGTAGAAACTCGTAATCAGGCTACACAACGAAACAAAGATCGATTTCCCCTACGCGTGCCCGAGGCAGGGAATATAAACGTTTCAGCGAAAGCTTTCCGGCTGCCACAGCAGAAGGACAATTCTTTGAAGGCTTGTTTTGCTAAAGTTAGTTGTCCTCGGGATGAAGACATTCAATCGAGTCACTACTTCATGAAAGGGGATTTGTTATACATGCATTTTCAACGGCGAGAAGGACTGGAAGATTGGAACCAGCTTGTGGCCCCTTAGAATATCGTAAGCAAATTCTATGCTTGGGTCACGAAGCTATATTGGTAGGTCACCCAGGTGCCAAGAGAACCTCTGACCGTATCCTGCGAAATTTCTTTTGGCCAGGAATTTTCGGTGACATAACCAGGTACTGTCAATCTTGTGACATTTGTCACAGAACGGTCCATAAGGGTAAAGTAAAGGTCGCCCCGGTGGAACTTATGCCGTTAGTGGGGGTGTCCTTCGAGAAAGTAGTTATCGACCTGATAGGCCCCTTATCTCCCCCTACGGATAAACACCATCAATGGGAGTTAACGCTAGTTGACTGTGCCAACCGGTACCCAGAAGCAGTCCCCCTAATTTCCACCACGACCGAGGCCGTAGCAGAGGCGCTATTGTCGATATTCTCCCGGGTAGGTTTCCCTCGCGATTAAGTGATAACGGACCGCAAGTTGTGTCAGGTGTGATGTCGACACATCAAGTGCACTACACCCCGTATCACCCTATGGCTAACTGTCTTGTTGAGAGATTTAATGGTACGCTTAAGAAGATGTTAGTTAAAATGTGTGCCGAGCGACCCCGAGATTGGGATCGGTACATCGAACCTCTGCTCTTCGCATATCGAGAAACTCCTCAGGAGAATACCCGTTTCTCCCCGTTCGACCTGCTATATGGTAGAACAGTTAGGGGGCCCATGGCAATCTTGAAAGAGTTATGACCCACTGATATTGAGATCAGGGTAACGTACCAGTACGTGTTAGTTAATAAATCGTATCGAAGATACATGTAAAATGACAAGTGTCTTCGTCCCAGGTACGATACAAGAGGCATTTTGACAAGAAGTCAAAAGAACGCACCCTTGAAGTAGGGCAACAAGTGTTAGTTCTGCTGCTGACTGACCACAACAAACTACTTATGTAGTGGAAGGGCCCCTACGAAGTAATTACGAAGGTATCGATCAACGATTATCAAATCCGAGTAGGAAATGCCCTGCGACTATTCCTCGTGAACACGCTAAAGGAATATGTAGCTAGGACTGAGTATGCCGCGGCGACTACCGCCATCCTCAATCCTGAGGATGTTCCTTCATTGGAGGTGCAAGCTTTACTAGAAGGACGAGTAGAGAGTGGCAAAGATGTATCCCTAGCACCAGGACTTAGCAAGTCGCAAGTAGGTCAGATAGGACAATTGATTCAGGAATTTGATGAGGTATTCTCTAATAAGCCAGGGTGTACTCGTTTAGCCGAACATTCCAATAAACTAGACACCACTAAACTTATTCGGGTAAAGCAGTATCCAATACCTTATGCTAAAGTGCCCGATGTAGTTGAGGAAGTGGATAAGATGCTTTAGCTTGGGGTGATCAAACCCTCCGAATCACCCAATTATTCCCCCCTTCTACTAGTTCGAAAGAAAGAGGGGACAAGTCGTCCTGTAGTTGATTTTTACAACTTAAACTGCGCAACTACTTTCGATGCGGAACCTATGCCTGACCCCGAGGCAATATTTGCTTCTCTCACCAGACACTGTATTTTCAGCAAGCTGGATAGTTCCAAAGGTTATTGTCAAATCATTATGAACTATTTCAGTTCCGGCGTATGCCTTTTGAATTAGTTAATGCAGGCGCGACATACAGTCGCATGATGAGGAAACTATTGTTGGGCATAAAGGGGGTAGACAACTATGTGGGTGACATCGTGGTCCACACACAGACTTGGCCAGAACACCTAAATTGATTCCGCCAGATGTCCACTCGACTCAGAGAGGCAGGAGTCACGGATAAACCGTCGAAGTGTTGTTTTGGGTACCCTAGGATAGATTTTTGTGGGAATACGGGACGCTCCCGTCCCTCGAAAAGTCACCCCCAAGTTCGTTCTTTTCTTGGGTTAACTGTGTATTATCGTAAGTTCATTCCGAATTACGACATGGTAGCTACCCCTTTGACAAATCTTACAAAGAAATGTCAGCCCACCCGAGTAGTCTGGTCGGCCGATGCCGACCGTGCCTTCACGGAAATGAAAGCTATGATGTGTAGTGCCCCATACTGAAGCTCCCCGATTTTGATCGCCCCTTTATGCTTCGTACGGATACATCCGATACCGGTGTAGGAGCTGTATTGCTCCAGAAGGAAAATATTTCCCGGTAGCATGTGCAAGCAAGAAGTTGTCTGCGGCCCAGATGGCCTACGTTGTGATCGAGCGAGAGTGTCTCGCTATCGTATGGGCTCTCGAGAAGTTCTAAAACTACTTGTGCAGCCAGTTGTTTGTACTTCAAACGTATCATCAACCGTTAGCTTTCCTCCGTATGGCCCGATTATCAAATCCCAGGTTAATTCGATGGGCCTTGAAACTTCAACCTTACAGGTTTCGGATAGAAGCTATTCCTGGAAAGGAGAACGTAGGAACAGATTTTCTTAGCCGGCAGTATGTAAAGGATATCTAGGCAGGTATTCTAGCGGACAGACGGAGTTAGCGTTGAATGATTAACTAGAAACGTTACTTCATTAACAACGTTTTGTTTGTGAAAGTAGGGTACGGCATAGATTGGTTAATCTGTGAGCAGGGTAGGTACTCTTATATATGACCCTCCCCTCCGGAGCATAATTCCTGTTTGGTTGGTATTACTTTTGTAAGGAAGGCCTATTAGTCAGTTGACACTGCCTTGTCTCACTAAGTGTAATTTTTGTATTTGTTGATCTCTAATTTGAGATGTGCTCACGATCGAAAGAATAGGTGGGGCGTATAATATGCTAATTAAGTGTGACGAAACAGATTAACATTAGGAAGATATTTGACGCAGATTGGCGCAGATTAAATTCTTAAAGGCCTGGGTAATGTCACGAAGTGGTTTGTATAGAATACAATCAGGCTTTAGAACGGTGGAATTGTTTACAAAGTATTGTTACGGGACAGGATGGTGCTGCCATATCTGGTATGTATTGTCGCTGAGGTATGTGCCGGCGCCCTCTGGCGGGCGATTAAGGTAACGTTTTAACTACCGACGAGTTAGATTGAATTAATTTCATTTTTATCGTTCACCACTAATCTTACGGTTAGGTATACCAAATTTTGTATCGGTAGAAATGATTTAATGTGACTGGTAATGTGGTGACCGTGCAAACTACCTATGTTGTGTTTATAAGAAGATTATATTATGAACTTACAATAGTTGTTTACATAAATGTAGGTGTGAAAAACACAGGGGTCACACCTAGCTTATGAAAGTGTACGTGTTTTATTAAAATTATGGATTAATTCGTGAGGGTTGGAACGTACGATTAACATCATGGTATCCGGCTCCATACAGGGAATCCAGTGATATCAATTTTACAAGTAATTCACTTAAGTTAAAGATTGTATTAGCGCAGATATAGCCAGCCATTTAGCTAGCAAAATGTATTTTAAACTCAGCGAGTTTAATGGATTGGTTCGAAGTGTGAAAGGTTTCGGGAGCCGATTTCTGGGATGACTTTGGTTTGTGTCAAGTGTCGTGGTTGGTCAGACTGGCTTCCGGCCATCAAGCAATATAGAGAAAACGGCCATTCGAGGCCAGACGAACATTGAGCAGTGCGAAAGAAAGTGTTGCACAGAAAACTCTCGTCTCCAGGAATTGAGCCGAAATGTGTATCCGCCCAACGTCTGAGGTAAATACTTCTACGATTTGAATAGTACTGATTTGATGTGAGTCGCTGCATTTCTCACATTTGAAGAAGACAGCGATAATCGTCTGCGACTCCATTTGACAAGATCTACAGTGTACTTCGAATGCAAAGCCACAGCAGTCTCGTCTGCTAGAAACTGTCAACGAGGCATAGCCATTCCGCCGAGGTATCGCTCATCTGACGTGACTCGGTCTCCGTGACAGGACCCTCTCCACATCGTCGACGTCGTGACATGATTCCGTGTTGCAGACCTGCCTACCCCAAAAACTTCCTGTCAGTAATCCATCTTCCCATTTACACTGATTTTCAGGAATATAGGCTTCCTGTCAGTAATTCAGAACTGTGTCAGATATTGGTCGCCGGGGGGGGGGGGGGTAGCGAAGGGTCAAAACCATTAGTTACGCTGTCACCAACATCAGCCAACACTCTCTATCTAACCTACTCAACTCTAGAATGATAAATGATAGACAGGCGGGGTGCAGTAGCGACTGACCAAAACCATTACATCACACTGTCATCGACATCGCCTACACTCTAGTGGCTGTAAATGATAGACTAAACTCCTCAATAAATACACTGACTTAGTCTTAGTACAGTCAGTTGGCCTAACACTACAAGTACAACACTCACTAAATTTTTGCATGACACGTTTCTTTTCGGTTGGCGGTGGCGTCGTTTCGCTGTCATCCATCATTTCGTGCAGCGTGACCTCGTTTTGTTTGATCGCGGAAATGCGAATTTGTCATAACGCTGTTTCCTATTGGTTACATTACGACCACACTCAGCGAATGAAAAACCATGTCACAACATGCTGCATACATATGCTGCCACCTGTTGAATATAGTGGAAACAAAATTTTAGTGATTGGTAAACATGGTGACAGTCCGTAATATTTTCATCCCTCGCCGTAATACCGTAATTTGAGGTGACTTTCCGGAATTATTCCGGACAATCCGGAATGGTAGGCAGGTCTGGTGTTGTTGCGTGGTATTTCGCATGGAATCAACAAGGCAAATCTACCGTCTACTTTATCACCCGAGTCGCCTGCTGCTGCCTGCGTGTACACCCATCTTCATGTAAGTGATCAGCTGTTTAATTGTCTCTCATGTAAATCCGTATTTGGATGCATACTTGTCGAGCTCAATGTATAGTGTTATAATGACATAGTACAGTAACGGTTGGCCAACTATCACTGAACCGAATATATTGATGTTGTTGTATTAAATGGGAACGCTAGTTGGCTTCTCGTAATACATATCTGGTGTTACGTTTTGCTTTTCGTTCAGTCCGAATCTTAGTGCACCTGAACCTATAATTTGCTATATCAAATCGGGAACCGCCAATTTATTAATACTTACTCCCGATTTTGTGACACCGTGTCCGGTGGAAAAGAGTTGTTGATAGCCTATGCTCCATCAGTGAGTGAAAAAGAGTTAAGTGAAGCACTGCTCTTGATAAGGTTGACCATTTCGCGTAACCGGTAAGCAAACTGTCCAGTCCAGCAAACATCAATTCGGAAATTCAGTACAGAGTAAAGTGTACGTGTCTGTGCTGCTTATGGAAGACTAAGACACAGACTCTTCTCAGAACATGGACTTAGGACATCCACAAAGATGAACCTGGTGTACAAAGCTGTTGTGCAGCTCACACTGTTCTATGGCAGTGAAACATGTGTTGTGTATTATTGCCACACCAGAACTCTTGAACATTTTCAACGGCGCACGGGAGTCTGCTGGCAAGACCGAAAAATCAATGTTTACATTCTTGAACAGACACGCACTACCAGCATTGAGGCCCGCCTCATTAAAACTCAGTTGTGTTGGGCTGGACAATTACTTTATTCCCAACTTTATACGGGCAAACGTGCTACCGGGGGCAACAGAAACGTTACAAACACCAAAGGAAAACAAACATAAAGAAATGCAACATAGACACGAACACATGGGAAACTGACTGTGAAGACCGTGTGTGATGGAGATCCATGTGTAGAACCGGTGTGGAACACTTTGAAATTTACCGCGTAGCACACGAAGCCAATAAACGACAGCAGCGGAAGGATGGTGAACACGACAAGAATACACTGACAACTACTACCGCTGTTGCCAAACAAACATATGTGTGTGATGTGTGTGGCCGGACCTGTGATTCGGCCTGTTCCGTCACCGACGCACTCATCAGACATAACTGAATACTATCGTCATCATCTTCATTAAGGCTCGGGTGATCATACTCGACAGCCAGTGATTGCAAGGTAGATATATCCACATATTAAATATAACTTCATATACGGCGACACCGTACATTGTCCCTGCCAATACATGCAGACACAGGCGGCAGTCGATTTAGCATTACGATGAAACCGTACTGGTGGTCTTCGGGAAGAGGAGCAAATAACAATGATACGTGTCATTGAATGACTCGTGGCAGAAGTGACTAAATATCACAACGAGAATGATTCATGGTAGTAGGTTATGGGGCCGTTCAGCAGACCACACATCCACAGTGGGGGCTCATTCAAACGTTCTCTAGTATGTTCATATCAATTGAAAATTTGATACATCGGCCTGTCCACGATATGACTTAATGCTTAACAACAATAATCTTTCTTCAAAATGGAAGAGTTAAAACTTCACAAACAAATCTGACGTCCCCATTAAGAAAGCTATGCATCTGCAGCACCAAGTCCCTTTAGAAGCTGTGTCACTCACCATTACAACAACTCAAAAGATGCCTACACAAGCTACAACATCACACACCAGATGGTACACTAGAGTCCGTACTCTGTTTCAGCCTCTTTCTGCTGCCATCCCTGCCGATGTCACAACTTCCGCCGATACCTCTGATGTCGTAACGTCCACCCACACCGACTATGTCACAACTTCTTCTCCTGCCAATGTCACCACTTATATCGACGCGACCAATGTCACAATTTCTACCGACGCTGCCAATGTCATAATTTCCGGTGACACCGCCAATGTCACAACGTCCGCTCCTGCCTCCGCTGGGCCGAAATTTACTATTGACTTTCCTGTGACCGAAATGAAGAAGACGCTTGCACGTCACACAGCATGAAGCGTCGTTGAACTCTCAAGACGACAATGCCCCGATTGCAAGAGAGTCATGATCCTATAATTGGCTGCCCACTTATACTTCACTCAATACTTACTACATTATATGTAATAAACAAACTGATTATTGTTACTGGTACAATCTTTAATCTAAACTTTCATACTTTTATAGGAGAACTCTTTTATAATGATTATTAAACTGGTAAACCGTACTGCATGTCTGTAGGTCTGGCTGTAATTGATTCCACAACTTAGGGCCTATATTACTAATACACGCCGCTTTATGTGTCGTTCTACTATATTTTATTTTAGAATTATAGTTTTTATTACGTGTATTATGATTGTGACTATCACCTACTCTCTTAAAGTAACTCAACAGATGATCTGGAAGCAAATTGTTGTAAACCTTAAACATCAACACCATATCGTTGAAGTCAATCATATCATACACACAGAGTTTAAAAATAATATAAAATTGGTCTTGTGTGTGACAAGCACCCTTCGTGTTTACATATTAGTATTGTTTTTTCTGTAACATATATAGCGATTGTATTTTGTTCTTATACGTGTTTCCCCAGACTTCACAACAGTAGTTGAGATATGGCGTGATAAGAGTGCAGTACAAAGCATATAACGCCTGACTATTTAACAGGTGCTTAACTCTATTTATGATGGCCACATTCTTGGCCATTTTTTTTTTATCTGCTTTATATGGTCATTCCAATCTAACTGATAGTCAATGTGAACACCAAGAAATCTTTTAGTATATACTCTTTCAACATCAGTTCCATTTATGCTAACTGTAAGATTATTGACTCTTTTTCCGACTTATTACCATAAAGTTTGTTTTTGAAACATTTAAAGATTTTTTTGCATTAAACCATGTATTTAACTTATCCGATTCTAAAGATACTGTTTTGCACATTTCTGATACATCATCTCCTATGTACAAGACGTTTGTGTCATCAGCGAATATTATACATTTCATCACAGGTGATACTTTACACATGTAATACGTTAATATGTACCGGGTAGTATAAATACAATTGGTCCCAGTATGTGGTCAGTCTCGCGTTAATGGAGGCTGTAAACAACTTGCCTATGCAGCTTAATAGTGTAATGCCACAACAGTTGTCTGGGTCATCTATTGACCCCTTCTTTTTGTATAGAGGCTTAATGATCCCAATACACCAATCTGTTGACACAATGTCAGATAATAGAACTAGGTTAAACATCTTAACAATAACTATAATTAGTTTTGTGGGGCTGTTTAGGGCCGCCCAAAATGCAAAATTTTCTTAGTATTTCCCTACTGCACTGGGCAGCTGTAAGCTTGTGTATTAGATTTGCTTCAGAAAATTAATAACAGAAAAGGCCGCATCAGCTCCTAGATCATGAGCATCATATCGAGGTGGGTGAGGTCGCTTCATGCACTACCAGCCGGCTGTGAGCACATTCCTCTTGCAGATATTAGATGCAGATGCCATATTATACACGTGGGAATTCGGTAGTACTTCTTCTGGCAATTTTGTTTTGAAACAACACCAATACGTTTATGAAATTAAGTACTGTTCGTGTATCATGAGACTGAGACACGCACGCTGACACTACGGACAGTGCTAAAACAAGTGAAACAAGACTGTTTTAGTTTGATTTAAAAGTATATTTAACCAAATTAGTATAGTTAAGAATAAACAGACAAGTATATATTGTAATTACCGATTATTTGGCGTAGTATGTCATGGTGCATTATACTTCCTTCGAAAACAAATGTTAGTAAGTATTTTAATGTGATGCAGTAAGACGAGGGTTGTCTAAGTGTTAGCACCGACGAATATGAATGTCCTCATGGAGCATACACATGCAGCCACGCATTTCTATGCGAACTATGACATCGCAAAACTAACACTGAGTAAGGCAATCTATCGTCGAGGGCCTCCTGCCTAACATAAACGTGATATTAAGCCTTGGTGGCCCCAAGAAAAACTCCACAGCCAGATGAGCTGTTCCAGTGGAAACACGCTAAATGGAAAGGTGTTCAACCAGCAACCCTTAGCAAATCAAAATTTTACAAGGAAAAGGTGTACTGTAATAATTATAAGCTAAGACGCCGCCACCAATTGTCAGTGTCCGATAAAAGGACAGATTACCTGATTGTCAAAGTGTTTGGAAGTAAGATACTTCCATTCGTGCTTAGCCTCTTACCGTAAGTTAAGTTATGGACTTTGCAAGTAAATTAATGAAAACTACGTGAAAAATTATTTACATGTAATCAATACATAAGTAGGTTAGTCAATATAAACATTATTTAACGAAAGGTCAAAGTACTTTTCAGGGAATGTATCTCACCTGCAGAACGTATGGAGAGATAGTTTTCTTGGAGCGAAGCCGGCTAGCAGACGTTCGAGACGAAGAACTACAGAATGTGTACAGTCTACCATGACACACTATTGTGATTTTTTTCACGGGTTTGCAACAACAACAATCGGTCGCAGGTAAATATAATTGTATCCACGATATTTTAACACCGTTTCAAACTCATGTATTTGACATTTTTCGGTTGCCCATAATACATCGCGGGACCAGTTCATATATCACACAATGCAACGTAATACCAGTTTCCTGTTTATAGGATGGCGTCGCCGATTACAACAATTGGCGATTCATGTGTAATACCTGGTTGTTCAAATTGTTCAGGTCGAGATAGGTTTAATGGTGAACAACATTTATACTTTGTTTTTCCACACGGCGATGTCAAGAGAATAGCTCTATGGATTGGTGCCATTCCGCATGTGAACTGGACTCCAAGCAAATATTGTAAAGTATGATCGGATCATTCTGTTGGTGGCTAGGTATCCCAGCATATTTACATGTCACATGCGTGCAATGTAATGTAAGGTTCAACCCATGTTTAAGAGTAAACGGGGAAATTGTTTTTAGAACAGTCCCTCAGTATGATAGATCATCAATTTTGAAGGGCATAGAGCCACTTTCGGGTTCATGGATACATTGGATAGCAAGGTAAATTTCATTCAGAATAGTATATTTGCATGGCTGCATAGGCAGTCACAAGAACAGCAAAGGAAAGTTGTAGAGAATGCCCATATGTCGTGGACATGACATGCAGGGCCTTCCCAAAGAAAAGATATGAGGCATCCTGCTGGCTCTTGTAGAAAAACAAAAGTAGAAGGAACACTTGCACAGAAAACCTAGGAATCCCAACACTTAAAACTTCTGATAAAATGTGCAGCACAGTTCACGATAAGGCGGAGGCATTGAACATGCACTTCCAAAAGCATATTTAATAAGCAGACACATATACAAATGCACAGTAAATGTCCATCTCCATATGCCTCCATTCCTCATTTACACATCACAACTGCCGGCATAGCCAAACAATTATCTCACTTAAGCCCATCAAAAGCTGATGAAATGTCACATCGTTTCCTTAAGATTGTTGCAAATGAGCTAGCTCCAGCACTTAGATGTCTATTCCAACAATCTTATAACCAAGCAACAGTCCCAAAACAGTGGCGACAAGCACTGGTTACAGCAATTCATAAGGGCAGTCCAACATCAGACGCCTCCAACTACTGATCCATATCCTTGACCTGCTTGTGCTGTAAAATCATGGAACACATAATCCTAAGTCATGTCGCCAAACATCTTAACACTCATAACCCCCTTATTAATGAACAACATGGATTCAGGAACTGCCTCTCTATTGTAACACAACTCATAAACTCAACTAATGACTGATCAGAAACACTAAATCAAAAAGGTCACACAGATTTAATATCACTAGACTTCAGTAAAGCGTTTAATAAAGTTGCTCATCACCACCTATCAGATAAATTAAACTACTGCGGCATCCGAAACAACACTCTTGGCTGGATCAATAGCTTCTTATCCCATCGTAAACAATCTGTTTCAGTAGATGGCACACATTCTTCCTGTGCTAGTCAACAATTAAACTCTTTGCAGATGAGAGCATCCTATACAGAGAAATAAATAACACAAAAGATCAACATATATTACAAAACGATTTAGAAACCCTCACAACATGGTCTAAGAATTAAGAACTTCAATGTTATGAAATGAGCAGTCCTCAACATCACACGCAAATGAAACCCCAAACTATATCAATATTCATTACTGGGAAAATCACTAAACCATGTTCAAAAGCACGATTACCTTGGAGTCACAATATCACATGACCTAAGATGGAACGACCACTGCACCAAAATAACCACCAAAGCCAGCCACATACTTGAACTCTTAAGAAGAACACTGTCACCTTACTCACAAAATGTCAAACAAAAAGCTTACCAAACCCTTGTCTGACCACAAATTGAATATGTCAGTGAAGTCTGGAATCCCAACACAGCAAATGAAATTAACCGCATAGAACAAATCCAAAGAAATGCTGCAAGATTCATCTTCTCCGACTACTGAAAAGAAACGCATATTAAACCACTCATAAACAAACTCAACTGGGACTCGCTCCACACACGTCGCCTCATTCAACAAGCATCAATGTTCTACAAAATCCAATACCACATGGTCAACATCAGCCTTCCGTCATGTTTCCAGCATATCTCCAACAGAATCGATCATCCACTTAAATATACCAACACAATAATTTCAACCATCAATGCATATAAATATGCATTCTACCCCAGAGCAGTAGCCATATGGAACAGACTACCACCATCTGCTGTTCTAGACATCACGCCATCATTCCCAACCTTCCTGTGTGTCGCCATGCCAGCCATCAGGGAAATGCAACCCTTCCATGGCATCCACATCTTCTAAAGCTACAAACTTATGTATATAGTGCACCACTTGTTTTTATCCGCACTTTTGTTTGTTTTTTTCATTGGTTTTCGTTGTTTCTTTCTTTATTTTCAACATCCTTCTACACGATTTTTCCCCTTTTGTTCGACTCCCCTGACGTTACGCACTGCACAAATCCCAGTTTAGCTGTGAACAGCTGAAAAGGGATTATTACATCAAGCATCAAACGAAATGCACTTTAAGGAAATTTTTAGATGCACACAAATAAATCTTGTTGCTATGCGTGCACCGTTTTCACACCGTTTTTTTGTTTAAATGGGTCATGTGATTCAAACACTTCGATGTTGTAATGGGTGCCACTGACAAGTTAATGAGATACTCGCCGATTGAAAATAAAACTGGCAAGACGTTCAATGCACTAGTTTGTCTACTATACACTGTATGTGTTTAGGTATTCATATTATTTAGATTAGTGACGTGCAGGATTTGTACAACCTAAATAAAAGTCTGCAACATGGAAAGTAATAACGACTGAAATAGAGTGGAGGCGAAATTGGAAACCTAACTTAAAAACGAAATCATGGAAACCACCTTTAATCATGAGATGGAGGTAGGATTGCTACTTCCTGTCGTAATTTTTTTCCGCTGTGGAATTTTTCCGCTGTGGAATTTCGTTCTCATTTTTGCATTTACACAAAAGCTTGTCTTTGGTGCAGTTTATATTTAGAATTATTTTGTATCTTAAGGTTCCAGGATTCTGCTCATATGGTTTTGGGACCTGTCTAGTTGTTTTAATTCCAGAAAAACAGTTTACTATCATGATCATGACAGCCTCATAGTGGTACATGGTACCGTATAATGAGTTGGATTTGATTTGACTTACTTCTCACATATTAGACTCTCCACTCCGGCTATAGTTCGCTGAATGATACAAGTCTCTTACACACCAGCATTGATGTGAGTACATTCTTCTCTTCGTTGTGATCACCACATTTGTTTGTAAGACAAGGAAACTGCTCCTCCTGGTATACAAATGTGAATGGTGTCCACTTCCCTATTTACATCACTTTGAATCTTGATCATGTAGCTAAATATATTCAACAGGATCTCATGTTCAAATTATATACAATTTTTTTTACACAAATCATCTGCCTATCACAATGTGAACAAAGAAAAATTCCATGAGAAGTCCTTATTTCGTACACTTGGCACTGGACTGTCTGTTCATCCAGGCTTTAGCAGACAACTGGTGCAAGCGTCACGGTAAAGTTGCCACTCATCACAGGAAGGGGCTGGTACTTCTGTACCCATCCCTCCTACTACTCCTCACCTCTTATGTCCCTGAATCTAACCCTGGTCCGTCCCACCGTTCCGAACAAAGAAACAGCCATTATCCCTGCGGTACCTGTGATGGTATCCGTCAGCTAGTCGGAGAAAGGAGTAATATGCGAACCTTGCAGGATGTGGTTTCATGCCCGCTGCCAGAGTATCCCTACCCTCAGCTATGAAAAGTTGCACTCTGACGATGTTCAATGGCACTGCGCTATCTGCGGCAACCCCAACAGTACAACAGCTTTTGACCTACATGGAGCTGACTGGTCTGACAATTCTCATCCTTCAGCACGTGAAACCTCAGTATCTAGCATCTCAAGTCTAACACCAGCTGCGACCAGCTTTCAACCACATCACGCCTCCACTCCCAAGAAGGCAAACAAGCAAAACAAATGGAAGAATAGGCCACTGCGAATCTTGAATGTGATCTTCCAGTCTTCTGTGAGGAAACGGGTTGAAACACAGCACTTGCTTGATACCATGAAGCCTGACATTTTGATAGGCACCTGGCTGTCTGACGCAGTTACCGACAACGAAGTATTCCCAGACATATTCACCATCTACAGGAAGGATAGAGGCAGGGAAGAAGGTGGAGTATTGATTGCGATTTGTAACACTCTGAAGAGCTACTTCCAAGCTGTCTACTGACTGGGTGGGAGTGAAACTGAAAGGCAGGAAAACCCTTTACCTATGCTCCTACTACCGCCCAAACGTCACGGGTGAAGTTAGCCTTATGAGGCTCGGTGAGTCGCTTCATAAAGCCACAAAGTTCCCAGATGCTCACTTCCTCATTGGAAGGGATTTCAGCTTCCCCGACTGGGATTGGGCTATTATGTCTTTGAAACCTAAACCTGTCTAGCCTCGTCTCCACAACAGTTTCATTGACATGATCCACGACCTTGGGTTGGAACAGCTTGTCATGGAACCAACAAGATCAGAAAACACCCAGGATCTCTTCGTAACGAACAGCCCACATCTGATCCCAAAAGTTGAAGTGATCCCGGGACTATCAAACCACATCCCATACTGCAAAATCAATCTTACAACACAGAAAATCAAGCCATCTCCATGGAAGATTCCCCTGTACATAAAAGCCGACTAGAAGAGTATGAAAGTGGCATTGGTGGACCTGCAAGCAGTGACAGAGAGTCAGCCTCACTACTAAGGAATTTTGGTGTAGGTTTAGAGACACCCTCACTAACGCAGTATCATCCTTCATCCCACACAAGGAAGCACGCCAAAAGATCAGCTAGATATATATTACTCCAGACATCAGTAAACCGGAGAAGAGGCGCGACCGGATCTACAAGATGATGAAAAAGCAGGGCTGAGCTCTGAAGAACTAAGGAAGGAGTTTAGATGCCTACGCAGCCAGATCCAGCGCAAGATACGCCACTCCTGTTGGGTTTACATCAATGATGCAATCACAGTTGATCCAGAGTCAGCAGAAGGCTCCCACTCTCTGAAGCGTTTTTGGACCTTCATCAAACACCAGAGAACTTCCAAGGCTAGCATCTCCCCTTTGAAGGTCAGTGGACAGCTCATAACAGATCCTAAGGCCCAAGCGCAAGCTCAAAACAACCATTTCAAGGCCGTCTTCAGTGAGGGGAAGGATCTCCTATGCGAAGTGCGGTAATTAACTGAATCAAACCAAAGCAATAAGATACCAAGCACAGTCTCATGGCGATACGCCACTTACAGTTGGATGGTGGCGCCATCAACTGGATTGAGTATACAGCGCAGAAAATATGACCACCGAGCCAGGACAGTGTCCTTGTGAAAACACCAAAAAAACAGTTATATTCATTTCCGAAAGACCCAACAAGGTAAGGAAAATATAAATAATTATTGTAACGGTACCGGTCCCTTTATTTGGGCCACCAACTAAATTGACACTGGTGTCGTGTAATCATAATATTATTGAGTGCCCATCAATATACTGAATGGAATAAGCTGTTCAAATAAAAATCCGAACCAGTATTTCTTTAAAAGTGTCAGTATTCTAAATCAGTAACATTTATTTGATCGACTGAATGCAAACAAACGGTTAGAAACGTTGTTTTAGGCAATGAAATGTCGATGACACTAATTAACGTACCACGGGCACGGACACCGCTGGATTTTGTATGTGTTCAAAAATCTTCACTATGCGGCTAGAATACTAGATGAAACACACTACATGTGTAAATATCATCAGACAGTTAGCTAACTTTCCTGTGGCAATTACAACAATATAGTTACATACAATTTAGTCCAAAAAATAATACATTGTGCGTTTGTTTACATCGATGTGGTGCATTCTGCTGCCACCTATGGTATTAGTTAATAAACCATTTCTGAGAGGTCTGTGAGGCTATTTGTTTTTAAAAAATATTTTAAAAGTAGTTGTTGCCTGACGTATCATGTTCTATTGAAGCAATAGCATATTTAATATATATACAATAGAGACAATCAACTTCCAATATTACAAAAAGATTGCATTATGAGCAGAGCAGACTTCTTCATGGCTTGACTCCCATGGGCCATGGGGAGTAACGCAGAAAGCAGTCTTGCATTTGGTGCATTTGGATTCAGCGACAGAATACTGTGAACAATTTATAAACATTATTTCATCAAGTTCATGTTAAAATGCAGAACATTTCATTATGAAGCAGTGACAATTGATTACTTGTCTGTACAGAACCTACAGTATTCATCCAACCTGTGATGACACAGTCACACATAGACACAGTGAACTAGGAATTTGTGTGCTATTTAGCCAATATTTACTTATTAATAAAGTTATTGTTAATGCTATATGAATGGTTAATGTATATTTATTATAATGTTTAATGTGGTTGTAAACATTGCATAAATTATATAATTGTCTTCATAATTATGGACATTCCAGCCTTTTATCGAAATGTAGCGGTCAGTCGTTAGCGTGCTAATATTAGCCATTATTAACTTTTAATTAAGTTACTGTTAATGTGAAATGACTGGTTAATGTATATTTATTACCATAATTAGTGTGGTTTACTGCTTTCATAAATTATACAAATATCTTCATAATCATGGACATTATTGCCTTTTACTGAAATGTGTCGGTCTGTCGAAGTTACGCACTAATTAGCCAATACTGACTAATCAATTAAATGATTAAATTATTTGTTAATGTCTATTTATTACCATTATCAACGTGGTTATACACATCGCATAATATGTATAAATATCTTCATAATCATGGGCATAATGGCCTTTAATTGGAACGTGTTGGTCTGTTGAGTTTGCATGATACGTTACTAAAATTAACTAATTAATTGCATTAATTTGGTTATAATTAGTACTAAAATATTAAATGTTGTAAATTTATTACTTTAACCCTCTCGTGGTCAGAACGCCCGAATCAACCCGAGTATGCCTCACGGCCAGAACGCCCGAATCAACCCGAATACAGGGGCACATTTAAACTGGTACCGCGAAACAGTGTCATCCAATAACGGCAATTTATTTCGGCAGTTAGCATATAATAATATTGAAGTTTCACTGGGAAGCATCAAAAGTGAGATATGATGGCGATTTCAGTGACTAAATAGCGCCAACCACCAAGCGGTTTTGTAGTCGAACGCAGCGACACACAATTTCCGGTCCCTCTTTTACGCCACGCAGTGAATATTTTAATGGTGATTTTCAGCCAATGAGATTAAAGTTTAACATTTGCTGCGGGCATAAACATGGAAGCACCCAGGAGTTATTCCAAAACACGCGTCCGCAGGCGATTTCTACGATTAAATGCTAACTTTTGAGCGGTCTATTTTGTTGTAAAAAAATATTAATGCGCCGCGCTACGAAGCGGGTGGTGTTTTTTAGCTTTGTTGTAATTCTCGACATTGTCATTATGTCGAACTCCAGTAATTCGGACTTTGATGGGATTTTCCAATCGAGTTTATAACGAACGCTGCCATCGAAGGGGAATGTTTTGTACTATGATTACGCATTTTAAATATAACACAAACTTAATAGTTCAGACGGGATGACGGCTATGATCACAAAGAACGCCATTTTGTATAAAATCTTGAAAATACATGCACTCTGAAAAACTTAAATTATTTCAGTTTTATTTACCATAGACATTTAATTAGTTTTCCATTCTGTAGCATAGTAATTTGTGAACATTTCATACGCAGCATGTAACCGCTAATTATTAATGATAAATATTTAAAAAAATGAATTGTTGAACATTATTTAAGTATTTTTTTTTTGTTAAAACTTTAGCAATTCATATTTGGGTAATAAATTGACATATATGTCACATACTTGGCTAGTTATACCAGGAATTAGTTCTTCAAATGTAGTGAAAATTTTACTTGAGTCGGATCAACAATTATTTATTTATTTGCATTCATGCAACCCGAGTATATCACATGATTCACTCGCAGCACATTCTCTCGATTTAATAGGATTCAATAACAGGCACATATTTGCATTAATCTGGCCTTGGGAGGGTTAATCAATCGATGTGTTTGAAAACCCTGAAAACAGTATTTAAATATCTATATAAATAAAAATAGCTATGACATTTTAAAGCAAATATTTATCCACAAAAATAAGTCCATTTTGCCATTGTAAGATATACACAAAAATTATGATGTTTGCCGTCTTAAAATCGTAATAACTTTGGATCTATTAAAGATATCTTTAAATAAAACAGTTATGTGACCCTTAACCTATTACCTTTAATTTAATTGTTCTAGCATGATATTAAATATTTTTTGTTGAAGTGCTTAGCGTTAGGGATAGGGAAGGGAATCGAGATCGGTATGCTTGCACTCTCTAATGCAAAAATGTTGGTCAACCGCACTGGTTTGTTCCGATATGTCATAATCATCACCGATGCACTGAACTGTTTGTGGAACTTATAGACACTGTAAAGCACAATTTGTAACGCAAAGGTACTTGAAAGCGGTGTCTTGTTAATCATGCCGGTGCTTATAAAAAGCTTCCATTCTCCGTTCTCGCTAACCGGGTACATAGATTGCCAAAGCCGTGTAAATTGTCCGGTCCCGGCTCTTAACGACCCTGAAGATCTTGCTAAATTTGTTATGTGATAGAACTTTCGCACCAACGTAATTCGATAGAAATGGAAGAGCTGTCTTGACTTCCGGATGGCTATCAACACATCAAATCAACACAAATGGCCAGTTCGTTGGGCTTTAGTCAGTGTTGCGTTGTTTGTTTTGTGCTGCCGTTTACAACATTTGGCCTGCGCTGGTGTAGGGCAGCCCGCCACGCGCGCAATTGGCGGCCATGCCATGCTGCAGCCTACACACATCAAGTACGAGTTGGTACGCCTTGTATCAGAATAAACGCTCTAAATTTCAGTGCAACTGAGCAGAATACGTCAACATAAAACATGGATGAATTATCAAAGAAGTGTCTAGACACGCACAATCGTACGTCCAATATCAAAAAGTAAGGCACATTATTGCGTGTAACTTATGAATTGTTGGCGCATAGAAGTCAGAGTTTCAAGTGGACAAGGCAGTGGTTGCACAATTTTCCGGAGGGTAACACATGTTGCAGTCATAGATGAGAAGGTTGATCGAATCCTCTCTAACATCACTCATGAAAGGAGAGCTCAAGATAATCCACACAGGTGTACAGGGTATCCGGCTGAGACACTGTGTGATTAGAGATGCCAGCTAGATGAACACTGACTGGAACATACAGGAACGAACGAGGTGTCCGTGACTACTGCAGGACAAAAAAACAGGGCTAAGCAGTGAACCTGACAGCTCTAGCCAAATGAACAAAACTCCCAATGTTTGTATTGCACCTCAGCAGGATGTCCCATCAAGCCTGGTCATCTACAGGTGTGGCAGGGGAAAGAGCTGGACCAATGAAGACACTACTGTGATCTGGGTCAACCGAATCTTGAGAAAAAATAACACCAAGAGGAGGCAGATGGTGAGTGTGACGCTTCCAGGGGTTACACCACAGAGAAGATAAAGGATCTCGTTTGTGGTGAGTCTATCACAGATTTGGTGCTGATATCAAGAGGCTGCATGTCAAAGCTACAGCCTGCGGATGTGTCCCTTTCAAGAATCACCTCCGAAATAACTACAATGAATGGATGTTCTCTGGGGAGAAGACACATTAACACAGGTTACACAGCAGCAGGAAACATGGGGACACCAACAAACAGACTGCTGCTTAGATGGATCAAGAATGTATGTAAACTGATTAGTCCTTGTAAAGTTATGTATCACAATTTTAATATAATTAATTATAACAAATCACAGTGAATTTATGCAGGTAGACGGGCGTTTTACAATCCAGATTAACAAGTGTGCAAATTCTAACGCCTGACATTAACCTTAAAGTAAACAGATACACTGATGTATTATAATCTTGGCTGACAAGCGTAACGAAATGCAACCAACTTTAAATTTAAGCAGATATAACTGAGTTAATACGAGTAATGTTTGATTTATTATCTGTAAATCAGTAAATGCCACCATCGGAGTACATTAATCAAATTTAGAAAGACGATACATGTTCCATAGCAATGCTACTGACAATATCGGGCAATTATCATGAAACCATCCATACTACTTGTTTTATTCAAAGACATCGTCCTGAAATCCTTCAAGAAAACCAGAATATCAAACATGATGGATGGTACCGAAGCTGACATGCTGGATATGACTTCAGATGACGAAGAGCAGTTTGACGGCTTCGATGACGAGGACACAGAGCAGGTTTCAGTAAACGTTGCTTCTGCATTAGACAATATCACCCTGAGCGATGATTCCAATCCTGATGACTCTACAGTAGAGCGACTCCGAGGAGTATGACTGTTTTCCGAGTCGGGGTAGACTGGGGCATTAGAGTGTGGAATGGTTCTGTTGTGATAACACAATGACAAATAAAACCATAATGACTTTTTCTTGTAAATAAGCAATGCATCTGGAAGTAATCCAACTGCATGTCAACGCATTTTCAGTGACACACCCCTCTTTCATAAAAGTTGATATAAATCATACTCACCGGAATCTTCTATCAGTCAACGACGTCACTCCTTTCTATTATATGCTCTGCAACCTTTCCCTTTCCATGGGTGTTCTGGAAGTTCCAAAAATGGATTAGTTGTATTAAAGTCATACAGATACACTTTCTGTTTACACGGAAAGCAACTATATATATATATCCCTCTCTCTCTTTCCCTCTCCCTCTCTCTCTCTCTCTATATATATATATACAGTTTATCTATATATATAGACATATATACAGTGTATATCAGAATTCGAAATATACGCTTACCTGGTGGTCACTGACCACCTACTTTGCTGTCGGGTCAGTAACTTTTTTGAGTTACTGGTCAGTCAGACCGCCTACTTTTTGGGGGATGTTATACAATGTTCTACAACAGTACGCATCAGCGTATTCTCAAGACTGGTCACCTGAAGACACTGTTTACAAAATGTGTTTTACGCTCGATATTGCTCAATTTATTTTAACGTGAAACGCAACGCCCACAGAGTGCACACGTTACAATGGTTGTCATAGTCAAAAAAGCACCCGAAACGAACGTCCGGTAATTGACTCATTTTTGTAAATCAAAACGAAGCATCATCACTGGCACCGCCATCATATACACACGGGGGCTATGCGTTTTTAATCTATTTTAGAAAAGCCGCCATTGCCAAAATCTGCTGGAAAAAAGTTTGAAAAAACGAAAAAGATCGGGCCTACGATACTAACAAGTGTCACTGACATTTCCGAGACACATGGCTAGCCCAATTTCTGTGGTTGTATAATCCATGAATGGAACATTTTCTGTAAGAAGTCGCATATGACCACGACCCAGAAGAGTATGGCTTTTCTGGTTCTGTTTGAATCACAGGCTGATGGTAGTGAGAACCAAGGAAAGGAAGACATGGACCAGTTGGAAACCACGGCTGCTGGCCCAAGTGATGGCATTGACGTAGATGGTCGCGCTGATGACAGCGACTCTGACTTGTGGGACATTAATTATGAATCTTGTGGCCAGAAGATTCATAACTAATGTCTAACATTTTGCATTGATTACATTATTGCTGTTGCCGCTGAACATGACTGCGATTCTTAATGACCTTCTCAAAAATATAGCTCATGAATGGTTGGCTGCCAGTGTCTGTCGCCTGCATGTTTCAATTAAATAAAATGAAGGAAAATCTTTGTTTTTCAGTTATTTTTTAAAATCGTAGAAAGAAGTCTGAAACCAGTTACCTAAAAATTACCAATCTGTTGATACCTAAAACCGCATTGTATGTGTACATATGATCAGGAAAACACCTGTCTGACATATGCATTAAAGGATTTTACTGCTGGTAGTACAACTGTGCATTTCTTTCAATATCATTTAGCAGGCCACTAGTAAAATGCGGACATGTAACTTTGCTACCGGACCAGCAATTTTAGAAGTTGCTGGTCAGTAAACATCGAACGCTGGTGTATATAAATATAATTTCTCGTGGTGTGATGCGAGATTATCTACCAGGATTGTTAAAGTATTCATTTGCCTGCCACATTGTTTAGCGTTTGTAGCCATACAAAACTGTCATTTGTGACCTGCCACAATAAACTTCCAAGTTATCATGTCGCATATTCCGCATGCAAGCTCAAATTAGCTGTCTTGGTCATATCTCATCAATGTTGTGATTATGGCAGAAATATATACCATACTTAATCTTAACTTTCAATGTTTGCTTCATTTTCCTCGACATATAATCCAAAAGTAATAACATACTAAATGCACACTTGCAATGAGCATTGTTTTAGTTCTTATGTAGTCCAATTTTTAAACCTATTTTCTCAAAACATCATTTTAAAAAGTTTGCTTAATTTTAGCAATAAATAAAAAGTATCTTAAATAGTTCAACAAATGAGGTATCATTTTAAAGCTTATAACCTGTAAAATTATACAAAAGGTACAGAACTCTATTTCACAAGTATTTTGCAACTTAATACCCACTTTGCTGTGGCTGGACACATTTCATATCCTGCATAATTTTATTGAGTAAACATTGTGTACTGTATGTATTAGTATAATACCAACATGATTTGAGTGTACTGACATATGACATTGTGTCCTTTTTCCATTAATTTATTAATTATTACTAAATATACACTTACTATAATCAAAGCAAGGTTTTGATGGACTACAGGGCTTGACATTAACTCCCATAAAGCATTTGTCTGGTAGGACAAGTACTAATTCATGTTTACTTGTCCCAACAGAAATGTACTTGTCCCACCAAAAAGTTGCTTTAAACATAAAACACCACTGTTATTACCATAACTGGCTCTGTGGTTGTACCTTCCAAATTACAAACATTGTTACAGGCTTACTAAACACGACTTGATGGGCAGTATACCTTCAACATGGTTAGTATAGTCTTAAGAACATTATATTAATTAATTAATTAAAAACTAGAAACAGACTGCCCCCTTGTAACTAATTAAAATCCAAAGCAAAACGTGTCGTGGCATTTTACTGAACACAATTTTATATCAACACTACATACAACATTCTGAATTATCATCTCTGCTACTAATACAAAATATTGTTTGTAATAAATTCCAGATACAGTTATGTAATTGGACCTAACCATGCATACTACCTGGTAATTTTTTTGATATTTACAACCATAACAATTTTTTAAGCAATTTAATGCTTATTTTGAATGTATGTATGTCCACACACTGTGACACAGTATTCACATAGGGAACTCTCTCGTCTGTATATATTCTTACAGGCTTTATGTTGAATTTTGCATAGGCACACATTATTTCAGTTTAAATTACCAACAAATAAAAAAACTAGCTAATTAGTTAACAGTTACCCCTTTCTGTAACTGGTTGCCAAAGTCACCAAGTGATATAAGGGTGGACAGTACAGGGGTGCCTGCATAGGACTTTGTACCTATAGCTTTAGGCAAAGTCATCATTCACTTACTACAATTTATCAATGTTTTGCTGCAGTAGACTGTAAGCAGGGGCAGAGCAAGGGGTTAAAGTGGCATCATGCACAATTTGTTTGATAGCTAATGCCCATTAATATATATTAACACAAGGACCCAAATGTCAGTTGCCCACAGGCAGGACAATAATTAATGGACAAAGTTCTAAATTGCTCACTGCAACTAAAGCAATTTATCTAATTGCAGGTGTAAGATTTTACTCGCAAATGCAACGAGGTAGTAGCAACTTCAAGCCCTGTTATTATTGTGACTAAATCAACTTGTCCCATCAGACAAGTGTCCTGGACAATGTACTTGTCCGACATTGGTAATTACTTGTCCCGGACAAGCGGACAAGTGTTAATGTCGAGCCCTGGACTATTTGGGGCAGTGTGTTATGTGTTATGTGTAATATGTTACACTTGTTATGTGCTAGTTACACATCTTACTTAAATTGTTGCTGTTGTTTGTTCATGACGATATATTATTTCAAACATATAGTAATCAAATTAACTGATTTGTTTATTGTTAGGTTGCAAAAACTATTGCACACTTATTAACTGGTATCAAGCTATCACCATCAGAGGTGTAACTGTACATCAAACTACTGATGCATCACAATATAGTCGATGTGATGAGTGTACTATCGATAGTAAATTTCTTACAGTTTCAATTTTTGTGTTCAAATTATGTACTGATTTCTGCATATTAATACACATTACTATTGTCCGAGTTGTGTAATTATCATAATCACTCATACATTGTATACGCCAAACGTAACAGTTTTGCAATAGCTAGTAACTTCACAGTTCTAACTTATAATAATAAAATTATACATCGCCTATTAATGTATTAAATAAACTAAATTCTAGTGATATAATTTGTAATACAATCATCAGGTTTTTTATCTAAATTTGATTGTAATTATGGAATATACTTAAGAGCAGAATACAACAGCTGCCGTGTTTTGTCGACTAGACATGCGTCATGCCTCCGATGAACGATATCTTTTCTTTGCCTTTGGTCATTAATTTATTGCCGAAGACGCCGCACTAACTGACTAAGTCTAAGCCTGGACTAAGTCTAAGTCTCACTAAGACAGCTTAAATTAATTAAGCTTTATGATTACACTTTTAAAAACTCCATAACACTATATTAGTTCGCCTTGGCCTTTAAAATAACCATACCACCATAACAAATTTCAATGTTACAATAATTGCTGCTTCAGTCCATTATTGAAAATCAACAGAGTTTGCCGCATACTCTGCGTTAGCTGAATCGCTGTTTACAATTTCTACGAAGCACGTTGGTCAGACCAACAACCAATGGGCGCGTGGAAACATTTCCCTATGGCTATGACAGCTATGTAGGCACTTCAACAAATCTTGCTACCGAGATGTTTTTACGTGCGCGCAGCGCCGTTGCAGCAGCGCCGTCTCGTTTACTAGGCACCTGGGTAGCGCTTTACTTCAACTTCTGTTTTCGCGGACTTTTCCCGGTCATTTACGTCATTCGCAACGGGATTCCTTTTGCGGGTAAGTCGAACTTTCTGTATGTCCTTTCCTTTTTCAAATTTGACCAAAATTATGGTAAATTTAATCCATTTGATGACATAGCTGTGTTTGAGTTGCAATTTTGATAGCCTAGTAATGATTTGTATCGAACGATTATGTTTGTAGGTAGATCTATAGGATTAAATTAGTATGTGTTGTAAATTTAGTTGGCGTACTCGCTCGTGCAATGTGGTTTTTACGCCATTCAAAACATGTGACATTTGAGCGATCTGTGTCAGTAATGACAGTATGACTGAGAGCGCGTCACCAGAGGCGTGGAGCGAGATCGTGGAGCTTGATCCTGACTTATTTAATTCATTTCTGTGCCTTATGATGACAACAAAAACAACAGTATCTTATTTAACTTTACTATAGGGCCTATAATTTATAGCATAGCCATATCGGTCCATTATGAATCTTAGGCCATGGGCATGGCTGGTTACTGCTTACCCTTGCCTGGGTTTAGGCTTGGTATGGCTTATGCCATTATTTATTGTTATGTTTTTATTTAGACTTAGAAATAATATAAATGTCATTATGCAGTAATTTTAATTAATTCTTGTCAGTTACCTATTAAATCAACAATTAATTTTGTTAGAAAAGTTGTTTTTGAGGTAAAATACATAAATAATTTGACTTAATTTGTTTTTTTAATGTTTCATGACAGTCACTGCAAAAAATTGCTAAAGCATGTTGTAAATGTAATAGTACTAATACAAACCATAAATGCCTTGATCAGTTGTACCATCGTTCATTTCATTGTATGACAACATGCAATACATTAAACACCACAGTTATACCTCTCAAGTATTACAATTATTATGAATTTATGTGTGACATAATGCATTATTATAGAATTTCACACTGCTCTCTTGAGTAACAGAGGCAGGGATATGAAAATTAGTTCACAAGATTTGCATGTAGAATCAAAACAGTCATCATTATATGATATACAATGACCTTTTTATTTCAGATATTGTTCGCAGTTACATGCAGTGACACTGATCTTACGCTGATATGTGTGTGACAGTTAACTGTGAAGGCACCAAGCCACAGAGTCGTCTGAATATGACACCCATCACCTGCCTCCATACATACACATTTAATCTGGCTGATTATATATCTGATATCTACATTGAACATCTGATGTCTCTACATCTGATATCTCCACTCAACATGAAACGAACATTACTTAGAGACATCATGTTGAAGAACACAACGTCATTTTGCAAGATACTGAAATATGAACCTTGCTGCACAGATCTTGCTACTGGCATCAAATTATGAGAAAATCAAATTCCAATATTACAAAAAGACTGTATTATGAGCAGAGCAGACTTCTTCATGGCTTGCCTCCCATGGGCCATGGGGAGTAACGCAGAAAGCAATCTTGCATTTGGCATATTTGGATTCAGCGTCGGAATACTGTTTATAATTTATAAACATTACTTCATCAAGTTCATGTTAAAATGCGGAACATTACATTATGAAGCATTGACAACTGATTACTGGTCTGTACAGAGCATGCAGCATTTATCCAACCTGTCATGACACAGTCACACATAGACACAGCGAACTAGGAGTATAAATATTGTATTTCATAACAGTCTTCATAATTGTGGACATTCCAGCCTTTTATCGAAATGTAGTGGTCAGTCGTTAGCGTGCTAATATTAGCCAATATTAACTTATTAATTAAGTTAATAACTGTTAATGTGAAATGACTAATGTATATTTATTACCACAATTAATGTGGTTTACTGCTTTCATAAATTATACAAATATCTTCATAATCATGGACATTGTGGCCTTTTACTGAAACGTGTCGGTTTGTTGAGGTTGTGCACTAATTAGCCAATATTGACTAATTAAATAAATTATTATTATTATTTTTAATGCATATTTATTACCATTATTAATATGGTTATACACATTGCATACTATGTATAAATATCTTCATAGTCATGGACATTATGGCCTTTTACTGATGTTTTGGTCTGTCGAGGTTGCGTGCTAATTACCCATTATTAACTAATTAATTAAATTATTATTATTATTTTTAATGCATATTTATTACCATTATTAATGTGGTTATACACATTGCACACTATGTATGAAATCGTCATAATCATGGACATTATGGCCTTTAATTGGAGCGTTTTGGTCTGTTGAGTTTTGCATGCTACATAACTAAAATTAACTAATTAATTGCATTAATTTGATTATAATTAGTACTAAAAATATTAAATATTGTACTTTTATTACTCTTGTCGGTGTGTTTGAAAACCCTGAAGACAGTATTTAAATATCTGTATAAATAACAAAGTTGACATTTTAAAGCAAATATTGACCTACAGAAGAAAAAAAAAATGAGTCCATTTTGCCATTTTAAGAGATACACAAAAATTATGCTGTTTTCCCGTCTTAAAATCGCAATATCTTTTGATCTATTAAAGGTATCTTAATAAAATAAAATAAAAAATAAAAACAGTTATGTGATCCTTAACCTATTACCTTTAATTTAAGCCCATTCCCAATGTTCCAGCATAATATTGAACTTTTTGTTGAAGTGCCTAAGCTATGTAGCTTGTTTGGGGAAAATAAATTCGCTGTCCGCGACACCGATCGTGTCTTCGTGAGCATAAAATTGTTGTATGGCAAACACGTTGCAACGTAAATAACACAAAAAAACGTTATTCTACCACATGGCATACGTTTGTTTGATTATAGTTAGATTTCAATATTCTAAACAACTTACCTTCAATGACTAGGCTCCTGGAGATAATTTCATGTTCCAACCACGAGTGCGCGAGTCGTTTGCTCATTGTGTGTGGCTCTCCCATCTCCGCGTAAATTTGGCGTCTGCAATAACACTATCACTCAGTCTCAGTATCACTATCAAGTCAGTGAACGCTCACCTGTCAACATCTCTACCAATGCGAAGCTAAATCCAAGTTCCACGAACACACCCCTATTCCCAAATGAATAAACTTTCACAAAACCTGTCTTACTCAACATATATTTGTTTGTGTTATCAAAACTGATCGTTCATAACGGCATATATTCGACGCTCGCATACGTTGAGACCACGTCTCTGTCGCATAATGCCGTAAACGAAAACGAGGTGCGACACTGTTGCTTTTGAAAATATTCTACCTTGCGAAATTACACTAATATCCCCGTTGGCGGTAAACTTTTAACGTGGAACAGGGCGTTGCTAACGGCGATGGTCGATTTCAGAAGAATGTTATGTAAATTATCAGACAACAGCTGTGAAAACGGTGTGAAATTTAGTTTATACAATTTGGGAAGAGAATAATTTATGCCGTTGTGTAATTTCGTGAAAAATGTGAACATACATGTTTACAAATATAGTCCGGCAGTAGGCCAGAAAACCTTGCAGTTTCTATATTTTAGAGGTATCCTTATATGATTGGCAATTTGTAAACACCCGTGAACGGGGGTCATTAGTCCCGGATTTGATGGTGTATAAATAAAGTTTATTATTATTATTATTATTAAATAATATAAGGAATTCGACTGATGCCACCCTGGCATCCTTGAGCATTTTTCAAAATATGCAAATTAATTTCGCCATTACCAAATATTCTATTTTCGTCAATATCTCAGTAAGTACTGACAACAGCAGCACACATGAGGTGCCTATACCTATGTTTTGCATGACGGTCTGTGGTATCGCTCAGGATGTTTGCAAAAGGATCCAACTCTCCACTACCCAAACTATGCAAATGAGGTGCCGCCATTTGCAAAATATTAAATTTGACCCGTATTCCAATAAGCATGCGTCATAACAAAAATCAGACGAAGTGTCTATACTTGCATTTTGAGGGGGTACAATTTTGACGAGGACTTCCCGATATTAGTGCTGCCAATATCACTTCCCATTTAATATGCAAATTAGCGGCAACCATTGAGACAAGTGTAGACATATACACTTCGTCTGTTTTGGTTGTTGGACAGTGTCGATGTTACAGGTTGTTGAACAATGTCGATGTTACAGGTTGTTGAACAGTGTCAGTGTTACAGGTTGTTGAACAGTGCCATTGTTACAGTTTGTTGAACAGTGTCAATTGTATAGGTTGTTGAACAATGTCGATGTTACAGGTTGTAGAACAGTGTCAGTGTTACAGGTTGTTGAACAGTGTCGATTTTACAGGTTGACTAACAGTATCAGTGTTACAGGCTGTTGAACAAAGCCGGGTGCGCAAGTCCCCCTGGTGGCACATAGCCTCTCCATATACAAGACTATAGCATAACCTCCTTGTGGTACACTGCTGATACTGGGAACTTTGGGGCCCCAGGTGAATGTGCTAGGAATCTCGGAGCAAATAGGAGCCCCAGAGGTGTTGCGTGCAGGACCCACCAACGCGTAGATACGTCCCGACCTTCACCATTCTAATCTCCAACAATGGGTAAATAAGTCAGTGTCGGGCAGCTGTGATGCTTGTATCTGATGTTGGCGGAAGAGTCAAGTTATCTTGACCAACGGTGGCACTAGATCTAAGAGGAGAAGACAACTTCTCTCCACCGCGGGTCAACTAGCTAGACTTCCAGTCGTTGCACGGGATGCTCCACTGGATTACATTCTCCCTGGTCCAGATAGTGGTGATACTGGTGGGCGACATTCTTGCCACCTAAAACATGAGCGCGAATGCAGATGTTGGGGAAGTCCTATGGCAACGGAGTTAAGGCCATGGTGTCAGGATGGAGTAACTGGAAGCTGTTAGCTGAAGCTCTACACAGAGGCAGTTTGGATATGATGATCGTGTGCTGTTGATGAACAACAACAACAACAATACAAGGGAGCAATCCAGGCGACCAGATAGCCTTATCTAGGAATGCACTGCCTGCCTCAATCCGGGGACGCCCCTGAAAACGTTGGGTAAACAAAGCTTGTTCAATTTGACTCCTGATCAGCGCACCGCGGCTGGTGGGACTCCAATACCAGCGGTGCGAAACTTGAGAAAAAGAAGCTATCATTAGCAACATGGAATGTGAGGACCTTACTAGACTTAACCGATGCAGACACTCCACAAAGGCAAACAACACTAGTTGCCTCGTAGACATAGTTGCTCTTCAAGAAACACGTCTTGAAGGACAAGGTACTCGTATGTCAGAACGTCTTATCACCCTAAGAATAACAATAGGAAAAACCCGCTATGCTACCCTCATCAGTGCTTATGCACCAACTGTAACTAATCCAGATCAAGTAGAGGAAGAATTCTATGAGCTACTGGATCAGACGTTCCAAAAGATTCCATCTACTGATAAAGTAAGCATGCTTGGAGATTCAATGCCAGAGTGGGAGATGACTCCTTGGTCAATAGCTTTGGGAAAACTGGGAAGGGGCAAGTCAAACTAAAATGGTGAACTCCTTTCTGTATGTACGCAGTTCAAACTAGCGATCACAAACACATTCTTCAAAATGCCGGAACACTGGTACTACTCATGGCAGCACCCACGTTCAATACGCTGTCACTTAATAGAATACGTAATAACACGAAGAGTAGACTTAGCAGACATACGAAGTACACGTGCTGTGGGTGGTGCAGACTGTTCAACAGATCATTACCTCATTCGATCATTATCCAACTTCCATATCACGCCACCTCGAAGGAAAAGTGGGCCTTTACCGAAGAAGCTAAATGTCAATAAACTGTCAGACACTGAGGTGCCAACCAACATGATAAACCTTCCAAGTGATGGCACGATTAATGATCAATGCTTGGGAGAGTTTGTTGTAAGAAAGTGTAACGAATATGTGTAGACACCCTGGGACAGACTGCAAGGAAAAACCAGGATTGATTTGATGAAAATGATTAGGAAATACTATTGCAACTGGACGAAAGGCGTAGGGCACATGACGCGCTTTTGTTTCAACAGACGAGTAGTCAAAACCAGTGTTTTGCACAAGCAAAGTCTAAACTACACACCACAACTACGAGCAATGCAAAATGTCTTCGTGGTGGATAACGCTTGAGGTACAAAGATGTGGTTAAACGACACCTAAAAGCCACACATATCCCTGTAGACACACGTGAATCAACTGCACAGAACCGGCAACAGTGGAGGCGGGCCATACACCAGGGACAGATACCCATAGAATAAAAGCTACGACAAAAATATCAACATAATCTCTATCGTCGGCATGGCCTTCTGGGGGCCTTCTATACCTACCATCTTCTGTGATGACTGCCTTACCTTACATTACCTTACATATCCTCTTCGGGCCTCGTGGCCTATAAGGCTGCTGTGCAACTCCGCCATATCGCCCTGTCAACGGCTGTGTGTCTTGCTTTGCTCTAAGTTGCCCAGCCCAGTTGTTTTTGTTCTTTTTCCACTGTGGTTCTCCACGTTGATTTTTGCCGACGGTATCATTAAAAACACAGTTCTGTTGTCGGGTTTACTTGTTCCTTCCGGCGTTCATGTCAATGCTGTCAGGTAGTGGTTGTGGTCCTTCTTTCTCAGCACATGCCCGATCCAATTCCACCTTTTTCTCTGTACTTCTGTGCTGATCTTCTCTTCTGCCGTTATGTTCTCAATGTCTTTGTTCGAAACTACTACTACTGGCCATCTAATTTTTTTTAATTCTTCTAAGACAGTTGAATTGGAAAATGTCATTAATGTCATCATCGAACACGATGGACAGCAGAGAGAGAAAGAGAGATGGATATATATATATATATATATATATATATAGATAGATAGCATAGATA